>JAPZDY010000004.1:16307429-16323378 GCA_029783645.1 Ctenochaetus hawaiiensis | reverse complement strand
ATTATTATTATTATTATTATTATTATTATTATTATTATTATTATTATTATTATTATTATTATTATTATTATTATAAACATAACAATTTATTTGCTCTGCAAAATGTTCAAAAGAAAATTTAATCACAATTTACCAAGCTGACATCTGAGAATACCATGTTTCCCCGACCAACAGATCAAACCTATAAAGTCATTAAATTACCTATAACATAAAAAAAAAAAAAAAATCAGGAGATTATTCAAAGCAAAAGACTGGTACCAGAAATTATTAACTTTTTCTAATTGTAAAAGTATTTTGACAGCTAATCAGTAATCCATGTTATTGCATATTAATTTTCTGTTAGTTGATTTATCAACTCATTTCAGCTCTAATTTAAGTTTCCATTGTGATCACTTATGTTTTTTAACTGTAGTTATTGTGCAAAAGGACTTTATAAATACTAATATACAAGTAAAGAGTAAGGTATGAAATTATTCAAAGATGTAACAATTATTGAAACATTTTGCCCATTTTTATCAGAATTCATCATAGTACTCCAAAAGCAAGCCATATGTGAAATAGAACTGCTGAGTTCAATAGTAGCTTGCAATGAAAGTTCACCACAATCAATAGAAAACAGGTCTAAAATTGAGCTGCCTTCTGTTGATCAGAAGCCAACTTCAGATTAAATCATGCCTCAGAGCCCTGCTTCACTCTACCTGTCTTGCCAAAATATGGATGCCCCAGGACTCAAGTATTTATCGATGAACCTCCTCTACGCTGCAGTCACAAATCATGGCTGAGACTGTAGAATACGTGGCTTAACTGAGTCATCATGTTTTTACAGGCCTTGTACCGCTTATCAGTTCAAAACCTGTGTGTGTTCCCTGAAAGCATGCTAATCTCCCCGGATGATTGCATTGACCCCAGGCCATTGATTACAATGTCTAGGCTAGAATGTCACTGAAACACAGGCGGTGACCAAATTTTGCATCCTAACAGTGCTCTCATTCAACCAGCCCCATTTATCCCCCCCCTCTGCTTTCCGCTGTGTGGAAAATGAGCTCCGACTGCTGCTGAGACTTCTCAAAGCAGAAATGGACTTGTTTTTATTTTGAGTTAGGTTGGAATGGGATACATTTCATTTTTACATTTTTTTCCCAGTGGGTATGCAAGGAGTGTTGTTTTTTTTTTTGCTTGAGTGACAGTGCATTTGTTATATGAGAAAGCTGTTGCTACGTTACCCTCTGCTGTTTAATTTCCCTTTTTTTCATGTTCATTTTATGGCTGTCACAACAACTGTCGAGGGGTTAGGCATTGTGGAGCTCCACTGTACAATGCAGGGTGGCTCTAGTTTGACACTCCAGTCTTTAATTTTTTTCTCTGAGCAGGTCAGTCGAGGCCAAAGAGCTGGAGGCAATAAGAATAGGCAAGGAAAATGCTTTCAACCTGAATTCCAACTCTTAATCTCCTCTCTGTGCTCCCTGCTCACCCCATGAAGGAAAACAAATAAATCTCTCATCTTCACATATAGAAATAGACAGCTGAAGGCATATGTCATGCCTCTCTCTGTCACTGTCCTGTTTGACCTATAGTTGCTGGAATTTGTTACATTAGTGGAAAAAAAACATCCAGTAGACATTATTAGGGATTTTATGAGTTACATTACATTCTTATGGAAGCATTAGTTGGTGATGCATAATTGTAGCTAAGATTAATTTTTCCCTCTCTGTAATTATGCTAAGTTATTGATAATGAAAATGTTTTTGAAAGTCTATTTGCAATTTCTTAGAATTTTCACAGACTCTGTTTTATTTTTCTCCCAATTTCTTTTATTCCCCTTTAATGTTTCTTAAAAGTGTACTATCTTAGGCATGACTGTGTATGAATTTGCCTCTAAAGCACTGCAGCAAGCTTTTTTCTGGACTGCAGTACGGTAAAAAGAAAAAAGCTTATTGTGATAGTTAAAACCTTATTTTTTTTATAAATATTCCATACATTTAGCAATTTCTGTGACATTCTGTGTTTTGTAGTTAATTCTTTTCTTATTACTAAATATCACAGTTATGTCCCTGTTTTCTATATTATAGAATTTGTAGGGTATTACAATCCTGAAATAGTCCTAAACTGTGATCTATGAATCGTTGTAAAGGGCAAAAAATTCTATAAACAGTGTTGTATGGAAAAAATTAATGCATTATAATTTGTAAAATGTTGTTTTCAGAGTTAAAGAAATGTTTGGTTCCCACAGCAACACTTTTATTTCTCACATCAGGACAGCTTACGCTCGGGAAGCTTGGATTTTTTTTGGATGCAGCTGTCAGCAGTATATTAAGTTGTCAAATAGGAAATATCACATCTTAGACTTCAAAGTTCTGAGAAGCACAAATCAAAGACCCTAAACTCAGTTGCCCAGGGACGTGTGCTGTCTCCCCTGCAGTCCCAGTAAAGCTCTTTGTCAAACTATTTAGGTTTGCAGATGACAGTGTTGTTTTGACTGAAACAAAACAGTACTTTGAGCTGCACGTATTCTGTTGCATCTACGTGGGTTTGTTTATGTAATCCAAAATCCCAGGGTTCTTTCAGAGGGTATTACAGTGATGCAGTCTATCTTTAGATATTTTATTTTTAAATAAGTAATATTTTTACATAAGTAATATTTTTGAGATGATTAACCATAACCTTTAAAATACACGTCACCCCCAGATCTATCTTTTGCATATCTAAAAAAGTAATGTCTGAGAAGCCATTAATTTTAATCTTTGACAGAAAACAATAGCTTTGTATTTTAATCCTACAAAGAAAACAGAAACTGTTATCAGCTTGAATTCATGTTGATTTGAATGGATTTTAACAGTGACAATTTTTTCTGTAGAAAAAGACTAATTGTCTATAGACTTTCCTAGGGTTTTCTACACTAGACTATTAGGTCAACATCAATAATTAAACTACTTGTTATTGGTAGTCCTAAAAGTATGACTTTATAGTACTTGTTGGGCTTACAAAACTATTGAAGGGAATGTACAGAGAGTATATTGCCCTTAATTTCCTATAGAGCAATTTGAACTCTATGGTACTCCTTGATAAGAGATGATAGAGCTATTTTGCAATGAATCAAGAGTGAGAAGTTGATCATGGGAGTTACTGAGAAAATTAATTTGCTCCCTCCCCATTAAATGATCTGTTATAGCCAACTGTCTGGCCGTTGCTCCTCCATCCTACCAGCTCAAACTGAATTTCCCAGTTGGCTTTGTGCCCAAGACTTACTTTTGGTCTGACCCGCGCTATTAACCCGGCATGTTGCCTCCCTTGGTAATGACAGCTGGTGAAATGAGCCAATTTTGTTTTGGTTGTCAGAGATATTGATTTATCGTAGGTTCTGGCTCTTGCCTCATCATCACAAGCCTTTGTTTTTAGTTTGAAAAGAAGCCCAGTTGACTCAATAATTTGCAGTCTTGACAAAGTTGATTTGTTAATGGCTGTATCAGATTTTCATTTTGTCCCAAAACCTGCAATGCACAAAGGATGGAAGATTTTGTTGTTTTGCTTTTCTTTTTATTTGAGAAAGCATTAACTCTCAGTATAAAACCCTCCTGGATTCTATGCTAAGTTAATGTTGACTGAACAAAGAAAAATTGATTTGGCATTTCGTTTAGTGTATCATCAGCCAAACAAAAGCCTGTGACAAGCCTTTCACAGAAGCTCTCACAAACATTTCTTTCATTAAATGTGCCGTTGTCATTTAACAAGGGATTTCTGAATAAGCACTGAGTGGTAACAGCATTGCAATTCAGGATGTAAAATGAAAACAAGTGACCAATAGAACAAATTTGACATTGTATACCGAATTATAGTCCGAAAAGGAGCTTTATTTGAGGAGGTAGGGTATTTTTCTGTTCTTGTGTGTCAGCAGGGAAGCTCACTGGCACACAGCTGTTCTTAATAACCATCATTAGTCAACCAAATCACATGTGCAGTGATTCTAGAGTTGCAGCATACCCTTCTTCCATTCACTTCCTTATGATTCTTAAAATAGCTGTCAGTAGCTTAAGAGAGATTTCATTATATGAAGCAGCTGTTGTCATCTTTAAAGGGTTTGTGAGGAATATTTGTTCTTTAGTAGTGTTTTTTTTTCTGTAAGTGGGTTTTGCATATTGAAACACAGTCCTACCAATGGTCTCACACTATTCCAGTGATCAACAGGTGGTAGTTACAGGGAAAAATATGCAGCAAGGTGCCATCAATGGCAGAGAAGAGGATTAATGCAAACTAGTTAACATGGATGCTAGTTAACATGGTTTCCTTTGACAGCATTGGTGGCATATCTCATAATATATTTTTGATAGTTTTTGTTGATCTACCACTTTGGTCCTGAAATATTACATTAGAAAGAGATTGATGATTTACAGACAATATATTTCTATTGATGATCTTATCTGGACAACTGGGTTAGATTGCCATAAAACTGTGGCTAATGCTGCTGTCCCACTTAGAGGTATGGGAGCGTGGTGCACTGACACTTGCACACTCATTGTGGTTTGATCATTTTGTTGAAAACATTTTCCATATGCATCGATTTTTTGTCTTGACATTTTATGAGACATTTACCATGTTATTATGGAAATTCTGACTGTGTGGCTCTTTTATAAAAGTGGACCTGGGAAAATAACCTAATTTTTTCAGCATTTAACAGTTGTTGTAACTGCACTGCAGATGGAATAGAGTAGTTCATATTTGAACCTTTCAGCCACAAAGACACAAGATATCATTTTATCCCTCTAGTTTTGAGGGCTCCTAATTGACAGTTAAAAGATGTGCATGTTTCTCAGTCTTAGGAAATTAAGTGATCCTATTACATGTTGAGTGTGTTTCACTGCTGTACACCTAATAAATTTAGGCCCCTCAACTTTGGCCATAAAAAAATGAGTAAATAAATGTGTCAAACTACATTCATGAATATTTACACCAAGACATTTTCCCCTCAGTCTTTCTCACATAAACATTTTGGTGCCTTTATGTTAAAACCACTGTCAGAGATTTTAATCAATGAGAGCATCTGAACCTCCTACTCTCCCACCTTTCTGCTTAATAATTCAACAAGAAGCCTCCGTGGGCATTCACTGTGAAGGTGAGCGTGTGACCTCCAGCACAGCAGCAGGAGGTCTACTGCAAGAGGTTGCAGGATGCAGAATTGATGATTATGCTAAGTTTCTTTTTTTCTTTAATGTTACTTTTGGTGGGTCTTGCTTGGATTTAAGGGTATTTAGAGTAAACCACACACATTGATATATAGTCTCAGGTTAACTGGTATTGAAAGTAACAGAGAAGAAAGTGTTTTATAGTTTTGTTATACTGCACTTTTAATGCCACATAGTTGAAAATGTTGTAAATGTATTCATTTTTACTGAAACCACACTATGTGATCAATTTTGGTAATGAAAAATTGCCTCATAATACTGTGATTTAAAATCAGATTATTTTACAACTCATTATCAGCCCAACTGGCGCACTTGAATTACAATTTTTTTCCTTTTTTGTTATACACAAAATCAGCAATTGCTTGCAAATTTATAAAGGACTTCATTGTTTTTGAAAATTAATGTTAAAAAACTCAAGATTACAAAAACTGAATCTGTACCGAAAAAATAAGTGACACTGACCCAGTTATGCAGGAAATCCAATAAAATGGACTGTGTCAATTGTGTCAAAAGCCATGTAGTAGGAGCACAGAGAACTAGAATATTCATTTTAAATAGCTGACACATGCAAAGGGCAGAACATGGAGTCTGTAGACATCAAAGATTTGCAGTTTTTAGAATATATAGACCTTTCAAGCAGACATTTTGACGTGTTCTAGCAGGAAAGGCACAGGTGGAACTAATAACATTAACGATAGCTTCCTTCCAATTAAGTCTGAGCCAGCATGGACAGCATCATAGCTCTAGAGCTGACACACGTACATAGTCATTATTAATGTTATTAATTAAACCTGTGTTTGGTAAGTCAGAATGTCTCTTATGAGAAAGGATGAATTATGTTATATTTTTGCCAGTTCAGACACTTCAAAAGGACACCAGGACTCTTATCAGAGCTTAAATGTACCAAAGGAGAACAGTCTACTTTTATTAGTTATGGGAGTATGAAGACAAATCTAAATATTTCCTACTCTGACGCTTCCCAGCAACCATTGAGAAGACTGTTGTTTGAACAGATAGTTCCAAAAAGCTTACCTGACCATCAGCTGGATGTCCTAGCATCCTGAGAACATGACCACAAATGAGACTGTTGAGCTATTCTGCTAAGGTTTTTATACACAGTCATTACTCAGCAGTGAAAGTGTCCTATGCCTGACTCCTGTCAGCCATCAATGATCAATGTTTACTCGCTAGTTTAGGGTCCATGGTGACTCATTCTGGCATTATATTTTCAGATTGTCCATCCATCTCATTCTTGTGAACAAGATATCTTACAGACAAGTGTGTGAGCACATAAAAGAAATTCAATTCTGTTTTTTGTTTCTCTGACTACTACGCATCCAGCAGTAGCCCCACATAGGGTCACTGGGTCTGTATATATTGAACTTCAGATGATTTTTGTTACACCATGTGACAAAGCTCTCTATCAGTCTTCTGTGCTCATTTGAAAAAATGGTCTCTAAGTGAGGAAAACAGGTTTCCCACTGGAAATTATTCACAGCAGTTGTACAAGCCAATATAGTGATACATTTGATTACACCAAACAATGCACTAAATAGCTTTTATTAAATTCCTATTAAGTCTTCACTGTATAAATTATATGGCTTGGACAGACAGGCAGATGTAAACTGCAACTTGGCTAGCATAAAATCAGAGGTCGTTTTAGTGAAAATAATCAAACAAAACTTGCTTTGTGCTACAGGAACCCAGACCAGATTAATTCAATAATGGCTGCAATTAATTTATCATGTCAAGACACCAGGGGAGTAATCCCATTTGTTAAATGACTACTGAATCTCTGTTTTAGATTAAGATGTCTGGTAAAGCAACTGGAGAGAGGAGAAGCTTCCCTGACTGACCTCAAGAAAAACCTTGAGTATGCAGCGTCGGTGCTGGAATCGGTTTACATCGAGGAGACCAGGTAAGAAGAAGAGACGCTTTCCACCTTGAAAAAAGTACCAACATGGTTTATTTAGAACAACAAGACAGCACTGATACATGAAAGATTCTGAAGTACTTGTTGTAGGTACATTTACTAAACTTTTTACTCCTCTACATTCATTTTATAACAATTAACTCCACTTTCCCAAACTACTACATTTAACATTTGAAGGGCAAGACTAAACACACCCCACATTCAAAAACAGTTGGAACATTGTGTAAGTTTTCTGCCTCTGTATTTAGGTTTAGACATGGAAAATTATTTGGCTAAGGTCATGAGAAGATTGCTGTTATGGCGAATAATTGCAAAGGCTAGGATAGTTTTAGAGAATATACTAGGTTTAAGTACGTCAGTACTGAATTCAGGTCCAGAATTAGAGATATGACCAGGCTTACAGAATTATGTAAGCCTCTCGTCATCTAGATCCGACCAGATTAGGACCAGTGATGGCTCGACCACTCCAGGATGGAGGATGATGAACTGCCCAGTGTAGAATTCATGTAGCACCATGATTATCAGTGTGATGTGAATGCTTTCTCTTTGCCATAAAAGCATGTATTCAGTTTATTGGATGGAGACCAACTGGCTTTGCTCCTGATCCCATGTACATGTCAACACAACAGGGTAGCTGCAGAGAATTATGTCACACAATTGGATTTGAATCCTCCACATCACGGTGTTTCAAGAGGCCTGGGATGTTTTGATGTTACATAAGAGGTGATATTATTTGATGGAAAGCACTGGGATTTGAGTTTGATCCTTTGAGAAAGTAGAGCTAGGATAAATAATAAATATTTTAGTAAGCCTTTAGTCTCTGCATCTGTCTGTTTTCCCGTCCACTGTTTCTCTTATTCTGCTCCCGTCATTCACCTTTCATCCCTCCCATCTCCCTCTTTCAGGCGTTTGGTGGACACAGAGGATGAACTCAGCGACATCCAGTCAGAGTCGGTTCCCTCAGAGGTGCGGGATTGGCTGGCCTCCACCTTCACCCGCCAGATGGGCCTGATGTTGCGACGCAATGAAGAGAAACCTCGCTTCCGCAGCATCGTCCATGCCGTCCAGGCTGGCATATTTGTTGAGAGGTAAATGTGTATGTGTGTATGTGTGTGTGTGAGAGAGAGATGTACAAGCACGCAGCCACTTTCACACACTGACAAGAAGTCATTGATGTTAAATAATTAATATGGATTGTCACCTTTATCTTTCCTCCACTGCAGTGCTATCTATCATTGGTCAACCCTGACGAGTGTAGCCCCGAGCAACTTAAAGGAGTGCTATCAACATCTTTAGTTTGGCCTTGCAGAAAAAACAGATAACCTCAGTGCTCTCACACGTTTAAATACATTCCCTGCACGTACAGAGTACATTACTAATATTTTGCAAAGCACAGTAATTCAGAGTTTTTTGATTTATTGTCACCATTTAAAGAAAATTAATAAGCTACTGCTTCTGATATGTGGCTAGTTGCTTTAGTCATTTTTTTGTTAAAGGCCAAACAAGTGATGTTTTGAAGTGTGAGGTCCTCTGTTGAGGGAATTGCCGTTTTTCTTGGTCACTTGATGACCTTGTAAATCAGCTAGTGCTCTGGGATATTGTGATGAACATTTTCACACTTAAAATAATCCTTAGTTGCTGTCCATAGGGTGCCCTTTACTAACCAGCATGTCACTTAAGTGTAAAAATTCTAAATGTAAAATTTTTGCACTTATATTTCCCACAGTCGAACATAAAATTAGTGTTCATGGCATGTTCACTTCCTTATGCAATAGTCCCACAAAGCACAGTCTTGCAGTTTATAGATGTGAAAACAACAAAAACAACCATGAATAATGATGCAAAATGACATAATTTATAAGTTTTTAATATCTCAATTTGCTGCAACAAAATCTTAAATCTAATCTGCTCTAATTTTTGTATTAATTAGATTATTGCTGACTGTTACTGTGTGTATTTGTCAAACTCAGCCTGAACTTGTTTACATATTAAAGATAATGTAAACCAGATGTACAACCTAGCAGGCTGACAAGACCATTCAGAACTCGAAGTCACCACACCTTGGTTTGCAAACTGGTACAGTCCTTTTAAATTTTAATCTGTTAAAAATTCTTGTTCCACCTTCTTCACAGCACCTCACTCACCTGAGTCGACTATACATCATCACAGCCTTGACAAGCCTGGCTAAGCACAATCATTCAGAGAGTTGCAAACAGCTTCCTCTTCAAGGCTGTGCTTTATCACACACAAACATGAAACATGCATTCTCTCAATGCAGTAAGCCCCAAGCTATAATCTGTCTTAATCTCTTTTACAGAGGGCAGTCTGCCTTTAGATATTTACAATGAAGAAAGATTGGGGAAGGGAAGATGAAAATAAAAAAAGGCAGAGCCGTGTCCTTCAATAAAGTGACGAAGCAAGAAGTATCTACAGTTTAGACTTAGAACAAAAAGTCCTATTTTGACAAAATGGGTTACTCAGTATTTAGTTGCATGTTGTAAGCTATCATCTCAAGTCATCTTGACGACAAGAGCAAGTGGGACAACAAAATTAAGTAATATTTGAGATGTTCAGTGCAGTATGCTATTTTCAATGCGTGACACTTGACACTAATTTCATGAAGAACTGCACAGCTTGTTTTGCAATTGGTGATTAAATTAATCTGTAATCTGTCCCTCATATAAACAGAGCCTTAAACCTTTTGCATGTGAAAAATAAAACAACTTGCAGGTGTTGTTGCCTTTTCTCAGACTAACCTTTTCATACTGAGTTGTGTGGATTTAAAGGTTTATAGTGAGTCTTGGTAGGGAGCCTTCCAGGCTGTGGTTTGGAGGCCAGTGTGGTAACCTCTGGTGTTTACACTCAGCGGTGCGCTTCATTTGATGTTTTTATCTCATCCTAACAGGATGTACCGACGTACCTCCAATATGGTGGGACTCAGCTACCCTCCCTCTGTCATATCTGTGCTAAAGGTATTACCATGTGCACACGCATCCATGCAGGACTACACAAATGTAAAATAACTTTGCACACACACATATCCATGGGCCAAAGTCAAGAATGCACACCCTGAGTTATTAACAAGAAATCGGCCTGCAGAATAATCCATCTTAGTGATTTTGTGTTTTGCAAATTTTTCTTTATCATCATTTAAATTTTCTCTTGCCCACACAGAATGTTGACAAGTGGTCATTTGATGTATTCGCTCTGAATGAGGCCAGCGGGGATCACGCACTTAAATTCATATTCTACGAGCTGCTCACAAGATACGACCTCATTAGCCGTTTCAAGGTAAAGCCACAAGGATCTAACCCACCATTGATCATTGCTATACCTTCTGTTTGTGTCATTAAGACAAGAGGAAAAGAAAATTATTCAGTAGAGATCATAATAACCTTCACAATACCCCTTCACCAGGCCTGATATGACGGAAGTGCGCACACTCACTTCTCTGACTCTTAAGTGTGTCGTCGTATTTCCACAATGACCAACAATGAAGGGGGGCTGGACATACTTCATCTCATCTGATAGTGAAGCTCATTTTCCACAGCATCTTACAGCTGAGGACACTTCACTTGAAGTGACAGCGTCTAAAAGTAAATGACACAGGCGATGAAATGAGGCCCACATGAATTTGTAATCGTAGTCTGCAGTAGCCTCAATGACTCCCAATCCGTGGTTTTATGGCATTAATTTCAGACAGTGAGGAGTCTGGGCATGCATTTAAATTATATACACTAGTAATTTAAATCACCAGATAGCTTTTTGAAGTTTCCTAATGCCTGCAGTGTTTTCTATCTCAATTGCTGTTGTTTTTGTGTGTTGCAGATCCCGATCTCTGCTGTAGTCTCATTTGTAGAGGCCCTAGAAGTGGGATACAGCAAACACAAAAATCCTTATCACAACCTGATGCACGCTGCCGATGTCACACAGACTGTACACTACTTGCTTCTCAAGACTGGCATGGTGGTGAGTAAAACTGGCAGTAAGCCTACCTGTTCACACAATACTCAAACAATCCCTGACTGACTATGCAATTGAATCTTGATTTCAAAATCAATTATTAATGTCATAAACAAGGCTTCAAAGCTTGATACTGTTTAGTTCAGCCCCTAGTTAAAAAAAAACCTACAGAAACATGTTGTTTCATAGCAGGAGAGCTTAGTCTATGAAATCAAAGCAATGTTGTCCACATGGTATTCAAAACATTTCAGTCAGCTGTCGAACGCCACCCTAATTGCAGCTCTGCCTGATGTGCAGCTGCTAAATATGGCTGTTTTTCCTTGGGTAATCCATAAGCCATTCTTCATGAAAAAAACAAGACACCTAAAGAAAATCGCCCCTCTGTTTTGAGGCAGGTTTGAGAACACTAACGTACATTTATAAGAATACCTATAAAAATGGTCTTTTAAACATTTAAAGTCAAATGTCTTATGTCCTTTTTTCAAAATGTTGGCTTATTTCTTCTCTTAATACTTCATGTAGCTTTTATTCTTTTTCCTATCTGATGACCTATATTTCACACCCTTTCACTGGAGTAACTCGAGGGCAGTTATGATGCTGTGTTAATTCCAAAACCAAAAAACACCTCGCTAGCCTCGCTAAAACCAAGTTCAAAGTCCCTAACCAGACAACCAGCCGGCCGCCCCCGCTTCCAGTGTTTTTATTTAATCACCTTAATAAGGCAACCGCAACAGCTGTTGACATGGTGTGTTACTTTGGGCAGTGCCTTGCGGAATAAACCACATTAGTTCTTGAACCACAACTCCTGGGAGAGCAAGAGGACAGCATCTATCATTTCACAAGCCCTCCAGACTCCATTAAATCAACAATCAACAGGTCATTCATAAAGCCGGCCCCATGAGGAAATATGCTGAGGGATGGATCGGTCATCTTGTCCCCATCCTCCCCCTCACCCCTGCCTTCCCCCTTGTACTTAATGACTCCCCCATCCCCCACTGTTGATTAGTCACTGATATTGACTGGGCTTCCCGAACTAAATCTCCTCTGTGTGTGCGTGAGCGCACTCAGATGCATGTGCATCTCAAAGGAAAATGCCCACTAACAGTTATGCAGGTGCTGCATACACTAGCAGATTAAACATGAGTGCTCATAATGAAAAGCACATACATGCACACACACGTACAGGTACACTCCATATTATTTCCATTATTTTGAGGTTTCAAAAAAGAAATGAGAAAGCACAATGTGTGTTCTCGCATTGTTACGACATTAATAAGATTTAAAGAGAGAATGACTTCTTGTTTATATTTAGTACTGGTGACAAATCAGTCTGAGACACTGTCTGAAAGGGAAAGGTTAAAGAGGAGTGTTCAAGTGACTATTTAAAATGTGATTCTCAATAGAGTTTTGATTATTTAAAGTTCCCTTTTTGCTTTGCTGACCTTTCCTCTATCTTCTCTTCCCTATTTGTCTGCTTTCACCCCTGACTGTAATGTATTCCTCTTGCCAAATACCGCTCTCTGTATCCTTTATATCACTTTTCTTCCTTATATGTTTATGACGTGAGGAGCCATTCCCTGCTTTCCCCTTTTTACCATTCACTGGCTTCTCATTTCTCTTCTCCAATTTCTGTCCATTTTTTCCTCCTCTGTTCATTACTTTCCCTTCCTTCTTTCATGCCAATGTCTCTTTCTTTTCCATCTCGTTGCTTCCTCTCCTCAAACCCTTTTCTCTTCCATATACGTCACTTAATATCACCCTCCTCCTTGCTTATCTTCACCTGCTCCTGCTTTCGTGCTCCTTGCCTCTTCCCTCCTCCTTCTTCTTCTTCTCCTCCTCCTCCTCCTCCTCCTCCTTTGCCTCCAGCATTGGTTGACTGAGCTTGAGATCTTTGCCATGATCTTTGCGGCGGCGGTGCACGACTACGAGCACACAGGGACCACAAACAACTTCCACATTCAGACAAGGTAATGGATCATAAAATCAAAAATGCATGGCACTGACTCACCCGATCAATGCTTTCATTTACAGCAAGGGGGCTTTACGTTGACTCTGAGATCGCCTGCAGTGCAGTAATAACACTGAGGCAGGACAGGAGTCAAAATGAGCTCAATGCCCTTGAGAACTTGAGTCAGAGAAAACACATTATAACAAAACTTTTTGTTTTTATTAGAAGAGAGAATAAATACTTTTGTGAACAAACACTGCCCTCATACCCATACTTTCTTAAATATATGCTTATTGTCTTCCCAAAACTTTCTTTTACTCTTTTCTTTTAAGCTCTGCATGAATAGTTCAGAATAATTTAATTCACAAAAAGTTAAAGTTTTTAAACTTTCCATAAAAATATTGTCCAAACAAATGAGTTTCTTTGAACAATACATTTACATTTTTAACGGGGAGAACCTTAAAAGACTATTTTATGTCTTCTTTTCTAACAAATGTGCAGATTTACTCTCACTGAACTGGATAATTATTAATCATGATGTGCTCAAAATTCTTATAAGCAATGGTCAGTTTTCAGTAACTGAGGGTCCAAACTAATAGAGGGCCTTGTCCTGTGTTTTATAGCGTCATTAATTTTTTTCCTTTGTGCACTTTGACATTTGTAATACTGCTTTGTGTATTTTTAAGTAAAGTAAAGGGAACTCAGATTTTTCAGAATCTTAGACTTCTAAGAGAACTTCTTAGAGTTAAACCAGATCGAAGTCTGTGCAAAGAGGATGAGACCTGGTGTATCAGCAACAGGAACGAATCACATTCATAAAATGACATGTTTTCCTGATAAATTTAATTATAGCAACATCTAGTCAACACACATTATTTCTCTTTAAGCTGTTCCTCCAAATATAAACCAGAGAGAGACTGACCTTCTCTTTCCCTTTGACAGGTCAGACACAGCTATCTTGTATAATGACCGTTCAGTGCTGGAGAGTCACCATGTCAGCGCAGCCTACCGCCTACTGCAGGACGATGACGAGATGAACATCCTCTACAACCTTTCCAAGGATGACTGGAGGTCAGTGAGGCACATACTTAGACAGAAAGAAAGGGAGACAGACAGATTAAAAAGAGCTGAGGGACAGCAAAGGGGAAAAAAACTCAGAGATGTAATAAAGAGCAGCTTGAGACTGATAGAGAGGCAGATATGACGGGTGGAAACCAGTAAAGGCAATCAGAGCAGTTTCCCAATGTACGTTTCATCTGTTCAAGCCCCAAAATGAACAAATCTCCTTCCATTTTAGGAGTAACCAATGTGCTCGGTGGAGTAAAGATCAGAAAAGTTGGAATTTCCTTCAAGGTTTAAAAACTCTGTACTTAATGAAACCATTATGTGTTATAATACATCAAAGGAAACAGCTGCAGTCGGATTTTCATGCTATAAGCTGTAACTTGTCAAAGCAGATATTATAAATAGCTCTCCAAAACTGTGTTGGCTGCCTTCATTTACTTTAGCGACTGCCACATTAAGTTGGCGATCATTACCTGCCTGTTTGACAGTTCATCGTGCAGCACATCGCGCAAGTTTTCCTCTCCTTTGTTTTCATCCAGAGAGCTGCGAGCCCTGGTGGTGGAGATGGTGTTGGCCACAGATATGTCCTGCCACTTCCAGCAAGTGAAGGCCATGAAGAACTTTCTACAGCAACCTGAGGGGTCAGTTGGTTTTCCTTTACCACTGTTTACACTCCCTGCCCTTCTCCCAACAATTTACATCTTCATTAACACTGCCACTAGATCACTGAGTGCTAACCACCTTCTATTTGCTTTCCAATTAACTCTCCTTTCAAGGGTGTACGTATTGAGGAACACAACAAACATTAATGTTTATATCAAATGGACTTTTCGAAAAACGAAGGGTGATATCTGTTATTCAGGTGTTGTTTACTCAGAGTAATATTATGTTACCACAGTGCAGGAATACAGTAGGGTATTACTACAGGCCCTCTTAGGCACAAACACAGAATAGTTTTTGTTTCTTCGCTGGGAGTCTGCAGCAGAGTTATGGTGCAGTCACACCCGATTTGGCGTGGTAAAATTTATTTTCACTCTGCAGTGAAAAACAGCCGGTGTTAGAAATATTGTTAGCAGGTTTGCTGGCACACTGGAGGCTGCTAAATCAGCTAGAAAACATTTAAAGAACTATCTAATATTGACTTCACCAGCATTTCTACAGCTTGAGTCACTAGTAATAGCCAAGTTGAGCCAATCTAATTAATTTTGTTGACAAAATTCTTTGCAAAGCAGCATAATTCAGAGGGGTGCTGGTCGACTGCAGGCAATGTAAGAAGAATTAAGAATTAAGAAGGGGAGTGCTACACAATAAAAAATTCAGATCTTGAACAACTTTTAACTTTCTATACTCATTTAAACATTTTTGGCAGAGAAATATTCAGTGTTTGCTTCACTGGGCTTAACTCACCAGTTAGGGGTTTAAATTACATATGCAACAAGAAGCTCCACAAATAGTATTGTGGAGTGAAGCTGAATTATCTCACACAAACCGTTTAACTTAATAATATTTTTAATAAATGGACCCATGGAAAACTTCAAAGACTATTGGAAAAATTTAACTCATATTTGTTTAGAATGATAGATTAAAAAAAACAAGAATTAATAATCCTTTTTGTACATAAAAACACAAGCAGTGGTCATGAAGCCATTTGCTGGGGGGTTGGGTATTTTCTATGGATGACCTGGGATGCAAAAGCCATGTGACAGAGGAAATCACCAAGCTAGCATTACAGCTGCCTAGCTAAGCTGCTAGCATGTGCAGCCCTGGCTGAGTGCTGTTGGTTGACTCTCCACTATCATTACAATCTGACACCACGTTGCCTGTGGGCTAGAAAATGTTGTTTACAATTTCTTTTTTTTAATG
>JAPZDY010000004.1:16288042-16307329 GCA_029783645.1 Ctenochaetus hawaiiensis | reverse complement strand
AATTTCTTTTTTTTAATGGAACCATTATGGTATGATTGAAAATGTTTGTCTTTTTACCACGAGGCACTGAGCTTTTTCCTCTGCATTATCTTGATCATTTTTAAGCCAGATGCTCTCATCAGAGCTAGTGGCAATCGTCTGCAGGGTAACAGACCACCACATTAAGACTCTGAGGGGAAATCAGAGAGTAACTTATGAGAAGGGATTGTTCATGTTTTCTTTTCTTTAAATCTACATATATTTAAGGGGGTTGCAGCTTTTTTTTTAGAAGTCTCTTAGTTGTTTTTCAAAGGTTTTAATTTGAAATAACCTTTTTATCACATGTTTTTCCTCTTATTATTGTTCTTAAAGAATAAATAGCCGGAAAGACACCTTTTTTCTTTGTCTCCATCTGTCATTTCTTGACCTGTGCTTTGCAAGTTATCTTGAGCCCTGAAGAATCTCATTTTGTACAGCTCACATTCCCTGAATTAAAAATAATCCAGATTATATAAAGAACATAAATTCTCCTATTCAGCAAGTACATGTTCAGCCAGGTTGACCTGAAGTCGATCTGGTTTATTCACAACAGAAAGTAAATATGTTTCAGTCAAAATAGTTGATTTTTTTGCTGCACTTGAGGTTACTAGACTACAAGCCATGACTTCATTTTCTCACAGTTTGAACGCAGCATCCTCACAAATGCCTGACAGTTGGTGCTGCTCTACATGCAGACACAGAGCTGCCTTTTGCCAACAGAAATAAAAGAGAGCTATTAAGCAAACTATCATATGACACGATGAGCTGCCAACTGCTGATGTAGCTGCAACACTGACAAGAGAAGGCTGTGAGAAACATGTTGACCTTCAGGATAATCTCCTCACTGTGATGAAGCACAGACTTGAAAACTGCTCAGAAAGCAGTGATATGGTGATAAGAATCAGCATCTTTAGGTCATATGTAGGAATCAACAAAATTATGCTTGCTATGTTTGTTAATATATCTGAAAACCTGAGAGTGCTGACTGGAGGGTAATCACCGAGCTACAGGACAGGGTACACACACATGCACATGAGAGATTGCAGTCTGCAGGCAGCTATAATGCTGAATAGACTCTAATGTGAAGTAATTTCAAACCAGTGTGCTACAGGCCTGCTTAGAGTGCATTTTAAGACCCAATCTGCCACAAATGGAGAGAGGGGAAATTTGAGCTAGTCTTTCTCACCTCTGTTTAACCTTGTGCTGTGCGTGTGATGTCATGTTTTCATCTGTGTGCCTATTTTCCATATTGGTATGAGTCCGTCTATTAATGCTTCAGACCATTAAACATGATATTTTTGATACGGTTATCTGGTGATTTATCAGACACCGCTGATGTCTGATGAGGTGAGATAAAGCATCTTCACACTGTGTCCCAGTGTAGAAAACTGATTAGCCTAATAGAGGCACTTTGATTAAAGAGGATTTTTTAATATTATGTTCTTAATGGAGATATGTCTTAGGTGGCTGTACATGTGTGTTTTCAGAACTGTGTCAATACACGCCTATCAAGATAGGTCGACTGTTTAAAGGAGCCTCCATTAGATCAATAAAATCAGAACACTTAAAGAATTACTTATTGTCAACAAATACCATTCAAAAAATCTAAAACAG
Source organism: Ctenochaetus hawaiiensis (assembly GCA_029783645.1). Lineage (NCBI taxonomy): Eukaryota > Metazoa > Chordata > Actinopteri > Acanthuriformes > Acanthuridae > Ctenochaetus > Ctenochaetus hawaiiensis. The sequence goes on along the minus strand of JAPZDY010000004.1, from coordinate 16,305,697 downwards.
CAATGACTGATCACAGTAATAAAATACTAAATATCATCCTATGTGCCTTAGAGTTTTATTTTTGTTCAAATACTGGTAAAAAAAAATCAATGGGCCACACTGATGTACTGACTGACATGTTTTTTTATTACCAAGAACAAAAACTGTAGTTTATTTTGAGTTACTCCCACATATAACATCCTGCTGTCTGAAATACTCAAAACAGGATGTGTATTAATCCACCACTGAAAATATTGAAAATTCTGTCATCCCGAACAAATGCACTATTTTAACCCTATTAGTGAAGAATTTATAAAGGTTTTTACATATTCAGTGGGAACCAGTTGGATCAGGGTTGAGCGTCATGGACAGTTAAGGAATCCAACAGATTTCTGTGTTTAGTTTTTTCCATTGGATTTGTTGACAATTTATAAAATACAGAATATTACCAATCTTACTGTTTAAGTGGGTATCATCTTTTTGGGGCATTTAAAGTTTACACATTTAACAAATATGCATCTTTGCACTATTTGCACTATATATCCTTCCACAATATATCCTACAATATTTCCATCTGCAGCTTGTGCACCACTTCCTGTCTTCTTTCTTGGATCTCTCTTAAGCAATACCAATGAGAGATAATGGAAAGTAATGTGATGGGAGAGAAAATCTGTTCAAAAATGCCTTCCAAAATTATGTCAAAGCTAACACAAGGCTCCAGCATTCAGAGTTTACCAAATCAAATGGGTTCCTCCTAAACTTATAAGTCCAAAAACATAGTTTTATAGCATTTACTGGACAATTTTTATTCTAAACATATTGCAACGCTCAAAGTTACTACATTCTCCAAAATAGTGGAAACCACTGAAAACTAGACAGAATTGCTACAATACTGATGATACATTAGGAAGGGAAATTGTAAAAAAGTATCTTCTCTCTTGGGCTTTTTACTGTTTTATTGTGCTTTTATCACACAGCCAGACCATTGTTATAGACACATTCACAGCTGTGCCACATTTTTTTCCATTTGTCTCTATGATTGACCCTACCTGTCCGCAGGGACACCAGGAAATGTTCTTGCATTCTTTCCCGTCTTGGTATTTATCAATAAGCTTGTTGCAGAATTGTCTGAAATGTCTGTTTTTCATCACAATGTAGTTCTTGCCACGGCGCTGACAAAGCTGACTTTCATCCTGCCAGATGCAGGTGCACAGTATTTAACCTAAAAGCCTTCGTCACACCTCAATTTCACAAAGCTACTCTCATTTGACCTTACTATGGAGCCTCCAAAACCATCTGGCAGGAAATTGAATAATTAATGTTGGTCATGATAAAAGCAGTTTTTAAAAATTCAGACTTAATGTAGCTCAAACAGAGAAAAAAAAACACAATACAAAAACACACACAAAAGTGCACAAGACCATTTAGGAAAAATACAAAACAAATTAATTGATGGAAAAAGTGATTTATTTGTGGTGCAGAGTCTGTTTTTAAAACTGTATCTGCTTTATTTACAGCATTGACAAGCCCAAAGCCCTGTCCCTGCTGCTGCACACAGCGGACATCAGCCACCCGGCCAAAAGTTGGGACCTTCACCACCGCTGGACCACCTCCTTACTGGAGGAGTTCTTCAGACAGGTGAGTGGGTGACATGACAGGTTGCAGAGTAAATCATGACTGGCAATTCAGTGAAGATGTTCTGATGCATGTAGAGAGAACATAGCATACTTCACAGAGCTGCAATATACACTCAGCACTCAAGTTTGTTAGTTATAGTTTTAAGTGTTGCAGTCTGATACAACAGTCCTACAATAAATCAAATATTTTGCTGCGTTTCCTCCTTTTCTCTCTTTTCCTGCTGCAGTTGAAAGATCACCTCTGAAAAACAGTTTCAGACAGAAACTAATGATGCTTATTCTTGGTCCATTTAACAGGATTCCAACCATATTATCTTAAAAATTGACCTCTTAATGACTCTTTTTTGTGCTATGTGACAATATCGGTTCCACTGGACCAGCTGTGGAATCTGGAAGGAAATGTTTCTCCAGGATATCTGAGTATTGCCAAAAGATGAAACACTAGATTTGTAGTAGAGCTGATTCATTGTTTCTCAGACTAGCAGGACACTTGCTTCGCTTTTAGCTTGTGCTGTTTTCCAGGATTGTAACACAGGGAGAAAAAAATGAAAATGATATTAGTGAATGATTGTTTTAATATGGTCCTTGGCACAACTCAACCCCCCATAGCACTTTGAATTAGTATGATATGCGGTCGTATTCATGAGTTTAATTGCAGGCACTCTGCTCTTTGTCATTTTTGAAAATGATTCCATGACAAAGTGCCATGGCAGATTAACATGTAAACCATTATCTTGTTGATAAAACAATGCATTTGGCTATAAATAATGAATTGTGTATTTGTAAATGTCAACAAGAAGAACAGACGTTCGACTGGTTTCACATTGCTTTCATCTCTTCCATTATTAATCCACATTGTTCTCATTATCAGTGCTATTGTTATTGTGGCTGCTTTCAAAAAGCCTTTGTCTCTTGGGATGTGAATTGCCGATAAATTGCTACTCCAAAGAACATTGCCTCCCGACACCACATCTCATCTGTTTGTGACAAATCAGGAGGGAAAATGAAACACATTTGTGGCCCAAACGCCCTCAGGGTGGGGGCCAGAAAAACCCGAAAGCCTGTTGATAGAAGTGTGTCCGTACGGTTTACTGAATGGCGGTGCAGTGAAAGAGTTTTGTGAGTGTCAGTGTGTGTGTGTGTGTGAGTGTATGAGTGTGTGTTGGTGTGGCCTGAAGGTGGAGTGTATTTCCGAATTAACTACAGATTGAGACTTTGGTTAGTTAAAAACAAGACTTTGACAGAGGATTCTGCTGTTTTCTGTAGGGGGACAAAGAAGCAGAGCTCGGCCTGCCGTTCTCTCCACTCTGCGACCGGAAGTCCACAATGGTGGCGCAATCTCAGATCGGTGAGTGACGACTCCGTCCTTACATACACCTCCTGCATAATGAAGTGTGTCTGTGTGTGTGTTTAAAAACTTTGCGTAAGTGGAGTTTATAAGAGAAACGTGACCTTCTCTTAGTTTAACTTTTTTGCACTCAAGGAGCAAAAACTACATCATTTATATCAAACTCTCAAAAGACAAATTATGGTGAAATATTGTTTGTTCTTCACAAAATTATCTTGGATTGGTGTTTTATTATAGTTTTAATGGAGGAATATTAAGAATGAATAAAAAAAGTTGGGTTTTTTTTATGTTATTATACTGAAATAACTGTATGTTGATGACAAATTAGCAGAGGAGGGTAAATGGCTGTTTTAGCCCTAAGCTGTGACTTTCAGTTGCAACAAAAATCACAGCAAAAGATAATAAGACTACCTGTGTGTTGCTTGAAAGGCCAAATCCAAATGTGTGAACATATATTTGAATTATCCTTTTATTGCTCTAGACACAGAGTAATTATTGAAGACCCTTAAAAATGAAACATCACTGCTTTTATCAGCTTAGAGATTCTCCCATCTGCAATATGCAGCTGAAAAATCTAGAGGATAGTCTGTTATAGGGATTCAATTAGTAAATGTGCCAGATTTTAAAAAGTGAGAGGAGCATGGGAGAAAAGATGACATTAGTCTACGATGTCAACATCTGTAGACTATTGTCTGTACTTATTTTAATGTTCCTGGCTTCTTTTTGCCCTAATACGCATGAAACACCTCAAAAACTAAACAATAATGTTTAAGAATACTAATATGTTTGAACAAGCATTACATTCTCCAATATCTTCTTCCCCAGGCTTCATAGACTTCATTGTGGTGCCAACTTTCACTGTGCTGACAGACATGATGGAACGCGTCGTCACGCCGCTCATCGACGAGGCCTCCCATTCAGGTTTTGCCGGCTTGAGACGCTCAAGGTTAGCAGGAGCACTTTTCTCTGAGAGAGGATTTTGGAAATGAAATCTTTCTAAATGATTCTGTTATGCTGCTGAGAAGCAGGACTGAGCAGATGGGAGTGGGTGACTGCATGTAAATGTGAGTAAACTTAAATCAACCAGCCTGGTAAATTAAAGACAGGAAAGTTGCTGTTTTCATTCCTCACCTATCTTACCTTTCTGAGTAACTGCTCGCTCAATGACGTGATTAAACCTCGGCAGTTCCTCTGCAATAACAGCATATCTAATGTATGCTGAATTGAGAACAGCAGATGAGCTTTCCATGAGTAATCCATTTCTGCGCGTGGAAATGTCTCCACCTTCTATCAAGCAGAGCCACACACCTTGAAATTGATATTTTAGAGATGCTAGTCAAGTTCGCCTCCCTGTCTCTGATCGAGAATGAGCCTCAGTGCTGGATTGACACAAACAATAGTCCCTCTAAGTACAGAAGGAAGTGATTTTATCTCCACTAGCTTAATTACTTGCCCCAGTACTTTTCCTCCAGACACATACTAAATCAGGTAAGTGCAAGGTTTTGAAACCAAATAAATGAGCCAGTACATTAAACTTACTCTTGTGTTACTAATTTAAAGTAGCCTGTGAAAGATCATTTGAGTCTATTTGTTTAAACTTTGTGTCTTTTCAAGTGAGCCTTTTAGAAAATGAATCAGAGCTCGGGGAGTCTGGCACTGCAGCTTCCGTTGCACCTGCACGTCGATATCAGCCTCCCCTTTCTCCTCAACAGCAGTCATTAGCATCACTCAGTGGGCCTCCAGTCAAAGCCAACCAAGTGGAAATCTCGGATAGTGTTGCCACTTGTGCAGTCTTCTTGTCTATGTACACACCTGGGTGCTCATATGTTTGCCTGGAACGTTTTTTTCTCAGCATTTATAGCTGCTTTCAGTCATCTGTAACTACGTCTGCTCTCTCAGTCTGCTGCCGGTTATCTAACTATCTCTCTTTCGTCTTTTTTTAATCTGCCTCTGAATCCGAAAGCTCACAGGTCATAAAAATAAAACTGAAACTTTTTTAGATTTGAATCTGTTTGAAAAAAGCTGCCCTGTACTCTTGTGTTACAGCGGGGGTACTTTTGTATTTTGAAGCAGGATGAACAGGCTGTGGCAGGGCTGGATTTTGTCTTTTAATATCCTTTGTGCAGGCACATCACCAATGTCACTGATGCTCTGTCAAGGGGTACCGGGATGATCCGGATGGTTTTAATCACCCGCTGCAGAGCCTTTCTGCCCCAGGCTATACACATCCTATGCTAGTTTGCGTTTCCGGTCCGAATTCTTTCTCTCCTCTATAAAAGTTCAAAAGAACACAACACAAGAATCTGCCTGCTTTTATTTTCTTACAGATTAGAGATTTTGAAGCTTTTTTACCAGGATGGAGATGTGTGAAGTTCACAATTTTAGTCTGTAGTATAGTGAGAGTTCAATTAACCCTGGATTCTACCTTTCTTAGGGCTAAGGTAAGGGGTTAAACACACCATCTTTTAAATGGTTGCCTTTTCAAGTTCAGTTAATAAATCAGGCTGTCTGTTAAGATATTAAGAATCTCCACAAAAACTTTATCTAGAATAACAAAAGAAATTATTTAACTGTTGTCACACTGGCTGAGCAGTATCATAAGGAAAAATCAAGCTGATCTTCTTGTGTAAAGTGCCCCTGTAGCATTTCATGTAGCGCCATCATCGGGTCAACTTTTTTATTAGTCTGATACTCTGATTCATATTCAAATACCTACAAAGCTAATGCTGTTCAATTCACCCTCACTTGTTCTTTGAGTTTCGTACTAATTAGCAAATGTTAGCATGCTAACATGCTAAATTAAGATGGTAAACAGTAAACAGCTAAACATCACAGTTTTAGCATTTTCCTTCAAAGAATGTTAACATGTTTATGTTGGCATGCTGTGTCGGTGCAGCCGTGCAGAGCTGCTATCATGGTTGTATTTTTTTTTCCCTGAGAAACTTTTAACTCCATTTTGTACATCTCATGTTTCTGTCCAGTCTGAACAGTATTACCTCAGACGAGGCCAAGAGGCACAGTGTGAAGAGCATGGGCTCAGACAGCAGCTCATCAGGACAGAGCTCTCTGCTAACCGTGGACATAAAGAACTTCAAGGCTCTGTGGAATGAAGAGGTTTATCAGAACAGAGAGAGATGGAAAGCACAGGCCGGTAAAGGTAAAGGACAACCCCCCCTCCCCCTCCCAAGAGTATAAGAAGATAAAATTGAGGTGTTTCTTGCACTCAGGGAACATTAAAGCCTGGCCGAAAAGATCATGATATCCACCAGAATGGGAAAATTGGCTTATAAAGCAGCAATGCTCTTAGCGTCTGCAATGCTCTTAACTCACTTGCAGGGGGATTTTGACTGACCTGTATTAACATGGGATTTTGTAGGATACACAGGGATCAGTATGTTCACAGGTTACGTGCTTTTATATGTATTTTTTTTAAGTTGGTACCATGTTATAATTACTGACCAGTTATAAGGGGTTTAGAAGTTGTAATACCTAATGTACTTATGCTTTATACGTCACTTATAAGCCACTAACAGAAACAGCATTGAGGTTGTCATGTTGTGTAAAATTCCTGTGGTTGGTATTAATCCTTCTGCTGCTTGCTGCTTCTTTAATCAGCTTAGATTACTGGAAATATTAAGTGTCAGGAATCAATTTCTGAACAGTTTATTATCACTTTGAGTTCGAAAGTCAATGAGATGTTTTTAGAGGCATATATCAATAAATAATTAACACTTATTACTGAAGAGCTACTGTCCTATAACTTAGAAATTTGTGTTTTTATTAATTTCTTCATTGTCCAACAGTTATTATCAATCCATAGACCCAGCTGTAATCAATATTTTATTTTGACAATAAATATTATATGTCAAATTGTACAGCAGAGGTATCGGTTGTAATGATAAAGCTTCACAGAATTTCTGTTTCCTCTCATCTCTTAAAGCATTTAGCATCTTTTGGCCCATTATTTTAGTTTTCAAGCCCATAAATTTACTGTTGTGGTTCATTTTATATCACTCTCTTCAACATAGTTGGTTAAACCGAGTTGAGCATTTAGCAGCTAAAGGGACAGATATTTCCATCAGGAGAAAGTAAAAACCAAAAAAGGGCTACAAAAGAGTGAAAATTCGACTTAGAATCATTAGGTGGAGACAAACATGACTCTAAATGAACAATAATGCTGCTCCATAACTTATAAATGTGAATATAAGCAGCTGTTTGCTAACAAGTTTACAGCATCAACTTCAAAGATGATATGTGTATTTGCAGCTTGCTTCTGCTGCCCCCAAGTGGAAATTGCAGTTAATGCTGAATGAAATTAAACTCATAAAGAGGTTTTAGGAATCTGTTTCAGATCATGTCTGTAACAGGCCAATAAGAGGCTCAGTAAGATTTACATAGTGATGAATTAATGCACTTTCACACATTCAAACACACTAACCTGCCCCCACACTCCATGTGACCTCAGAGTCAGAGGAGAGAGCTAAAAAGGAGGCAGAGGAGCAAGCCCAGCAGGAGGAGGCTATGGAACCTCAGGAGGTCCACACAGAACCAGAACAGCCTGAACCAAAGGAGGACAAACTGGAGGGGGAGGCCCACGAGTCAGCAGAGGCCGGCAGACCACCAGATGGCAACACAGGGGAGACGGAGCCGGGAGCCGAGCCTGAGAGCCCCACACACAAGAATCCTCCACTGCAGAACGGTACACCCCTGTGTAATCCCATTGCATGGTCTGTTTTTTAAAGGCATGACATAAGGCAGATTCTCTAAGGGGGCTAAACATACATTTGTATTGACATGTGAAGTAATCATCCACATTGAAGTTGTCTTTAAAGCTACAGTGAATGTGTCTTTTATCCAGCCTCAACCCGGTTTCATGGTGTTATCAGTGAAACAGTTTGGATTAATATTATTTCTCAACCTTAAGCCTATTCACTTTCATTTTAAATGATAAATAATTAAAGTGAGTTAAGATGGAGCCCCTAAAAGGTCATGGTTAATTTTTTTCTAAATAAAAAAGAGAAGCGTTAGTGGAGATGGAAAGTATTTCAGAGGGCTAGCACAATGTTTGGCTTCTCAAATGAATTTCTAACATCTTACGCAGGTAAGGAAGGAAGGAAGTTTGAAGGATTTTATATTCCTTTTTTTGAATAGAGTGCATGTTTGCTGCCTGTGTCAGCGTGCCGACTAACATTTAAACAAGTGGTCTGACTTTTCAGGAGAGTTGTCTGAAGAGGCTGAATCTCCAGAGGGTGAAGAAAACAAGAACAAAGGATTGGATGGTGAGTTAAATCTGCGGTCCATGACCACTGACAGAGAGTAAATTGAAGTATCGACAAACGTAAACACTTGTATTCAGCTCACAAACTGGTACCTGAATGTAACATGCAAGCCGGTATTTTGAATGGCCTTCAGGGAACCTTAGCTTCATCAGAAGAGAAAAACAAAAATATAATCCATGAGAAGTCGTCATTAAACAGAAAGATTTCTCCAAAATAGAAAATCAATTTGTTAATAATGATGTCAATTTTGTCACTAAAATTATTGCTGTTTGCTTTTTTGTTTCCTCAAAGCAGAGGTTGCAATGGAATAAACCAACTGTCATCTTTGCTGCACTACTGTTGACCTAAACCTGCATTTACCTGAAAATGAGAGAAGACTCACCACTGAGGCAAGGGCCATTAGCTGGACTGTGTCGCCCTCTACAGGACACTAACAAACTGACATCTTCACTTCCATTTTTGTCTCCATAATCAACTGCTTTTGCCTCTCAACATGTTTATACTCCCGCATTCTTGTATGCAGAGCTCTACCCACGTGCATTATCCCTCCCTGCTTACAGATACAGATGATGCGGATGATTTAATGACTGAGATGACAGCGATGATGTTGGGCATAAGGAGGAGCCTGTTGAAGGACTGGCACTGTAAATGTTGCTTTTCTTTTTTTTTTTTTTGGTTGCCAATATTTTACTTTGTTGTGAGTATGTTCAACTCAGCCACCCACATTTCACTGCTGTGTATTTCTTCGCTCACTACACAAGTATAGTCTGCACAGCAATATATTTTAGTCATTGCTGAATAATAAATTAGTGCAGATTTGTTGGAAATGTAGGATAGATGTAAATTAAGAGGAAGTAAAACTGCTCCACAGTATGTATAGCATATGAGTATGTGCGTGCAGTACACTGCTGTTAAAACCACAGGTCCAAAAAACTACTATTTTAGTAGAAAGTACTATTTAAATGAATCCACTGTATGTAGAAAACTGTTGCCTGTGCTTCAGGAGCTCCTGTTTGGAGTCTCTGACGTTGACTGAATTTTGTGGCTCATTTTTTCTCCAATACCATGTTTACTTTCCCAGTGCTTTCCTCAGACATTGTGCATTGTGTTCCTTGCAGTCAGTCCTCTTTACTGTATATATCAAAAGTTTGTAAATGTGTGGATCTGAAGAGGAGTAGAAATCCTATGATTCCACAATCCACCAACAGATATTTTCTTGACTCTAATGTAACATATTGTAGTAAAAGATGTCTGCGAAATTAGAATGCAACTTTTCCATTTGAGACATATCACACACAGACTTGCAAATGCATCCAAGTTTTTGTAATTTATAAAATCTTTTTTGTTTACCATTTTTTTGTATTATTCTTATTTGTTTTTCATTCGTAACGTCCTGTATGAATCATGCACTAGATGTGTCTAATATCCTCGCACTGTACATCATTTCACTGTCAAAAGACTTCTTCTCGATGCCTTCTTATATGTATTTAAGCTGTAGCAAAAAGTCAACACTGTCGCTAAATTAGAGGAAACCTTATGTATGTATGTTATTTTATTTGGATTTGTTTACGCTATCGCAGCTTTATCCAAAAGGCTGCTGGCGTAACGTTTAATCAGTGTGTTTACAGTGTGCTCGTACACCTATTGGCCAGCTGAATCCACCATGCTTTCGTAATGCATCAGAGGCTATGAGTCCAAACTGTATCTGCTTCTTGGTTTTAAGGCTTATAATGTCGTGTATAGGAGATGCAATTTAAAGCTAATTGTGCATATGTAACATATTGAACCTCTGCAGTGCTGGTTCAGCTTTTACTATATACTTAACATGTGTAATCAGAGGAAAAGATGCATTTTGGCAGTATTTGCAGAATAATGATGTTTTCCTTAAAATTGTGCACTTTTATTTGTTTTTTTTCCTTTTTTTTCAATTCTTAAGGCATGAAAATCCAAACATTCATGTGCCAAGATCAAGTTCTTGGTGCATTCTGAGCTTATTTAAAAGTGTACTGCACATGTGTATACAAGTACTTTTACTAATTTGTATGATATATCTGGAGTTCAACAAGGAATATTATTTAAAATCTAAAAATTTGTAAAAAACTGTCATTATATTTTATTTATAGCTCCTTTGTTTTAAAGCACACTCCCCCTTTTTCTTTCTTATTTCAGCAGTTATAATGTAATGTAACCACATGCTACTTTCTACCTAAAAGATGCAGTCGGTGGTTAGCAAGCCACCTGACTGAATGTGTGCCTATATAAGTACTTTCCATTTGACACCTTTCACCTGTAGGAAAACCAATATTGTGATGTCATTTGAATCTGTGCTGATCTGGGTACAGTCAAACAAACCTTTCTTCCTACTTTATTACAAACTAAAGAGTCTTTTATTTTGGACAAGTCTGTCTGTAAGTCAGCGGTTTGATGTTGCGGAAGTATTTTATTCATAACGGTATATTTATTGTATATTTTGCTTTTTTTTCATAGAGAAAAATCAATTTTATAGCTGTATAATTATTTTTGTTTTGCTGTATTGTTTGTTCCCCGTTTTTTTTTTCTTTAGAGTCTGAGGATGGTTTGTCAAAAAAGTACATTTTCAACATGTAATGACATTTTTATTTTCGTCTCTCCTCCCTGTTGTTATTTGTTCCTTGTATGTCTGTTCGATAGATTTTTACTCCACCAGCTCTGAAGTCAGAAAAATTCCAGTGGCTTAAATCTGTAAATTTAAGGTGTATCAGTCATAGCAAATTAGATTTTTAAATATATACAGTTGGAAAAAAATTGCATCCTCACAATATCCTGCCTGATACTTGGTAAAGCAGATTATATTTTCTGTGCCAAGGGACCAACACGTGTACAGTCTTGTAGTTTGCTCTATCTTTCACTTGCTACTGTGATAGGCTACTGTATGAATATTTAACAAGAATTCATACCAACCATAATCAGAGACATTAGCTGTATTTATGACATGTAAAGACTTCTAATCATGGTGTTTTGTAATGGTTGCTATGGAACAGATTATTTGTTGTTTGTTTTATGCTTTGTTTCCTTGTTTAGTCTGAATCATTCTGTAATGACTGATCTCAGAACTGTTCCAGTGACTGAGGTCAGACGGATGTAAAGCATGTGTGTGTATGTGTGTTAGCGTGTGTGTGAGTGTGTTTGTGTGTGAGAAAAAATGCCGAAAAATACTTAATGTGCATTTCTGATCTCCTCACTGTGACCTGCTCTATCAATGATAGTGTGATGGATGAGATAGGTGTGTGTGTGTGTGTGCCTGTGTGTGTGCCTGTGTGTGTGTGCCAGTGTCGGTGTGTGTGTGCATAGTAGAGAAAAGTGAACTGTAAAGCTGATGAAACAGCTCTCATCATAAAAAAACATAATCAAAAATTACATTTCAGATAACGTTTAAAAGATCTGATATGTTAATACTATGACAATATGTTATTACACATTTTATCAGGCTTATACGACTGAATGTGTTCACATAAATAAAAAAAGTAGACATATATCACAAGACAAATTATAAATGGTTATGTTTGCCTAAAAAGTGGATAAGTAGGTTAAAAAATAAGGCGGGTAGTTAGACTCGCTACACTAGTGAACTGCCTCAGGTTTAACTTCCACTTCATCCCTGAACAGACAGATCAATCGATTGATCAGAGAGTGAGTGTGAGTGTGTGTGTGGATGTTTGAAAGTGCATGCATGTGTGTGTGTCACTGTCCCATGCCGGCCAGGCGGCCGTGTGTGCCACCATGCTCTGTGACTGCACAGCCGTATCAATAAATCTGGACTCAAAGGGCTCAGATCATGTCTGCCTGTCTTCATTTCCACAACACCACAGTTTGTGACACGTTTAAAGGGATAATCCGCTGATTTCACACACACACAAAGTGCAGTTTGTGTGGTAGTTTGAAGAGGCAAACTGAGAAGTAGTCTATAAGATGTTAGACAATAATTAAAAGAATAATTCACAGTTTTCAAGCCTTCAAACAGCAGTCAGGTGACCTTTTGTACACCGCCACATGTTTTGCTTGCTGTGATGATTTCTCCTGTTCATACTAAGTACAGACTGCATCCTGATATGATTCACATGCACATGATGAACAAAATCTTGTTTTTGTGCAAAAAAAAAGAGTCCAGCTGTTACAGCTGCATGTCTTCCATGTGCTGTTTGTCCATTTGCTCCTCTCTCCTCTTCAGTTCATCCAGGTGTGTCACATCTGATTGCTGAATGCGATGCAGCTGATCTCAGACCAAGTGCTTAAAAACTCCTGTGCCTGCATCAGAGGACTTGAGATGTCTCTCAGCCTGGGATTTTATGTTACACGGTCTTGTTTTCGTTCTGATTCTTGTGTTAGTCTCAACTTATTGTCTCAGTTGGTCTCGGGTCCTTTTTTTGCGATTGATATTGGATCGGTTGGTGGACTGACTTTGATAGATATCCCTGTGGTTTGACTAACACAGAATGTTGAAGCTTTAGATAAACATTATATTGTAGTTTTTGCATAAATCAAGGACTGTGGATTTAAATCAGGGAATATAATATCCATTCTTATTAATCAAAGACAGAAAACAAAGCAGCAAATCTTCACATTTGAGAAGGTGGAACCAGAGAATCATTGTCATTTTCTCCTTGATTAACTGATTCAGAGAATTAATTGATTATCGGAATTGTTGCTAATTACGTTAGCACTGATCCATACTGAGAATAATCTGCCTCTTTTGATTAATCTTTCTCACTTCATGAGAGTACAGGAGTAAATGTCTGCAGTGCATTGTTTCTATGTGAAACTACATAATGGGTTTAATGTAAAAATAAGCGGAGACCCCTGCTGATTTTGGGTTCAGCTTGTCTTTACTTGTTATTGTGATGTTTTTTTGTCGTTCCACCTGTTGATCATTATCATCATTTGAAACACCTGAGCAACATCATCAACACTTATTGTGGTGCTTGTCTATAATTACCTCTTCTCTTTTTAACACTGACTCTACAGACAAACTGATGCATTCACTTTGTTCCCTTTTGCAGTTTTGTCATGTCTCAAATCAGCAGATTCTCTTAATCCTTTGCATAATCTTTAAAACCATGCTTGTCCACATAAACCTGCACCACCTCAGACTACTGAAGTCCCCAGTAAATGCAATATACACCCTCTGAACAGCTATCTTTACCTCTATTTGCTCCAAAGTAAAAACACAAAGAATTATGAAATAGCTACCTCATCTTCCTCCAAACTGTAGTTGCTCAGTAGGTCAAACTTTCCTTACAACAGAATAAGTGCCTAATAATTGAAACAAAAACCACATAACTACTCGATTTTAGGTTGCCACTTCACACTGTGTTCCCTTTTTCCTACATGTGTCGGTCTGTCTCTAATTTTAGAACAAATAGTTCCTCTAAATTAGGAAGAATTACACTTATCATTATGGACCATAATTTAAAGCACTTTAAAATATTCCTATTTTTAGTGTTAATTGTTTTTTCTCATGTATATGTTTATACTACAAGTTTCTAAATGAGAAAATACAACAACCCCTTTCATTTAATATATAAACAAAGCCAGTAGTTTGTCTGACAGGATTCAGGCCTTTACATCTACAATAAACAAATATTTACTTCCATTTGTTGGTCCATTGCTCACTAACTGTAACATTAACATGACTCTCGATGATCCACTAGATGTCTCTGTTAGACTTCAGATCACAGCTCTCAGCCTTAGAGGGCCCAAGGTACTAAAAATGATCAACGGACTTGATGTGCACCGCGTCACTCTCCCAAGATAGTCGGCGTGTAGCTCTTTATCCACCATATATGCAGCTCCACAAACATTAGACACAGAACGCATATTTATCACAAGCAGCATGCATATTCATGGGCAGGTTGATGGAGCTCGTGGAGGGATGTGTATGAGTTCTCAGAGTGCCGAAGCAGAAGGCGAATGTTAATTCAATTATACGGCAGCTGTTCCTTGGTGCCCATGGCCACTGTGTTTGCACTAGAACAGAAATCTTGTATTATGTCCCTCGCCATAAAAGACCATTGCCAGGCATGAGAATGGGGACTGCCTGTAACCAAAAGCCATCAACAGGATTGTAAAGAGCTTTTAATGCTTATTTTTGGCACGACTGAGGAATCTGGTGACTGCAAAGTAAGATTTTTTTTTTGTTGTTGTTATTTTGTTTTGGCTCTGTGTTGATTTACAGAGCTTTTGTTTTTGGTCATTATTCTATTTAATAGTCGAACTGCTTGAAAAGGAAAATGTGCAAATGAGTTTGCTGGTATTAAAACTAGTCAAGGTGGTTGAACAGACAGAAGTTGTCGTCCTGTGGTTGTTGCTCCATCATTTTTGTTTGTATTTATGTGAATTCAAAGCCACAACTGCTAATAATAAAACAAATATTTAGAGCATAAATAAGACAACATGTATGTATTCGAATGCTCACATACATGTACATGCAGTTTTGTCCATGCATTTAAGCCAGCGTTGGTAGGCTATTTGTGTTCCACCCCACCTCCTGTCCGAGGCTCGGGCTGAGCTCCAGTACTACTTGGTGGAGGAAGAGTAGGAGGAGGAGGAGGAGGCCGGGGGGAGGGGGACAAGGGGGGAGGGTGTGAAGGCATCCGGCAGCCTGTCCCTTCATTACCAGGCTCCCTGAGACTTGCTCTGTGTGATTTAATCACGAGCGGGAACTGCTGCTCTGATGTTACCTGGACTTGCTAATAAGTTTGCTTCTCCTTCATCAAAAGGAAAAGAGTCGTACGTGTGGGAAGGATGCACTCAACTGCACATTACTTATGTATAATATATGTATGCATTGAAATGAGGAAAACCAAACATATAAACTCCTGGTTTATCCTCATATCAATCACAGATAAAGTGCAGAGGCATGAAACATTTTTTTAAGCGAAATGCAACTAAAGATCATTTTAATTCATCTGCTAATTGGTTTCTTCATTAATTTATTTCCCCCTGTTTCTAAAAATGTTAGAAAATAGAAACACTTTCAGTCTGCAGTTCACTTAATTTGTCTAAGTAACAACTAAGTAAATCAAAAGGTATTTGATTTACTTAGTTGTGGAAGATAACATTCCGACTGTTTACTTGAGTAAAAGTACTAATAATGCACTTTAAAAATACTCTGTAACAAAAAGTAGAACTGCATTTCAGATGTTGCTGTAAGTATGCACTCAGAGAAATGTACTTATTAAAAGTAAAAGTACTGCAGTATGCAGCATAATTTCCCATGTGACTGTTTTACTATAATGTGATCATAGCATTTAATTATTTATGTCTTGTATTCGTGTAAAAGCAGGATTATACTGTTGCAGAGAGTATTTATGATGTATACGATAATTAATATAATGTCTATTGGTTGTTTTCTCTATTAACTAATTAACTGTTTGGTTTGTAAAAATCCTGAAGTACCCAGATAAGAAATACCCAGATTACTCAGAGCTCAAAATGACACCATGACAATACTTGCTTTGCACAACAGATGGTACAATCCTAAACTTTATTATATATGATATTTTCTGTTGAAATATGTTGGAGTACAAGGACAAAGCTGTATTACAAGAAGAGACTCAAGTACAGTACAAATACCTCAAAGTCATACCCATGTACAGTCCTTTCAAGCACTGAGTTTATAGTAATAAAAGGCAAAGAAAAGCAGTAAATCCTCAGAGAGTACAGTTTGGCATTTTTGCATGAACGTGAAAAAAATTAATTAACTAACAAAATGGTTGTAGTTTGTTCTGTAGATCACAAATTGATAAATTTAGTTTTTTTTTATCTAAAGCAAAGACTGTAAATAAAATCTGGAGCTGTCACACTGATGCCACGTTATGTCTGGCCTTGTGGGAATCCGTCCTCTAACCTAAACAGAACCGACAACATGTTCTCACCACTTAACTTCACACGGCCACGCCATGCAGCATGTAAAGTAGACATTGCATATCAAGCTGTTTAATAAAAATTAAACCCTGGCCATCCACTGGAAGGAGCGCAGAGCTCTCTTTAGAGTGACTGATCGGGAGCCCAGAATCAAAGGGCCCTGTGGCACGAGCTGCTAGTGTGTCTGGGAATTGGCCCAACTCTTAAAGAGCCAAGCTTCCCTCATCTTGACTGGGGGCCGATCCCCAAAAGAGGGAGAGGCGATTTCTGCTGGCGGCCAAGTGGCTCCTCTCTGGAAGCCTGTCAGGTGAGGAGTCGTGGCGGCCAACTGTAACCCCCCTCAGGTGGGCACGGGGGGCAGGGCAGACCCCCGTCACGGCTCCAGCATTGTGACACACAGCAGATGATGCAGAGGGCACCGAGCCTCCTGACAAGAGATCTGCTGTCAAATCTCACCAGTCTACTCCCCATATGATAGATTATAGAATATACAAAAATACTAAATTGTTAGGGGATCATTTAAAATTATATTTTTCATTATTACTTATTTTTTATTTATTACTTATCTTAATCTTTAGGTGTATTGTATACAAGTGTAGTTGATAAAATGTGGAAGAAAAATGGTGATTTGCATTTTTCAGATATTAGATGACGTCTCATTCATACATTTCAGCCTCACAGCTGTTCTATTATCAGCTTTTTCATTCAGGATATGCCAAACAGGCAAATTTCCTTTAAAAAGGATGGATGTTAACAGGAAAACCTCTAGTGCTGAAAAAATAACAGAGTATATTTAACCTTGCACTGTATTCCATTACAGTTTTCAGCGAGTAAGAGTGTTTGTTACCGATGCACAACTTTTTACCTCTACTCCTCTACATTTCAGTAGGAAATAATCTACTTTTACCTAACCTGGTAACCTGGTTTTTCCTACCATTATCTACCATACTTGGCACATTATTTTTTTATTGGTGGAGGAGGAAGGGTCAGTTAGTAATAAGTTACAAGTAACACACCTGAGTGAAAATGTATTTTTACTTTATGGATTTTTTAGAGCAACTAATCTACTTTTTATTTCACTACATTTGCCATTTATGCTGACATGCAAAGCTATCAGCTCTTTGGAAAAAAAAAAAAAAACACCGCCTGTCTCTTGACCGTGATTTGATGCTGATAATGAAGTTAAACCAAAAACAAAAGGCAGCTTCCAGCAACAACACCTGATCATATCTTCATCACTTTTTATACCAAAATCTACTATGGCAACACTAATATGTTGAAATAATTACAAAGATGATGAGGTGCTTTCCGTGCAAAACTGCAAAACTTCTCCTCTGACTTCTGCAAGTGCCATGGGTGAAAATGTAGCTAGCTAACTAGCTAAAGTTAATGTAATTTTTCCTCCTTTGTAAATTCAGCACGTGGATATGCAGAGGCCCTGAATGTTAAAACTCCTGTATATATATATATATATATATATATATATATATATATATATATATATTATATA
>JAPZDY010000004.1:16267413-16279814 GCA_029783645.1 Ctenochaetus hawaiiensis | reverse complement strand
ACTGATTAGTCTGAGATGGGGAGTTTGACTCATCGGATGCTGCTGCTGTGTGTGTGTGGGTGTGTGTGTATGTGTGTGTGTGTTTGTGTGTGTTCACTGGACCAGAACGATCAGCAGACCAGCTGAGGCATT
This sequence comes from Ctenochaetus hawaiiensis, assembly GCA_029783645.1. NCBI lineage: Eukaryota > Metazoa > Chordata > Actinopteri > Acanthuriformes > Acanthuridae > Ctenochaetus > Ctenochaetus hawaiiensis. The sequence goes on along the minus strand of JAPZDY010000004.1, from coordinate 16,279,682 downwards.
TTTGGGGGGGACGTCAACGATGAAGGGACCTTTTTTTTTTTTTTTTTTTTTTAATTTATTATTTCTATTTTTCATGCGTCCGTGTTCCATGTGTGTGTTTTTGGTCCATGTACTGTGCGTGTTTGTCCACACACTCTCGCCTGTGAACACATGTTTGGTCCTCTGTCTCACACACATTAGGTTAAGTGTATGCACACTCACCAGTGTGTGTACATGCTGTCTCCGACTAACCTGCTGTCTTACCTCCGTGTGGTCTTCGGTGCTCTGACCTCACACCTCCAGGTGTCATCAACACGCCGCTGCAGGGCCAACGCCGCTGATCGATGCCTTCTAATGTCCAATACAGAGAGATTGATAAGTCGCTTTAATTGATTCTCCTTGCAACAAGGTCATTCACAGGCATAGGTTTGTGTGTGCGCCTGTGTGTGCGTTTCACATAACCGAGGAGTGCATATACCCATATCGAGTGCCAGCTGTGCCCCAGTGTGGAGTTGGCAGCGTGCCATCGGGCCTTTTCCATGGGGTGTACTTAATGTCTACTGAGGTACTGACGCTGGTGTGCACCGCTATGCTCATGCCCCCGCTGGTATGCTTACACCATCCTCTGCATGAGAGGCGCCTGCTGGAATTTCTTAACTGAGTTCAAACAGCGATTAGTCGATTAATCAATAAGAAGATAGATTCATCTGTGGTTTAATAATTCAGTCATTTCACACGAGCTGCAGCTTCTCCAACGTGAGGCTGATTTTCCTCTTTTTGCACTTTTTAGGCAAAATGATTCTGTGGTTTACTGTGGAAAAGGTCTGCATGCTAACCAGTGATGAAAAATAATCCTTGTTTGAGGGTTTTGTTGAGGTTGTTGATGAACTTCCTCGTTTTTTTGATGTCTCACAAACCCAACAGTTGCACTGTTTGTGTAAAAGTTGTATAAAGAGTAATTGCAAAATCAACTGGTTTGTTTCCTCTTCACATTACACATATTTAAACCAGCAAGTTCTTAATAATGAACCACAAAATATGAAGTAAATGACAACCTAGAGAACGAGACATAGAGGTGTTTTGATCTGAACTCTGGTCAGCTGGATTTCTGCTTTTCTCTGCATCCTTTTAAACTACTGATAAAAAAAAATACATGTATATCCTGATACGATGCTCTGGTTTAGGTTTGGTTGTGTGTTAAGGACAAACAAGACCTGGTGAGACTTGGCTGGAAAGAGATCTAAGTTGTGGTTAAAACAAGTGTTCCGTCAAGGTCAGAACAACATTACAAAGTCTATTAAAGTGCTTGGTCACATAAAAGAAAAACATTTTCTTACATTTATGTGATGCTGTCAGTTTTCTTAGGTAAATGATCTTATATGTAAAATAGTATTGAAGTGTTAACTTTTGTTTGCTACAAACAGCTGATGGAGGTAACAGAATGGCATCATACTGTTTACACATGAACAAACAATAACTTTTCTTTTAATCCTACAAAAAGTTTTTTGTAGACAACCAAATGTTCCCTTCGTTACCACACTCAGTGATGGTACTTGTATTGGGGTCCTTCTTTTAACCCCTATGAACAAACTTTTACCTTTTTATGATTCATGAAGAGTTAATGCGGCACAAAAAACCAAGAAGATGTCATTTATCTTTAAACTTGTATTACAGCTTTGGTCTCTGGGGCTCCAAATGGAAGTAAAGTGTCATTATATGAAATGTGTCATGTTCAAAATAATGTTTACAAGCAGGTCTAATCAACTTTGTCAAAGTCATGAAGTATCCAGATGAAAATATACCATTAAGTGAGCTTTTAGCCTATAAAGAAGGTCCAGGTTATCACAAAGAAGAATATCTCTGTATTAATTAAATCCTAATGATTCCAACCTGCCTTTTGCTTTTAATATCTGCAGCTTCCTGACAGAACTTCATTTATAATTTGTTTAATTTAAAGTAATTTAATTATCTTGCTTTAATTTTCGGGGGAAGGTCTTTATTAAGACTCCCCTCTTCATTTCATGGTTATTTGGCATGTGTTGAACTGTGTTTGTCTTCAGTATATTTAACGATAGATTTTTATGTACAAATACTTGAATAAATACGATTCAAGGTTCGTTTATATTAATATGAAATCCACCTGATTGTCTCACCTGTTGAGGATGCCGGCAGACTCGCGCATCTCTCAGACAAAAAGACATTAATTCATCTTTCTTACACGAGGAGATGCAGATATTAGTTGTTATCCCTCTCCGGTCTGTGTTTTTGACGGTAAACGCGGGCCTCCCGGTGCCCATTACAGGAGCTGCCAGATGATCGGTACGGAATGGAGGTCCCACGGGACGCGGAACACGTGGTCTCGGCTGCCACAAGACGTCAGCGGCAGATGGCATGGGTACCCGCTGTTGGCATGAGTGTCATTCCTCAAAGAGAGAGAGAAGGGTAAGAGAGAGAGAGAGAGAGAGGGAGAGTGAGGGGGAGAGAAGAGAAGAGGGAGAGCAGAACACGGCAGAGAGGAGAGAGTGCGCAGACTGAAGCTTTTTCCTCTAATTTGCGGTTTGCAAGAGAAGTAGCTGCAGATTCAGTGGAGATATTCAGGAACATGCGAGGCGCACGCTGACCAGAGGTTAGTGATGAAATATTACTGATTTGATTTCTTCACTTTTAGAGTTTGAGTTTCATATTTAAATTGAAAATAGAGTGACCTCTATTGCGCTTTTGGGTTTAAAAACGCAACACAAATTTCAGCAGAAAAACAGTGAAGTTTAGTGGTTTTTATTGACCTTGTTAATCAGTTTGCTTCTCTTGGAAGGATCCAGTCACAAGGTAATTAACTGACGATCTCCGAAAGACCTCGTGATTCAAGTTGTGCTTTTTTTGCGCTTGTTTTTACAGGAAATATGTTGACACTGCCATTCGAGGAATCTAATATGATGTGTGAGCCGCGGTTTGGTGCCAGTTATCCTCGTGAAAGCTTACCTGAGAGCCTGGAGCTGGAGCGCCAACACAACCCAGACAGGCCCAACTCAGACATGAGAGAGGCCGAGGACGACATCTCCGACAGAGAGGAGGACGAGCGGGGGGACGATCAGGATGACGACGGGCTTCCCAAAAAGCGAGGCCCGCGGAAAAAGAAGCACTGCAAGGAGCATTTGGACAGATCCAAACTACGGCGCCAGGAAGCCAACGCCCGAGAGCGCAACCGGATGCACGGCTTGAACGCCGCGCTGGAGAGCCTGCGCAAAGTTGTGCCTTGCTACTCCAAAACTCAAAAACTGTCCAAGATTGAGACCCTGAGACTTGCTAAAAATTACATCTGGGCCCTGTCAGAGACACTGAGCGCGGGGAAGAGACCGGACCTCCTCGCCTTCGTACAGACTTTGTGCAAAGGATTATCTCAGCCTACGACCAACTTGGTTGCCGGTTGTTTGCAGCTGAACGCGAGAAATTTCCTCACAGACCATAACGGGGAGGTCATGTTTTCTGGCAGATCGCCATACGATGCCATGTACTCGTACCCTGGCTCAGACATGAACACACCCCCCGGCCACAGCGGGAGCAGCTTGGATACCAGCGCCAAGCCGTTTAGACACTACAGCTACAGCAGCGCTTACGAGTCCTACTACGAGAACCAGTCCCCAGAGGGCGGGAGCCCGCATTTCGAGGGCCAGCTGAGCCCACCGATGAACTTTAACGGGATTTTCTCCCTAAAGCATGAAGATCCACCAGACTACGGCAAAAGCAGCCACTACAGCATGCGCTACTGCGGTGCGCCAGGGCGCACGGCTCTTGCGCACAACTCCATGTACCGAGTCTCCCCAGAGGGCCGTTTCCCATACGACCTGCACGTTCGCAGCCAGTCCTTCCAAGCACAAGGGGAACTTAATGGCTCTTTCCACAATTAATCAATCAGCTGGACAAAGTTCAAGTTTCAGAAGCGATGCAATTTCCCCCCGCAGATGTCGAGAGTGGAACGAAATGGACTCCAGACATGCAGCACCGCAAAAATGCCCATTTTAACAAATCATTTTGTGTTTACTGTTCGGTCTCATTTTTCTTTGAATCACGGAAAAAAAACTGCAAATTAGATTCGACGTTTTCACTTATTCACAATTCTTTTTTTTTAGCCGAATTTGTGCTGGAATAAAGCAGAATAAGACACCACGAGAGCATTTCTGCTCTGGAAACAAATCAAATAACTTCAGTCTGAAGGCAAATCTTTTGATTCATTTCAAGAAAAAAATGTAATGATTCTCTGCCACATATTTGTTTTCAGGGGAAAATTAAAAAAAACGTGAATGATTCATAAAAGATTTCAGTTTTGAGCAGATTATTTAAGGTTTCACTGCAGTGTTTTTGTTATTGGCTGTACTGCTGATGTCGGTCATATTATGGGACACATGATATAGTGGACAACGACATAGATTTTCTGGTTATTTATTGGGGGTCACAGTAGTTGGTTAGCAGATTTTCGTGGCAAAATGAAACAACCGGGGCAGAAGATTTTAAAAACGTTTCACCTCATCAGGGAAGTTTGCTGATACATGATTGGAGTTTAAAGATTCAGTCTGTTAGCAATAAAAGTCAATTGAGCTATGCAAGACAGCCAAATGCAATCTTTGCTTATGGAAAACAATATGTATATTTCATCTCACGGGGCGTTTCTCATAATCGAATAGGCTATCTAATTAAAACGATGACAATACACAAGATTAATTATGAAAAAAAAAATAGTTTGGAGACGCGCATGTGTTAAGAGACCATGAATATGTCATCTGAACTGGTCTTTTGTGGGGAGAAAAAACTTAAAAACTAAATGCATTTCTATTTGGAGTAAATAGTGTGGTTACGAGGTGAATGTAAATTATTATTGTATTTATTTATTTAAACTTATTTATTACAAGTGCGTCAATTTGAATGTGGATAATATATTAGCCTATAAAAATATTGTACAAATTCAACAGTGTTACCTTTTATGTGAATTTCCATACATTTAAAGTTTGTTTATGTTGCATTGTTGTATATTTCACTGCAGCTGAAAGTCGAGGACTGAAAGGAAAAAAACAGTTTGTGTGAAGTGAACAAAAACTATATGAATCCGAGACAACATGCCTTAAAAAAAAAGAGATGATGACCATCAATATGCAACGAAATGACAGTTTTGGATAGTTTGAGAACTTTTTACACTTCCTTGATCCTCCTGAAGAGCAACTTGTGATGCACTTCATGTATTTCTGCACAATGTTGGTGACTGTACTCATAAATTCTGTTGCTTTTGTAACTTTACCCGAATGACGAATGATTATTGCATTATGAAGCTACAATTTCTTAATTTTATTTCTCTTGCACGCACACACACTCACGCACTTACATTCACGCACGCACACACGCACACACACACTTGCACGTACACAGACTCCTGAAAACTCGTTATGGATCGAAATATTCGTGAAGTAATGTGTTAATGTTTTGTGATGTGTTTGTCGCAATAAAATGAAGAGGCTGTAAGAGGCTTTATGTTGTGGCCCAGCTTCTCAGCTTTCTGGGAAAATGATCGACAGCAGGCGGATGGCAATTTAAAAAAATAAATTGTTAGACAATAAATCAAGACAAAAGCGCCTCGGGCGTAATTTTTATTTATTTATTTATTTATTTTTGAGAAATTGAATCCTCTAATAATCTTGCATAACCTCTGATGTCGTGACAAATAAGTTGGCACTAAGGCCTGTTTATCAGCGCAGTACTGAAGAAACAAAAGTTTCAAACCGTACAAAAATATATTTTAATCCGTCCTATAATATTAGGTTTAGTAGTTTTTAATAAACAATTCTTGTTAGTATCTAAATCTATGAAACTTAAAGCAAATCTGAGACATCGTTTTTTAAAAATTCCTTATCTGACGAGGCTTGTCGATATAATTTGATTTAATTTTCAGCCGATCAGATGGCTGATTTGTGACAAAAATGCCCACGAGGTGTTGGATGTCAGCCAGAGAGCGCAGACAAATGATCCCAGTCCTCCCAGTTGGGACACAAGTGGAACTGGTAATTCCTGGAGATGAGGAGGCATCTCCTGTTAAAGGTCACAGCGTCCGACACGAACGAAAATAAATGTCTTATGCTTCTTTTTCAGTATTTTTTTTTAAATCCATATGACTTTGCGGGATTAAAGGATAACAGAAATTTAATAATTCAGGTTACCTGCGAATTTAAGCTTTTACCTTTTAAAGAGTAGAAATAGGCCACTTATGTATAAATTTGATGTCATTAAAGATTACGAAGCTGAAATGAAATCAAGAGAAGAAAATCATGTATTCATGTGTTTTCAGGGTTTCACACATTAAGTGTTCAAAATATTTAGGATGTTTATTATCATTTACATCTACTGAAAACAGAACAATTCATTAATTTTGACTCAGGCTCCGATCTTCGGAAAGTTAAACTTTCGCAGCGCGAAGTTTAATGCGGAAGCAAAAACTCGTTCAATTCAAGTTTTGAAATAATAATATAAATATCATATTTTTATTTTATTGGGTACATAACAGACATGCTGATTATTTGAACATCTTTTCATTTTACCGGCTTTAACAAAGCAACAAATAAAATGTTTCCCTAATTCATAACTTCACTGAGAAGTAACACAGGAGCAACTTTCATGAAATTAAAGTTGATAACTAAGAAAAAACCCACAAAAATCTAACAACTTTCAGCGCGTGTCTCTATTGAAGCCTATTCAAAATATGTAAGAATATGTGATTTGCAGTTCTGTAAACTTAAAGCAAAGTCTGTTTCCCAACAATGATGTGTGACAGTACATTCAAAGGCATAAAGAAATCTATTTTCAGTCTGTAATCTAACAATAGTGCAGCCAACTGGCAACCAGAAGAAACTTATTGTACAAAGCATGTATGAAGCCAGTATTCATTAATTTCTGTAGAAGCTGAACTAATGAAAAAAAAAACAACAAAACATCACAGCAGATTAAGAGGCTGCAAATCATCATAAATTCTTGTTCTTCTAAATTATTTTCCTCCAGAAAGCCATTATTGTGGCCTTGACCATCATGTAAAGGCTGTGGAAATTATTAAATGTAGTGTAATTGACTATATTTGTTGCTTTATTTATACAAAAACATAAAATATGACAAAGCTTTACAGACGTGAATTTAAATTCTGACTGAAACAACAGCACAAAATAGGTTATTGAAAATGAAGCAGTTTTAACAACAATCCAAAGTATAATTTCCCAAATCTTTTCCTCCTCTGTGGATCTGACTGCAAAGAATTTGAAACTTTATTTTTCACTTGCATTATAATGATTTACGCATGTGAAAATAGTGACATTCAGTAGGTTTGAGACCACAAATTCAACTTGTTCTTCTTGGAAGAAAATAAGAATTGTTTCATTCATTTTTAATTGGGAAAATGGTTTGTTTTCTTTCTTTCATTCCCTCACACATCCCTCTCTTCCCCTGTATCATCATAAAACTGGAAGGACGGGGAACTTAAGGTCCCTTTGGGGCCCTAGAATCACCTCTTTAGCCCCCCATCTTTCACCACCCGGCCTTATTTATCTCATTCACCAAAATCCTCACCTTGTCAATCTTAATTTTTTTCCTCTTCCAGGCTTTGAGTCTCTGTGTATGTGTGAATATATGTATGCATGTGGCGGGGAAGCAAATTCAAATCCCTTAGGTGCCTCACAGAGGGGATGATGAGGATGAGGAGGAGTTGGAGGGGGGGAGTTGACGCCCACGGGGGTCCATGGGGCAGCATGCAGCAGTTTAGCACGGGGTCAAACGTGTACACGTACCCTTACGTTCACGCAGCTCATTAAGCCGTGTGAAGAGAGAGCGAGGGAGAGAGGAGGAGAAAGAAGTATAGGGAGAGAGAGAGAGGGAGAGGGAGAGGGAGCATATGGCCCAGCTCTGTGTGGGAGGTGAAGGACAGGAATGGGGGATATATAACGCATAGAAGTGAATTTGCAATGTTGAGGTGTGGCGTCATAATATGTGCAAAAAAACAAACACTGTGTTTCTATAGGGATGAGTTGTGCGATGACAGCAATCACTGCAGAAGTTGAGAAAGAAAAGTTTGCACCTTTAGCAAAAAAAAAAAAATGGAAGAAAGAAACACAGATAGAAATTGATCTTTGTGCATTATTTTGTGATATACTATGGTAATTTATTGTAATCAGGAGCCTTTTCCTGCAGTGTCTGAAATTCTGAGCACCAGTCAAGAAAAATGAAAATAATGTTCCCCGCCACGTCGGCAAGCATCTTCAAATTTCGTGCCATTCCCAAGCCCCAGATGGTGTGGGATGGGAAACGTTCCCCCATTAAATTCCTAATAATCATTTCTCCTGCGGAATCGGGGGTGGTGGCAGTGGGGATGGCGGGGGGTGGGGTGTGAGTGCGTGTGTGTGTGTGAGTGTATGTGAGTGTGGGTGTGGCTGGGAAGTGAGGATTGGGTTGGTGGGTGAGGGGAGTAGAGGGATTTGGTGTTTTAATTAGACAGATTTAAGGAGCTGAACCCCCCTCTCAAACAGTGTGCATGTGTGTATGTGTGTGTGTGTGTGTGTGTGTGTGTGTGTGTGTGAGATGAGACTCCCTCAGATTCATTTCTGCTTATATATCTGGGAGTGTGGGTGCACGTGTGAAAAAATTACACATGAGTTAAGTCGTGCATGTGTGCGTGGATATGTGTGTGGATTTGTGTGTGTGTGTGTGGGTGTGTGTGCTGCAGTTCACGGCAGGGCTGATGCTGCAGCAGAGGAGGCCTGACACTCCAGTACTATGGGCCAGGATCTCATTAACGTGTCAGATTGGTGGATCAGTCTCTCTGGCAGGCGGCCCGGCCTCTCACAGGAAGTACTTTCTCTCTATCTGTGAACTTGGCACCGAAAGGTTAGACAGGGTGGAAGGGAGGGAGATGAGGGGGGGGGGATATATTGGCCTGAAGGAAAGAGGAGAGGCATTAATTATAATATTTGGTCAGATTGAATAAATATTGAGTGTAGGATTGTGGTTTTGAGAGCCGCTTTTATCCATCGGGGAGTGGAAATTAATGTGTTATGAATAGTAGCGCTAAGTGTGAGCGGAACAACTCCAGTCGCAGTTGCACTATTTTGGAGGTGGAGATATGCTAAGTATGTGACAGGAGCATCTGTCACTAACCTACATCACCTTTGTGCTCTTTGTCTGGGGGAAATTGTGTGTGTGTGTGTGTGTGTGTGTGTGTGAGAAAGTGTGTGTGGCTACAAGTATGACAGTGTAGGGTGGGTTTTGGAGCAGGTGGGAAGCATACAGGGGTGTGATCCTCTGACACCCCAGCAACACCCTATTTCAGGGCAGGCTGAGAGGCACGGGTGCTACTGGGTGAAGTGGTTTCGATTCCCTCGACTGTGAAGAAGAGCATCTGGTAGTCATGACTGCCCCGTGGTGTTCAGTGGATGGATGGAGAGATTTTATTTTTTTAACTTACTGGCTTAAAGCTGAGGAAAAAGTGTTGACTTTTCCTTTAAACCTTGTTAATACCGCAGTCTTAGACACATTTACTGTAAATTTCTTTGATGAATTACTGTGAGATAAGATAGTTCGCTCACTAGAGAGAAATATAGAAATACCTGCCTCTACCTGTCACACACTGTTCATATCAGTGATATCAGATTAGGACTTGTTTTTTAATGGCATGATCAAATAGCAATATCATCAAATACATCCACGCCCCATAAAACTGAAGTTACTGCAACATTCCTGTCTGCATTGGTTGGATTACTAGCTAGTTGGCTGCATAGATTATAACCTTAAATAAAAGAAATTTGAGCCGCTTTAATAACTTTGGCTACGTTCCCTCTGCAAGCACAAGTGGCCTTAATCTGATTACTAAACTTTTCATATCTGATCTGTGCCACTTTTATGTGTGGTTCTAAATTGGATACAGATCAATTTTTTTTAAATGCAACTTCAGTCTGAACAATTTAGTGAACCTAAACAGAATTCATGTGACTTTACGTCCTCCTGGTCGTCATCTCCATGAGGTAGCTTGATGTGATCAGGCATGAGGACTTGGCAAATGACCTCCAAAAACCAGAAACAGAGAACTTTGTAATGCCAAAAATGTTAGACGGTATCCTGGCCACGTTGTCAGCCAATACAACCTGAAGGCGACGTGTTTCTTCAGGGGGATGGGTCGTCTGAAGTGAGGGTCCTATCACAAATGTCTTATGGAGAGGTGCTGACCAATGTAGTTAAAAGTGACCTCTGACATTCTGATATTTTGGATGAAGTCAGTTTTGCTGAAGCCTTTCTCATCATGACCCCGCTGCTCCTCACTCTGCAACCACACACACCTCTGTACAGAGGTAGCAGCCATTGCTCTACTATAAGCCATGAATAAACATTTAGCTCTACTTCTCCCCCTCCTGCTCCTAGTTATCATCTGCTCACACATTCTCATACTTCTACTGAAAAATCACTTACAGAAGTGTTAACGCTGATGGCCTCTATCTTTACTACCATCTTTTTCTTGTTTACTTCAGTACTGCTGCATGTGACAACTTGTTCTTTGTTGTATGTGGGTCACTTTAAAACTGTGACCAGGTCACACTGGAATCTGACGTTGACCACATTTTTTAAAAAATACGTGGACTACCACATGAAAAAATCAGATCGAGAAAAGAATTGAAATTGAGCATTTGAGCTTCTCATGGTGTGAATGAAGTGTAAGTGCATCATTAAATGCTTCACTGGTGTTTTGATGTAAGTTAGACAGGCAGATCAAGCCACGCAGCTGGTTATATACTGTAGATATTGGAATCTCTCTTTTTAATCACTGTGTTAAAGAATCCTTTTCTTTCTAAATTTGTTGGAGAAAGTGCTTTTAAGTTGATGTTAGACATCTCAAAACAAACACTGATCAGGCTGAAGGCTTATTCTTAAGCCTTCTTATTAAGAAGGCTTAAATGACTTTGAACTATGAAAATGTTTCATGTCTGTTTCAGGAAACAATGCAGTAGTTCAACCTATGTTTAAGCTGTCAGAAACACCAAATGTAAATAGGCTTCATCACTACCTTTCTGAAGCTCCACTGACTCTAATGTTCCTTCCACCATCACCAACATTCCCATTTTGAAATGAGAAATCACCAACATTAAACATGTAAGAACAAGTAGGAACTTTCTCGGCTCATCTAGGCTAATTATATAGCGCTTTGTGAGGAGTCATTAGGTACATAATTAACTATCTATTAGTATGGAGAAAGAATCCATTCATAATATCTATACTAAAAGGACTTACTGCTCTTTCTTAACTCATAACGTATTGTTTCATAATCACTCCTCTTTATGATTAATAAGTATCTTCATCGACCATCAAATATCACTCCTATAGATCATTTCAGATGAGGTAATCACTGTAGAGACACATTACTCTATATGCAATGAATTTAATATGAAAAATATCATTTTGAAGCACTAGTTCTCTTCCCTGAGCAGAGCTAAAATTTCGACACAAGCATCAGCTGGCAAAGAGCATCAACAAGCAACAATATGCATCAGCAAAATCCAGCTTTTTAATTTATTTTTTATGACAGAGAATACTTCCATGCAGTTTTTTTGCAGTGTAAGACATGCAGATGCACAGTGGGGGGGGGCGTTTGTGGAGGTTATGACTGTAACAAATGTCCCAACCTGGCAGGAGAGTCATTTCATCGATGTATGATCTTTGTATATAGAATTTCTTCCCCGTTTCTTTTTAGTATTCTAGTCCATTCTGCGCCATCACCAATCTGTCCCATACTGCCTTTCAAGCATTTCCTGGGGGACTCATGCTGTGTTCGCAGGCCCCCCCCCTACCCCCACCACCCCTACACACACACACAAACACGCACACACATATTACAAACACACGCACATACTGTGGTGACTGCAGAGGGAAGTGAGCTGTCTGTGGAGGGTTGGATTCTTGGTGTCGGTCCAAAAATGTGTCACTCGGGACACGCATGGCCTGCTGGAGGCAGGAATTCTGTTGCTAATGGGCCCCGCAGCCGTCGGCACCACCTGGGGATATGGGAGACGGGATGGATGGATGGGGGAGGATTGAGGAGGGAGGGAGGGAGGGATGGAGGGAGAGAGGAAAGGGGAGGAGGAGAGGAGTGAAGAGGGAGTGTATGCAGCACAATGCGTTGATAAAAAACAGGAGAGTGTGTGTAAGTGTGACTATCTATCTATCTATCTATCTATCTATCTATCTATCTATCTATCTATCTATCTATCTATCTATCTATCTATCTA
>JAPZDY010000004.1:16216988-16240203 GCA_029783645.1 Ctenochaetus hawaiiensis | reverse complement strand
CACTCACACACATTCACAGCCCTTTTTTTCTGTCTGGGTGTGTGAGAGTGTGTGGGTGCCATCAGTGTGTTAGCGCTGATGGCTGCTTCTCACATCACCTCTACCAAAACTTTTCACTTCCTCGTCACCAGTTTGCAATCACTCTACAGGCAGTGAACTGATTACTAAGAAACTCATTCGTGTTGTCGTTGTGTATCACATTATTAGGATTTTTATTGAAATCTCACAATATAAAACATTGCAGTGATACCTGCGGCAACACAAGCTATGAAGATTACCTGCAAAAGGGTTCAGTCGACACCGTTTACGCACATTATAAAATTAAGAAAGTATAAACCAGATACGCAGTTTTCTTTCTAAGTATATTGCGTAAGATTACGACAGACATTTTTGTGGTTTCTTTTTTCCAAGTACTTGAGGGCAAATGTTTGTTCTGCTTTTATTACCCTCTGGCAACCTGGAAATATTTCTCACACAAACCTTCATACCAAAGAAGACATACGCAACATTTGACAACATATTTCTAAAGCTGTCATTAGAGAATCTTCCAGTTGTGTGTTTTCTTTGAAAACAGGACAAAGTTTTACATTGTGACACACTGTTCTAAATTTATTAATTATCAGAAAATTTAGGCTAATATAGCTCATTTAATTGTTGCATAACCCTGAGTTAAGACAAAGTAGTGAGTAAACCAGAGGTCATCTAAAATATGCAGAAATGTAAAACTGGTCTTTCTATTCAGTTGCAAATTACAGGCAAGCCATTGTATTAAAAATTTTTTTTTTTTTTAAACTGAACTAATATGAGTATCTAAAAAAATTAATAAATCCTTTTCTAATTTTTATTTAGTCTTTTTTTAATCATCGCATTTTGGCAGTTCTTGTAAGCGGATTTCACAGAACTTCAATGACTGTTTTAACATCATCATTGAGGTTGGCTCTTGGAACTGTTGCATCATGTTCTGGTTTTCTGTGAATGTTGCTTTACTATAGAGATTCCTAAAACTGACTTCTCTAAACTTAAGTTCCTCTTTTGTGTTAAGATGGTGTTGATATTTGTATTGCCACTACTCTCAATTAGGTTTTAAACTACCATAAAACTGGGTATCTCATTATGTCGTAGGCGAACATTAGGCACTGCCTCATCAGCTTTTCTCTGGAAGCCTCCCAGTCGCTGCTCCAGCATCAACAGCCTCGTTAGCGGCTACTCACACTTGCAGGTACGCACATACTTATGCTTCGTAGACATTCTTGAACAAACATTTGTGTAAATGTAACTGAACTTTACAGCAACTTAAAGGAGCTGTCTTGTTCTTTTTTCTGACCAGGCACAGGAGTTTCACCCAGTCCCAGACTCGAATCACAGTCTTCTCGGTGAACTGGGGGAACTGGGGGAGCCTTCTCCTTGCAGCATTGCAGAGAACCTCCGCATTGAGCTCGACCAATCCGAGCTCAGACAGCAAGAGCTTCTGGTTCGGGTTGAAGAGTTGGGCAAAGAGGCTGCTGAGCTGAAAGGTGTGGTCAAAGACCTTCAAGGCCAGCTGTTAACAGCTCAGAAGTCCTCTGGCCCCATCGTTTCTACAGCAGCAGATGATCAGGAGGGCATAAATCATCTTCAGACCTGCAGAGGAGCGATAAACAGTGAACTTCAAGACAGACTCACGGCTGCTGAGAGCAAAAATATGGAGCTACTCTCTAAGCTGGATGAAGCTCTCAAAGAAAAGGGACAACAAACTGCGAGCTACTGCGACTCAGCCTGGAAAATCCAGGAGCTCCTGGATAAACTGAAGACAGCAGAGGAGGAGAGGTTGGAGGCAAAGAGAGAGGCGGAGGACAGAGCCAGACACTCTGAGCGACTGTCCCAGGAACTAAAACTCAGGGAAGAAGAGTTGAGGAACAGTGAGGAGAAGCTCGCTGAAGTAATAGCTGGAGCCCATGATGAACATGAGGAGGCACTCAAACGGCTTGAGGAGCTCCAAAGTGCGGTCAGTCGAATTCAGGGCGCCCTGACTTTGAAAGAGAAGGAGACAGGGAACTTGAGAGCTCAGCTTCAGGATCTACAAGCATCACTGGAGTGCAGAGAACGACAGGCAGAGGAGCTGAGGAGAAGACTGCAGGAAGAGAGAGCAGAAGAAGAGCAGAGATGTAGCATGAGCAGCAGCCAGAACGAGGAACTCGAGAGCCAACTCCTGGATGTAAGAAAAACTCTAAAGAACAGAGAGAAAGAGCTAGCTGTTAGCTCAGAGAGGATCAAACATTTAGAGGAGCAGTTGGAGAAGCTAAATGTTGAGAAAGACAGTCTGAGCTCCAGACTTGCTGATAATGAAGATATTTCTTTCAATCAAACCGAGAACCTTGAGGAATACAAAACACAATGTAGCAATCTCATGGAAATTAACACTAAGTTGCTCCAAACAGTCAAGAAGAATGAGGGGAGCATTGCAGAGTTGACTGAGAGCAGGGAAGCCTTGTTGGACCAGCTAGCTTCTCTGAGGGCCTCTGAGAAGCACTTAAAGGGCAGAGTAGAGGCTGCAAAAATGTGTGTGGAAGATCGGGAGAAGAAGCTTCTGGATGAAAACCTGCATTTGGAAGAGGTTCTCCAGAAGACACTGGTCCAGAAAGAAGCATCTGATTCTCAATTGAAGAGGCTTGAACATGAGAACAAGGAGCTTCATGAGGTTCAGTCCTCTTTGAAGACACAGTTAGCCACAAATCAACAGGAACTGGACACACTCACTGACAAAGCTGCACAGTTGGACAAGAACCTCACAGTGGCTCAAAGAAGTCAGACAGAGTTACTTGAAAAGCTCCAGGAGTCTGAGTCTAAGCTGAGAGACCAGACTGCTACATGTGAGCTTCTGCAGGCTCGAGCAGACGAGCTGGAGAGCAGGACTGGTGAGCTGCACGATGAAAAAGGAGCTGCAGAGAGCAATGAAAAGATGCTGAAGCTTGACGATGAGCATCAGACATCCTCAATGGAAACCAAAGAGACCCCATTCAGGCTTGTAATAGCTGAGGCACAACTGGAGCTTAACCTGAGGGA
The DNA here is from genome assembly GCA_029783645.1 of Ctenochaetus hawaiiensis. Classification (NCBI taxonomy): domain Eukaryota; kingdom Metazoa; phylum Chordata; class Actinopteri; order Acanthuriformes; family Acanthuridae; genus Ctenochaetus; species Ctenochaetus hawaiiensis. Next base: position 16,237,161 of record JAPZDY010000004.1, on the reverse strand, counting down.
AGTGCACCGGCTCCGGGAAGAGGTGGTGGAGCTCAGGGCGCAGCTACTCGCAGGAACTGAGGAGAGGATGAAAGTTCAGGCACTGCAGGAGGTGACAGAGTCCTCCAGAGAGGACCTCCGTGTCTTAGCAGATCAGCTCAAAGCCCAGGTGGAGGAGCTGAACCGCCGGCATGTGGATGAGATCCTCCGGTCCCGGGAGCGAGAGGAGGCTCTTGTCCGTGAACGTGATGGTGAAGCTCAGGCCCGAGCGGGTCTGGCTGCAGAGGTGACGGCCTCCAGAGAGGAGCTCAATAAACTGAAGCAACGTTATGAAGCCCTGTGTCTGGAGAACAATGAATCCAAAGACGCGCTTCACAGAGCCAACACAGAAACAGCCGAACTTGGTGTACATGTTTGCATGCTAACTGCTGAGAATGAAGAAGCTCGGCTCCGCTGGGAGGGCTTGTCGACCAGACTGGAAGAGCTGGAGGAGGAGGCGAATCAGGAGGCAGAGAGGCTGAATGACTGCATGGAGCAGCTACGTCAGGAGAACCAGCGACTTATTGATCAGCTCCATGACGAGGAGAGTTTGTTGTCAACCAAACAGGAGCTGCAGGAGGAGCTGAGCAAGGCCCAACAGGAGGCTGCGGCTGTGCAGGAGGAGATCCAGGCGCTCCGCTTCCAGCTGAGCAGCCAAGCCATGAGCCATGGCAGCCAGCTCCAGGTCAGTCACAGACAGATAAAAAGAAATGAGTGTGATTCAGTGTGTTTACATGCACTCAAGCAAGCAGGTTACAGCTTTTCTTGTAAGCTGATTTTTATCAACTTTACACATTTATGAGAAAACCTTTTTTTTTTTTTAAATCGAGTAATGGGATTAGAGCAACCTGATTTCTTCCAGAAAATGCAGGTTTTTCTTTCATGTATATTGTCAGCCAAAAGCTTCTGAGGAAAAGTTACAGAGCTCTACAAAAAGGGGAAGTCATGCATGAAGGGATACGTTCAAATAATAGTAGCCTCTAAAAGTTTAAATAGGCAGTTTCCATACCTGAATATTTAACAGTACAATTCAGAGACTTTGTGCTGAGAGTTAAAAATACCCTGCGAAGAAATCTGATTACTTATCTGCTGCATATGCTCATAAATTCAGTCTAGCTTGACGCCTCCTCCCATAACCTGCATAACCAGATCTTTTCTAAACTGCCTGGTTACTTAGGTGCATGTAAACTTACTGCTTGTTTTTTTTTAATTAAATTAAGTAAATCTACTATAATAAATGAATTGATGTCTTGTCTGCTGAGTCACAAAATAATAAATTTCTGGTGTGTATTTTCATCCAGAGTGTGAATCAAGAGTTGCACAAAGTGAAATTACAGCTTGTGACTAAGCAGGAGGAAGCAGTCGACCTGGAGAACAAACTCAAACAGCTTGAGGTGAGAGAATAACCTGTTTACAGGTTCTGACCTCCCAACCTATCATTAAAGCAATCAAAATGTGTTTTTAAACCATAATTTAAATGTTGTTGTGTTATTTAAAAGTGGTTTTAAGCGAACAAGTAAAACTGTTAAACTGTTCAAGTTGCCTCCTTACAAAATGCATGTATGCATGCTCTGTATATTTGTGTGTCACGGATAAATGATAAATGGAAACACGAATTCCAGTTACATTGTGTATATCGGCAATTGAAGTAATCATAACATTATGGTCACAGGCATAAATCACAAAGATCCAGAAATAATGTCTTGCTTTGCTGCACTGATTGCAGGCTGAGAATCAGAGATATTGCCAACAGATTGAGGAGAAAAACATCCAGATGGTCGAGTCTGAAAATCTCATCCAGCAGAAAGAAGACGAGATAATCCATCTGAAAGGGAATTTATCAAGGTGAGATACTGTATTCATAAACACACATTCTGGACCAAATTAGAGCTCTGTGAAAAAAATGTTTTAAATCTTGTGTGTTTGGCCGAGAGTTTATTTTTTTTATATTTAGTCTGTCTTATCTAGGAATTTGGCACACTTGTTCATGTAATTGCGTGGACACCAGAGAGTCCTTTTTTTTGTTGAACATATAAAAAATTAGCCTGCGTTTGTATTAACTGTATGTATCCAGGTCTGAGGATGGACTAGCAGCGGCTCAGCTGGCCTGTCGGGAGATGAGTGAAAACCTACGGAGAGTCACACAGGACAAACAGAGCATTGATCTCAGGACGGCTGCTGAACTCGATGATCTTTACCGCACCAAAATCAATTTGGAGGAAAGGCTTGTAGAGCTCATCAGGTATAAAACAAACTTCATATTAACCCAGATTCTCTGTAATCTGCAGTTGCACACAGTATTTGTTTTAAATTTGATATTTTATTTTTTCTTTTTGTTAGTGAGGTTAACTTGATTTTAAAAATGAACAGCACATGACATGATGTGAGGATTTGTAGCCTTATGTCTTTGGGTTTGTGTTTTAAACCACCCAGACTGTGTTTTCTGCAGTTTACTGTGTGACTTTTATTGCACGTACAAACATGCATCATGGTGCTGTGTTGCAGGGAGAAGGATGCACTGTGGCAGAAGACAGATGCCCTTGAGTTTGAGCAGAAACTGCGGGATGAGGAGACAGAGAGGGATGTCAACTACTGTCTGGGCTGCCACAGCCAGTTCAGCTGGTGGCTCCGCAAGTACAACTGCAGGTCAGATGGTCCTCAGTATTAAAACAGATACACATATCACATTAAGAGCAGCCAACATGAGTTGATACAAAACACCAAATTTATTCTGTAAAAGGCCGTCACTTACTTTCTCAAAGTGTTTAACTGATACAGCTGAAGTAAATAAATGTATTAATTAGTGCAACTTCATCAAAATGACATTTGTAGAAGTAGAGTGAAGTGTTGTAGGAACTGAGTCCCTGACATTTAGTCTCATGTTGTGTGTGTTTCACTTCAGGTTTAGTGAAGAAAAACAAAAAACAAAAAAACTTCTGCATCACAAGACAATAGTAACCATCGTAACTCGGTACAGGCAAAGCTGAAAAACCAGTTTGGTTAATGAGATCGCATGAAACATTCAAGGCTTCAAACTCAGCAAACACAGTGACATCTAGTGGTTTGTAAAACTTATATCAGCCCTTCAAGAGAGCAGAAGCAGCAACATACCTCGCTGATATGTGTGCAATCAATCCTATAAGCCTGCATGTTATTAAATCCGATAACTTTTTTTCAGAAGTGCTCAGTTAAATATAGATGTTATTGTGCGATGTGCTGCAGTAATATAATGAGTTCTCCAAAAAGGCCAAGATATAAAACATTTTTGCTGACACGAAATATTAATGAGGGTGTAGTTTAGTCCGAGTGCCAGTGTGGGTTATTAGGTGATGTTCATTAAATTAGCCTATTACTTTTATTACATCATTACTTAATATCACGAGGAAATGTTCTCCTACTTATGTCTTTCTAATATCCATTGCCTTATCTCGCCTTAATGTGCCGACCACATAGTTAAGCTGAAAAACTTTAAAAACTGTCAAACTGAATGAAGTACTCTTTTAAGCACCAGTTACATTTGAAGCTTTGGGCGTCGTCTTTCAAATTATATTCTCTATTTGATACAAGCTCTGGCACTGTGTATTGAAACTGCTCTTCACATGAGTGAAACAAGCCTCAGAGCTTTTGTATAAATGGTGCTTTTGCTTTTGTGACTTCTCAGCATTGGTGCAACTTTGTCCAAAAATATTAGAAAAGCTTTGGAAGGATCTTAAATGCACTTCAGGATCTTAAATGAACAGTTTACTGATATATAGTAATTGTTAATTTTCTCTAATGCATGTGTCTTTTTTATATATCTTAAAGATTAAAAAACTTTGTAGGAATTTATTTACTACATTAACACAAAAAGTTTCACTTTATAACATATTAATTCTTCTTTATCTAGTAATCTACATGTAGACATAAGCAAATGTTGTTTTGTCTTATTATGTCTATTTCCAGACTGTGTGGGCGTCCCTTCTGCTACTATTGCTGCAGTAACACAGTGAGCACCCAGCAGGGCGGCAACAGAGAGCGCTGCTGCAGGGACTGTTACAACCAGCACAGTGCAGTAGTTGAGCGCCACCCACAGGAGGAAGTGACACACAGCACACCAGGGACACCTTTCAGTCGTTTGCTGCAGGCTGGGAGAGCTGTGATCAGTGTCTCAGGTAACAACACACTCTGTTTTTCACACACTCACACACACACACACACATACTGAAGGAGTGTGTCAATGGCTAAGTATTTGAGTAGTGTGTGTGCTGGATAAAGCATACACAGTCAAGTAAAAGCAGAGTATGAAATGCAGTAATAAACATATAACTAATGTTTTTTTTTTTTTAAAGGAGGAGATGAAGGTGACAAGCAGAACGATGGTGTTTTTGACATCATCACGGATGAGGAAGTGAGTGGGGTGTACAACCAGTCTGACTCCTTGTCTTTTGCTACTGCCTGTTCTCCCGGACACGTACAGCAGGGGGCAGCACAACTGTAAGTATCTCAGAGGCATTCACTGATAGGAAAACACTGAGACACTTTGACACAGAGTCCTGTGCCACAAACCACAACATAAACCACGACATGAGAGATTAAGACCAAACACAGACGCAGACTGATTTTTTTATGTACACCTGCTTTAGAAATTCAGTACAGTTATAATTTCACAGTATGTAAAAAAGAGACAGATAAATATGTAGATAAGTAAATATAAATATTGTAGATAAATATTTCGATTTTTAACAACAATTATAGTCTGTGTGCACTGTCAGGTGACACCTGAAGTCACAAGTTACACAAGTTGAACAGTAAATAGAACAACATACTGAAGGACTACACTGATGTAAAGAAGATTTTTTTTTTTTTATATCTAACATATTTTTTAATACAAAATAAGTTGACTGGATGCAGGTACAGGCTGAGCCAGAGCATTAAGTAAGAGCGGTGAACACAAAGTGTGACTGTAACTACATCATCTGTGTCCTGTATCAGAAAAAAATGGACACCTTGACTGTCAATCAGAATTAAGCAGACCATGGTATGAATTAATATAAATTATGTGTAAATGTGAAATACTCTCTGTCTTTCTAGAAGCAGCAGTGCCAGTGCAGGAGACCTCACAGCAGAAGACACAGAGGACCTCAGTGCAGCAGTGCAGGATGCAGAGATCTGCTTACTGAAGTCTGGAGAACTCACGTGAGTTTCACATGTAGTGAAAGTTACGACTCAAAATGCAGCAGAGTTGTGTTTCTGTGTGGATGTGGTCACAACCTAAGAGGAAGTTTCCTATGTTTATCTGGTGAAAACTGTACTGTTTGTACCGAAATGGGAATTGAAACATGAAACCAGTCCAAAACGTGGGATGGACAGTGTTCCTAAATGTCAGTGTACATGTTTATAGTGGTTAGAAGCTGCTTAGGTAAATATAGAGAAGTTTGTAGTCCTCATGTCAGCATTCCAGTTAGTGCAGTGCAGCAAAGCTACAAGCAGCCCTGAACAAAGGTGTAGACCCGCAACCCTGAAACACTGTGAACTTTCTCGACCCTTGTTTTATTTGCTGTGCTGTAGACTCTCTGTCTGCTTCACGGTGGATGACATCTCAGGGTTTGGGGACAGCTCCCGAGAGCTCTTCATCAAGTCCAGCTGTTACAGCACCATCCCCATCACCATCAGCTGTCCTGGTCCAACCGTCACCTGGACGTTCACCTCTGAACCGAAGAGCATCTCCTTCAGCGTGGTCTACAGGGAGAGTGCAGAGACTCCGCTGGAGCAAGCCAAGGTGAAACATCAGTATGTGCAAAAAGGAAACATGCATTCCCTGTAACTCCTCTAATGGATGGCTCAATAGGTGACTCAAAGTTTTTAAAATATTCAGAGTCATGAAGACCATCTTCTTTCTGACACTACAGGCATCTGCAAGAAGAAAAACATTAACATTTACAAATAATATGCCAACAATTTACCAAGACTGAACAAAAAGCAAGAAGCCATTGCTTTAACAGGGTGAATACAAAGTCTCCAAAGTCACCCCGACAACTGTGGAATGCAGTATTTGCAAGAGGATGTACGAGGATTAGCACCTATTTTTAGTTATTGTTTCTGTGCCCATCATATAAAGTGAGAACTCAGGACACTGCTGATAACTTGAGGATACCGAATGCTCCACCTACATTGTTTTTTTTTGTGACTCATGAAGACATCTTTTGCTCTCCACAGGTCTTGATCCCACTGACCCGCTGTAACTCCCACAAAGAGACAATCCAGGGGGAACTTAAAGTCAGAAACCCTGGAGAATACACACTCATCTTTGACAACTCTTTCTCCAGGTCAGTCACTTGTTGTCTCGTGAGAGTTTTGTTTGAATGCTAGGGATTTCTGCTATAAAATAATAGTGAGTGTTCACAAATCTTTCTTCTTAACCAGGTTCATCTCAAAGAAAGTGCTGTATCATCTAAGCCTTGACAAGCCTGTGGTCTATGATGGAACTGACCTCCTCTGAAAGTGACAGGAAGGAGAAGAAGCAGGTGTAAAACTGACTTTTGAAACATTCAGGATGGTGAAGCTCATGCACTGATGTTTAGTAACCTAAATGAAGGAAGAAAATGATCTCTGCTCGCTGCATGAACGTGACGTGCGACACATCTGATGAGTTCTGATCATGAGAAAACTGACCAGTCAAGTTAAAAAAATGAAGTGAAACAAAGTTAAGCTATTTAACGTGAGCATGCACTACCTTTTATAAAAGACTGAGGTGAAAGGAGTTGGCATTAAGGATAACAAACTTCATTTGTACTGTAAGTGACAGGAGGATTGTTGCATATTTGAATGTAGAAAACTTGTGTGCACATGCAGGTTTCTCAGCACGTACGGTCGGGGCTATATGCTTTTTTTACAATATCTTTGCAAACATGAAGCTGCATTTTTGCTTTGGCCTGATGTGCATTGCTTAAATTTTTTTGGTTTTCATCATTCACTTCATCTTATAAAGCGACAGTATGTCCAGACAGAAAGTGGAGAGAATTACGTGTTTATGTTCCGCCACAGAATGAACAGTTTAAGAAGTGATGGTGAAGACAATCCACTTTTTAAAGGTTAGGAAATAAAATCTGAGGTCCTCTACTGCCAGTAAACAGCTCTGCACTCTGGGTGTTAATTAATCCACCCAGTCCATCTCTTCTCCTGTTTCTTTCTACCAGAGCTTCTGATTCTCAGCAGCACCAGCTCGATCCACCTGGCAAAACCCTGTGATGCGTGCACATTTTTACCTGAGTTGATATTTATCAGCATGCATCACTTTTGTCTCATGTGTCATGTGAAAAATGAGCTTTGCTTTCTGTGTGAGCTTATAATGTGACTCCTGTCTTGTGTAACTGGATTAATGTGCTTTCTAGACAGTGACACAAATACTTTGCACACTAGCTGTGGTAGATACAGTGAAAATATGTCATGTGTAATTTTATGCGATAACAGTGTTTATCATAAATCCCAACTTTTTGGAATCATTATTCCAAAGCAAGGTTTAGATTCATGCTTATCTCACTAACAGTTCAGTTTCTTTATGGTTGTTGCTTTATTCATGAATAATAAGAAATGGATTTTCTGTGTTATGATCGTGAGTAAGTAACAGGTAGAAGTAGAGAGCAGCATTCAAACCACCACAGCATTCTGGTTTAATTGATCCTCAGGAAACAAGCTTTTACTCAGCGCAGTCTCTGATGATTGCAGGTTGAAGAGATGAGCTCAAAACACTTTCTACATGCAAACATGAAGAATTTTACATTTCCCCAACTTAACAATCAAGGGTATAAACAGGGAGTACATATCAAAATATGAATTTCAGTGCTTTAAATATTTCATTTAAGACTTTAATTATCACTCCTTTTGTTTAACTACTGACTTTTGCATTAATTTTGTAAAGCAGCAATGACATTTTGTCTTAAGTTACATAAAGCCTTTAGATAAAGAAATATTTGTTGTGAAATAATATAATCCTATTAAAAATGTTTTATTTATAGTGCGAGTTTGTAGATGTACGGACATGTTAGTACTTCTGTTGCTGTGTGATGTTATTAAATAAGTTCTGCAGTGTTTCAAACAGAATCTGAGCAAACTCAGCATGAAGCCTTCAAATCATACAAGTCCAAAAAAAATCCAGTCTTATACTTTAAACTGTCTTATATGGACCTTTTTAATTTGAAGGCATTCATGTTGAAACTGACGTCAAACGCTCATTTAATCATACTGACTTGAAAACACACTTTGCTATTTATAAATTCTCAATTGTCTTCCATTATTTTAAAACCATTTTGTAACTTATTTTTTTGAACATGACACGAGGAAGAAGATTAGAAAGAAAAAATACAAATGACACTTTATACGTATCTGAATCAAAGAGAACGATTTATTGCCAAATGTATAGAGGAAACATATTTGTCTATTATTGTTTCTTTTTAAAAGGCCGTTGTGCCAGGTAATGAATGTTTTCTTTTATATTTAGAGAGTGTGTGATTGTAGATGTTTACTGCAGGATTTGACAGAAGTGAAGCTTTTTACTTTGTGACTGAGCCTGTAAATGATTTTTGACAAATGTTTTATTGAGATATCATTTGCATACTAAAGATTTATTATAGAATTGATTTATGACTGTTGAGGAATAAATAAGGATTGTGTGATAACTGTGGCTGCTGGGTAATTTACTGTATGTGCATCATATTATAATGTGTGTTATACTTCATGCTGATTCACACTGAAAAGTAGTGATAGTGGTCACTTCTGTGTCTGTTTAGCCACATTAGGCCTTAAATATAGCTGCGTGATTTAAATATAACCCTTGATTTCCAGGACTCTGATCCAAATTCAGGGATCTATGATTTAAGGATTGAAGAAGCTTTAAATCAGGGACCTTCAGTTCAAAATGCATAGACCCTTGTTTCAAAGACTGAAAGACCTTTGATTTAAGGACTTCTCGATTCAAGGATCCTTATTCTGGGATTCAAGAAATGAAGGACCCGTGATTCAGGGATTTAAGGATTCTTGACTCAATGATCCCTGTTTTTTTCTTAAGATTTTATTAAGATTTTTCAAAAACACCTGTTTGGCACATTTTCCAGGTTAACAGGTTGATTGGTAACGGATGATAGTGTCATGATGGTGTATGAAAGGGGCATCGTCACAAGGCTCAGTTGCTTACAAGTGAGAATGGGTGGAGGTTCACCACTTCATTTAACACAACTCTGCTTCATGGGATCAGGAGCATTTGGTTAAACTTCTGTTGGTAAACAGTCTGTCTGAAACTGATTGCGTTCTGCTTTTATTAACATTTTACATAAACTCAGAGTTGCATGCATCTGGGACAAAAATAATTTCTTGTTCTTTTAAAGACCAATCAATCTCCAATCATTGCGGGTGAAATCGTGGTTGCTCATGCATTTGCCTGCTTGCCTGCATTTGTTTCTCTCTCTGCAGTCATGAGTGTATGTCGTGTGTGTGTGTGCACGGGGTATTGTTCTTGCAAGGTGTCCGTCTGAGAGATAGTGTTTATGTCGCAAAGGCCATTCTGTTTCTCAAGGTTAATGATCTCATTGTAAATCATGTCACATCCTCCTCCTCCTCCTCCTCCTCCTCCTCCTCTCTCCTGCTCTCCACGTATTCTGCCTGCTGCCTTTGTTGAATCTGTGATTTGCACTGTGGCTTTGCACATGTATGAACTTGTGTTCGGTTTGGTTGTTCATATGTGTCTGTGTGTGTGTGTGTGCTCAATGCCAATGCAGCAGAGATTACATATACATACCTTACATACATACATACATATATATATAATCAGTTCTCACACATAAGTATGCAGATGTTACCACGTTCTTGCACATGCATGTATGAAATCCTCTCTCCACTTTGAGTCATATTGAAACCACCCACACTTCCCACATCTAATGAAATCTCCACAAGTGCATCCTCTTCCATACACATGCTGTGATGAAGAACGAGCCTTAACCTCTGTTGTCCTCAGTTCTGGATATTGTGCATCTGACAGCTTCACAGGAACTTTCTGCACTTTTAAAACAAAACAATATAACTTGTCAGCATTCAGTTTCCTCTTTGTCAGAAAAAGAGAGAAACACTTTCATTATCTGCGGCTCGCAGCTTGTCAGACTCTGTTCAAACAAAGGCTGTAAAACATTTCGCAACGCATTTCCACAGAGAACGGAGGAGCGCGAAGTGTCAGCCACATTGCGTTCGTCTGTGTTACCTGAAATGTGTCGTGAATCATTTGTCTAAAGTGCTCTCATGTGAAGCAATGTGCTCTTCACAGTTTAACCCCTCAGGTGGAGAAAAGAACCTGTCGGTGGTCGAATTGGATATAATGACGTAATCACGCTCACTTAAAGACAGACTGTGAGGAAACAAGTGTGAAGGAGAAAAGTTAGGTTATTTTTTTTAGACTCGCATCAATCAAAACTAACAAATATAACAACTTTGTTATGTTTAAACATGAATATTTACACACTAAAGATCAAAATTCTTTATGATTTTATGTTTCTATTTATCATGTAACTCATTTTTAGACTCATTTCTAACTCTCGATTGAGGGGTTTGGTGCTGACAGACACATTTGACTCTGTTTCCTTCAACACCTGTTTGTTGCACAAATCAAACAGACTTTTCTGCTAAGTACCTGTGATGCCACCTTGATGATGTATGCTTTTAAATTTTTATGCTTTAGATTGAGAGAGACAGAAGGAAAAGTACAAATCAACCTAATAAAACATCTACAAAACAAAGTCATGTACACATCAGTATCAACAGTATCAACACATCAGTATTACCCTCAAAGCCTGTTTATAGCACCCAAGCGCCTGCATGACTCATCGGTTTCCATCTCCTGGCCATTTATTGTTAGTGTTGACATGGCTGGAGTGCTGACGAGTAAAATCATTACACACCTCCATCGTCTTTGTTACATCGAACTCCAAAAAGGCTGCTTTAAAAATAATCTGTTTGGGATCATTTCTTATTTATCAGCAGACTCACAATAACAGTTTCATCTACAGACTTTACAAAGCAGCGGTTTTTAAACTCACTTGAAATGTGCTGAAAATGAAACTGGGTTTTTTTTTTTAAAGATTTTTGAGATTTGTAAAATATCCACTTATTGAGCTTTAAAGCAGGATGTATTTTTTACCTTTATGGGGTTTTTTTTGTTTTTTTTTTGTTTTTCTTAATGCCAGTTTGTAGAGCGATTCTCTGATCATGCACTTCCTGTTTCCTGTGTTGTTTTGCCATCTTGGTTTTTTAATTAGTCCAGTTTTGTGTTTTCTATCTCGGATGCTCCCTTAGTTTTTCTGACTCAGTAACTGGAATCAGCTTTATTCTGTTTCAGCTGACTTTTTGTTGCCGTAATTTTTGTAGCATCACAGGTTCTCAGCAGAAAACAAAGCTGTCTTAGTGTTTTTTTTTTTATCTTTTGGGTTTTTTATCTTTATTGAGCTCCTGAATCTGATACCTCTTGGATCTGACAAGTAGTAAAACAAAACAGGTCTCTGTGTTTCACGGGCAGGCAAACATTATTTATGAAGCTTTGTGGAACCCGCAAGTTTTTGGTTTCTCTGTTTATTTATGCAGTTATTAAGGCAACCTTACGCACAGAGGCTTTGAAAGGATGTAATTGATTACCTGTCATCACTGTTAAATGTGCAGACTTCTTACTGTCCAGCTATTCTGTATGTTTACTTGGAAAATGACTTGAAAATGAAATGCAAAGGAAACAAAATGCCTCATTACATCTGCATTTTTGGCAGCTAAACAGACAATATTAATGAACTGGAAAATACAGAAAAATACATATAATCAGTCAAGTGAAAGAGCCGCAGCAATCAACAAAAAGAAAACATTATTTAATTACAGAAGAAGAGAACATGCTCATTCCTTTTTCTCATTATAAGCTTAAGAAATAAAACTATGAATTGGTTCGTTGCAGATCTGTGTGCTTCTTATGTTTACGTAACTTCTAACGCTGTAGGCTCGAGCGTCTCCACATCGCAGCAGATGCAGCCTCAGACAGCTTGTTCTCCACAGTTACACTCCCAGTTTGAGAGCTCTCATCCACTATTTAAGCTTTTTGCCTCAGACACCTTCACATAATCTGTATGTGCATGACACTGAATTATCATAACTGAATAAAGATGGGTCGGAGTGAGCTGGCAGCTCTCTGTGTGTAGAGGGCACAGCAGCGCTGATATGAACTTGCCACCATGTCCCTGCAGTGTATTTATGCCTGTGCCTGTGTGTGTGTGTGTGTGTGTGTGTGTGTGTGTGTGTGTGTGTGTGTGTGTGTGTGTGCGCGTGTCCACACAGTCATGCTGGTGTGTACTCCCATCTGTCTGCTCACTGTGGGTGTATGTGTGTGTGTGTTTCCTCTCTCAACAGTTTCTCTCCTCAGGCTCTGCAGCCCCCCTGCAGCTCTAATGGCAGGTCCTGTTGGCCCCTCTCAGACAGTTTGCTCCTGTCAAACATAGTTTCACTCTGACGTTTTTAGCTCCTGCTGCACTGGGATCCTCCATCACTGGCTGCAAGCCTGTCAGAGAGTTTCCCCACACAGCAGCAGATCTTGTTTCTTTTACTGGACTCCCCTTCCCTGCCTTTTTTTTTAAGAAAAAAAAAACTTCTTTCTCCCTCCATTTTTCCTTGATTCTTTGGTGTTTCTTACATCATGCTTGCTCAGAGTCTTCATGCATGCAGACAAACAGAGATGCTCGCTCTCTTTTTCCTTCTTTGAAGTCTTTCGTTCAACAAACTGAGTTCAGCTTTAAGGATGAAGGACCACATTGGAGGAGATGCTCAGTCTTTGCTTTAACAAGGATTTTTTGCTCCACCTGAAGGCAACAGAAACCAGCTGTGAACATAAAATTGACATATCACCTTCTGAGCAGATGTGGTGAACCTGTTATCAAAGAGTGGCTTTATATTGATTATTACAGCTCAAAGTAGAATAAAAAAAACTGTAAAAACACATCATTATATTTGAAAGCCCTGAATTTAAGGGTTATCAGTACAGTTTACTTATAGCATCAACAGCAAAAGAACTTGTTCTACAAAAAGGCCCTTTGATAAACATCAGTGTCTAAGCAGCATTTTTTAGTTTTAGTGTGTTGAGATACAGTTACTCAGCTGAAAGGCTACAAACTTACAGTGCTACATGTAGCATTTTAGCATTGAATACAGTAACAATAGCATACTCTCATGGCTTTTAAATGAAGTCAGATCTGATCAATCAAGATAAGGACAAATTATTCAAAATTTTTGTCCTTATCTTGATTGATCCATAATGTCATAAAGTGAATTATTTATGACATACAGGTCTAATATGGTCTGACAGTCAGAATTCCTGGTTTTCATCCACCCACCTTCAACTCACAGTATGAGAACAGGTTAATGTCCTTCAGCCAACTTTCATTGTGCTGCCATGCACTCATAAGATGACCAAAAAAGGGGAAAAAAGGGCTGCCACCCAAGTATTGGATATATTTTTAAACTTCTCTGCTAAATAAAAGCAGAGACTGGAAACCACTAATTTAATCTTAAAATGCACATCGCATTTTATGAGCTTATATTCTCTAAAAAAACCCTAAACCTGCATATTAACCAGATTTGTTAATTAGTGTAGCAGAGTATATTTCCAAGTATTTTCCTCTTAAATGTAGGTACCTGTAAAGTAGAATAAAATGTAAATATTCAAAAAAAGTCCCTTTAAGTCATAATTGTACTGCACTACTTGAGTTGTGCGTTTCCACCACTGATGAGTCAGAAAATAATGATGGTGATGACCTCATCTCTCTTTTTCTCCTGCAGCACTCGCCGGCTTAAGTATCATTACTGCAGTTCTTCCGGAGCAGTATCACCTGCTTGTACTGCTTCTAAATTTGCATTTCTTTGCCACAGGTAACCGATGAAGAGGTGATGTTTTTTATCCCCCCCTGGGTCTTTTTATGATCCATCGTGTCTGCAGTTTTGTTTCTCTAGTTACTTCCCCAAAGCATCTCAGCCAGCCTTGTCGCAGTTGTTATGATGAATGTGGAAGAGTTACAGAAGGCTGGAAATAAAGAGGCAGCAGGATCAGCAGGAACTGAACTACATTCATGATACAGGAGAGCACAAAAGAGACAAACACACCAGAATCTGTGTTAAATCAGAATATACAGGACAGGTTTTTACATGCTGTACTTCTCTACTGACGTCTGTGCAGCTGAGCTCCATTTATTTCTTTTTTCTTTGATCCACCCACAGATCCCCACCATCTTAAAAAATCACATATAGATGGGAAAGAGCACAGAGGGGAGAGGAGGGAGGGGAAGGGGGCATAGTTGTTCATTACAGCCTTTCTTCTATCTGGAGGTAGATTGTGAAACGGTAGCTTGATGGTCACTGTTTCCATGGCAACTCTGTTAGAGCAACCTCTGCCCACAACATCTCAAAAGATCGGAGATGTTATTTTTAAAGACAAGATGGTGTTTAAAGGCTTGGGAGAAAAAAAGGAAGGGGGGAGGAATCCTGAAGTCTAGTACAGAGCAAAAAACTGAGACTGAGACACACAAGGGAACAAGTTTGCACAAACTGGTGAGTAAAGATGGGAACATGAAGTAAACTTCGTCAGCCGGACACAAAAAGCAGATATGCTACAGCTTGCAGTTGTGATCCTTCCTTTTTGAAAGTTTTGTTCCAGATAATTAAATGCAAAACTTAGCAACAATTGTGATAAACAGAATTTTTCAACTTCTATTAGTTTGTTTATGAAACTACAAAATGAAGCATTCCTTTATTTGAATTTGATGTTGGTGATTTCAAAGCAGAACCCCACCGCAAGGACTGAAAAATGAGGTCTGTGCAGTTCCTCAAATGTCCACTTGAGGCAGCAGTGAGTTGATCCTTGTAGAGCCCAGTATAACAAGCCTGACTTCACAGCAGAGACAAACGTCTTTACTGCCAGTTACAAGAACTGTTTTGTTCTCTTTTCCTCATGTATTCGTTTATGATGACTGTACTAGTTAGTTTTGATATATGACTCATTCATTTTAATTAAATCAAGGTTTAAGTTTTGCACAATGAAAGGCATTGCTGCTTTGAGTGACAGTCACTTGCAGCCATGTTTATTCTCTCCAGTTTTACCCTCTCATCAAAACATGGTCTCATTTGTCTCCAGAAAAACAAGTCATGGTGGGTTTATCCACTATTTAAATTACCGCTTCCTATTTTTGTGAGGAGTTTTTGCCTCCATGCTGCAGAATTTGCCAGTCTGTCAGTTTTTTGAGCTTTCCCCTTTTTCCTGAACATGCCTCATTTGCTGAGGCTCATAAATTCTTCCCATGTTTGGTTGTTATGACGTCTTCCCCCACATGAACGTGATGTGTCTGAGACAATGAGTCCGTCTCTCTGTGTCGTTTCTCTCCTGCATTCATGGCTGGTTTTCAACCCCCTTTCTTGGGGAAGGACTCCAGTTGGGTGTATACACCAATCCCAACGTGGCGCTGCAGGCTCCCCAATGGACACACTTGCCAGCATGTGTTTCCATGGAGACGCAGTTTGTTCACGCGCCCCTGCAGCTTGTGTCATTGACTTCAATTAGTGCAGAAGGCCGTCTCGCCTAAGCACATACTTACACAGGAAGCCGGCCTCAAAGGGCTGCAGAAAACTGGCAGAGGAGATCTGAGCATGCGAGACACATCGGAGACGACTTCAGGACCACAGACAGGCTTTATGATGCGATGGCGTTCATTTCAATACTGAGAGACTGTCAAAGCAAAATGTGCACCATTTAAATTAAAACTGAGACCCTTTAATGGCACAAAGACCGACTCTGAAGCTTTGATCACAATGTACAACAAAAACGCTGTTTCGTCGCCTGTTGCTGCAGCTGATAATCTGTCAAACCCTTCATTCTGAATTTCAAGCAAGTGCTTTTCTGCTGCCAAAATTATCCACATTAGACTGAAACATTTTTGATTTGTTCCCTGGTAGGGACGCCAGCTTTGCCTCTTTCTTAACGAGTTCATTTCAGCTGGTTCAGCCCCTCGTGTCCTCCACTGATCGCATGCTGTTTTAATTTTATTACGCGTGTCTGATTGCCAGACCTAATTATGTTTTTCAAGCATATCTTAGATCTGCTTCAATCAAAAGTGCTTCAGATGTGCAGTGTGTGCTAGTTGCACTTCAGGCCAATTAATAACCAAAACTCTTTTTAATTAGAGTAAGTATGATCGTCTTAGTTGCATCGAGTGGATTAGGTTGTTTTATTAGATACAACCTGAAAGTATTAGAAACTATTCCTCTGTTTCTCTTTCTCACCATCATCTCTTTCTGATCCTGCTTAAATCTCTATTACTGCACATATCCTGATCACTTCAGGTTCCCAAAACTGTTTGTGTGTGTAAAATCACCAATTTTTAAAATTTTTTATGACCTATCATCTTGTTTTTGCACCTTCTTTGTATTTTCTTATTAACTGTGGTGCTGAGACTTTTTATATCTGTGCATATTCTTGCCTTTTTCAAGACATTACTCATAAGTGGTCCGCAAGAGATGTCTTCAACTCTCTTTTTCCCTTCACTTTTTTTTAATTTCAAGGTTACTCATCCATCTCCTGTTGCCAAAGAAACAGTACAGAGTTTGAACATGTTGCCTCAATATGCTTTTTATAGCTCCGTGTTTATTACGAAGCTTTAAATATTGCATATAAGACTCCTTGGTTCTTATGTTGATTCATCATTTAACTGCGAGGAGAAAAATATAACTGAACTTGGATACAAAGTTCAGATGGGATTGTTATCAGTTTTTTTTAAGTATTAGTTCATAAAGTTTCAAGACAATCAATCCAAAAGACATCAGTGTATTTTTACTTAAAATAAAGATGTCACGGTTGAGCAAGAGGGAAAATCATGAGATCCCCCAAATCAGCAGATTTCACTGCAGTCCAATTAAAAGTTGTTGAGATTTTTTATGTTGGACGACAGCCGCGGACAAACTAACCGAATGACATTGCCGTCCCTGGAGCCGTGCTGCTAGCTTGGCAGTAAAGTATCCTGTATTTCAACAGCTTAAGGATGATTGTCATTAGCTTTTCAAAACATCCAGTGAGTCTGTTCCCGGGCTTCATTTCCCAGTAGCTGAGTTAAATTTCCATGTAGACAAACAAAAACATTACTGGCAAAGTGGAGGGATGTGCCTTTAAAGTGATTCAACCTTGACTTTCCCAACTCATTACGAGCGCACTCCCAGGCTGCATCTGTAATTACCGTGAACAGGTGCATCACTCAGCCGCATCGCCATGGAGTTAGAGATTTAATTTAGAGATGCTGCCCGGGATATTAACCCCTCTAATTACAACAGCGAGCTCCACGTTTAACCACGGGGATGAAACGTTGTGGACCTCAGGGCGAAGGGAAAGCACACAATTACTTTAGCTTTTATTCTGAGGGGAGTTCAGGCGGGGAGGCCGTGGTGTTTGCACGGAGGAGGCCTCCAAATTCCGCTCAAATTTTGATTTTTTTTCGGGTGGTTGCACGTGCACAGACAGTTGCAGAGTTTAAAATTTAGCAAAGGAGCTGTCATTAACTTTTGCAAGGTCACATTCATGCAACATAAGCAACTGACATGGGATTCTCTGGTCTGTGTATTTACTGAAAGCTCACAACAACTCAGCTATGATATCAAACAAAGAAGTAGAAAAGCCAAATTATTCCATAAATCATCTCAGTGATCAGGAAAATAGTTTCATTTTTTTCTCCATCTCTGTGGGAACCATGAAATCTGAAAACTAGAACATAAAATCAGCTGTTGATTACTGAGCTCAAGGGATTGTGTTCATGTTCACAAACCCTTGAGAAGGAGTCCTAATGAATTTAGTGATACTGTGACTGTACCTCCATCACCATGAGGTTCACATTTATGGTTCTGAATGAAATGATTTGAAACTTTTCATAAAGGATTGTCATGAATTTTAATTGAGAGATTAATGTTCCTCTCAGGATGAATTCTAACAATGTTGGGGATCATTTAACTTTTCATCTACTGTCATTACACAGTCGAAACTCATCAGTGATCATAACTAACGACTTTTCCATCAGCCTCAGCTGTACTTTGTGTTTTGTGCTAATCAGTTAGCATGCTAGCACACAAAATTAAAATGGTTTAATAACATTTTTCTGCCATTACAGTCTTAAAGAGCTGCTGATATGTGATGCTCAAAAGAAGAGGTGCTATTTACATTATAAAACTTAAAGAAAACAATTAACAGTAACTTTTGGAAACTTTGCAAGTTAAAATGTTTTATCTGAGTGTACATGAAGACAACTGATGTCCCTTTTATACCTGTTTTACCAGAAGATATCTTGACCTACAGCATGAGAACCAACTGCTCCCACATGTATTAGATAAATTCATTAAATGTCAGAAACAGGAAAAATGATCAATTTATATTTTTATTTAAAAAGCAGGTATAATATAAATAATTCTTTAAGCAGCACTTTGTTGCAGTGGTTTCCACTGTGTTCTTAGGGCGTTATGGTTTCAGGTCTGAACCTGGTGACTAACCTCTGAGTTTGCTTGTTCTCCCATGCTATTGTGGGTTTTCTTTGGGCTCTCCAGCTCCTCCCACAGTCCACAGAAAGCTCAACTGGCAAATCCTCTAAGTGTGTCAGCTCTGTCAGTGGTCTTTCCAGGGTGTAACCCACCTCTCGCCGGTGTCAGCCGGGATTGGCTCCAGCCACCTGCGACCCTCAGAAGATAAGCCATTATAACTAATGAATGGATGTTGCTGGGAAGGTCTTTCCTGGGAAAAATCCCCTGACTCACTGGGAGTTTTAAGCTTCTATCAGCCGTCATTTTTACGGATTAAAACTATGACGAACTCCTTTCTATTTTTAGCTCTTCATATTTGGCTTAAAGGTCAAATATCATCAAGACAAATCTTAGGAAAAAGCCACCGTAGAAGACACACTGACCACTGTTCAAGTGATCTGGAGACAATAACCACCAAGCACCAGAAGATGTAGTTCAACAAATAAGGTTTAAATACAACTCTCCTCTGTTGAAACCTTTGGAAATCCTGTGAATCCTTTCTATGTGTTTCGTAATTGCATATATTTTTCCTCCTGAACCCTGTTTCTGACTCTCTGTCTCTCTCTCACACACACACAGTCTGAACACTTCGTTTCATGTGTATCTGCGTCAGAATGATTTTTTTTTTTTATTATTGGAACACAGAATAGGGTGACAGCTAGCCTGTGATCTTTTATTCATCCATTCGTCCTCAGCTCCTCACTCCTCGCCTCCGCACCAGGGAGCTCAGCATCTGACAGCCCGCACTGAAAACCACCAGCTGGAGTGACAACAAGAGGAGAGGAGAGGAGAGGAGGAGATAGGAAAGAAAAGGAGAGGAAAAGTGTGTGTTTGTGTGTGTATAAGTGTGTGTGTGTGTGTGTTAGAGGACAGGGGAGCAGTCAGGGGCACAATGTGCTGACAGCAGCCCGGCCTTCAGAGCAGAGCAGATGGTTAGGACAAGACCGGCTGTGGCTCCGGATCAATCCTGACCACTGAAAAGTCACGAGCTTTGAATAAAATAAACTCTCAGGTTTCACTTAAAGTTGTCACATTTTAAATTTTTACCCCAATTTCTAGTGCCCTTCTGAAAACCCTTGATTTTTTAATCAATTTAAGGAAGTAACTTCATTTTAGTTACTTAGATATACATCTATTTGAGAGACTGAGAGCATCACCTTGTCAATGCAAATGTTTGAGCAAAAGAAATCTCACAACAAAATGATTTTGCAAAGACACTTCTGCTGTATTCTGAGCTCAGTGCTGCCCAAGACCATTGTAATTGGTTAAAGAAATCCAAACAGGATAGAGCTTTTTGGTTGCAGTCAGACTTTTCTCCAGCGCAGACTGACACTGGGCTAGACTGTGTAATATTTTACTTTCTCAAGCTTCTCATATCAGTTTCTCTCTGTCTATGATTTTGTTCCCCTAAATTAGTATGAAACTCTTCTCCTCTTCCTTTCATTGTCTCTGCATTCGTTGTTTCCTCTCTGAACTTCTCATCTGACTGATCTGACGGAAACTTTCTCAGTTTCTTTAGGTACTTTCTGCCATCTGTGCTGCAGAAATAATGAAGGCCAGTCACCCCTTA
>JAPZDY010000004.1:16166159-16204008 GCA_029783645.1 Ctenochaetus hawaiiensis | reverse complement strand
AAAAGTGCACCAGACCCTTTATTTGCTACATATATATATATATATATATATATATTGTGCCTGCAGTTGTGTGACTGTACTTTTTATTTTTGTGATGATCATTATTGAACTAATGTCTGTCATATAAAAACAGTGACTCAAGTTCGAGGGTTTAAAATGTCAAAAGTATGAAGTAACAGGTAAGTTAACAAATTGTTTGTGTCACAGAGAGACTAAAATACAACTGAAATCTATTGAACCGCAGTTTGGAAGGAGGCCATTTTCAGCATTCCTGGTTCTGGAGAGAAAAGCCTCATCCATTTATGTCAAAGACACGTTATGTGGCTCACAACTGGAGCTCTTCTGCAGCTTCGCTCAGCATGAAACTCTTTAAAAAGATTTGTTGAAAAGTTTGAAGCCTCAGTAAATAAAAAGTTCTATCAAGAAGTTAGCCACGGTACAACTTCCAGGGTGCATTTCAGCAAGAAGCCTTGCTAACAGCAGGTGGTAGCTAACTGAGTTCACAACCTGCAGTTTAAATAAATTCAGTTCTAAATTCAGCTTTTTAAATGTTTTGTCCTCAACTGCATCAGTAGGATTGTTTTAAATTTATTACAGCGCTGATTCACGTTTAAGACTTGCTTCTTCTCCATGGCAACGGCTGCAGAGGCTCATGGGTGCTGATGTATTTTTCATAAACAAAGTCGTAAAACGTAAGGTTGTCAGATTGTGATGTTCACCTGGAGCTCCCTGTGTTTCTGTGTGACGCAGTGTTCAGGTTATTGTCTGACTAATAGTTTGAAAGAGAAAGCAAGAATGTGGAGAAACACACCTCACAACTACTGAATATAAGAAACTGAAGAACAACAGCTTATAATGAGCACATCATACCTGCAGATTGCTTCTCTTTCTTCGACTAGCAATAGAAGCACCATAAAGGTGATGCAGTGACTGAGGCCTCACACTGTGACGATGCTCTCATGTTTCATCGTTGTTTTTGTTTGTTTTCTCACACAATCTTCTTCCTCTGTTTGTTGTAATTTAGAGCCCTTGATGCTGAGGTGTGGTGCCGCTGAGGGGAGCAATTTCAGTGCATCCCTGTGAACACACACACACACATAGACACACACATTGTGGAGCCCTCTGGATACAAGCGCTCCACAGGAGACAATGAGAGGCTACCTGCTGACTGCCATCTTTCTGCTGCCCTTGGTGAGTAGTGTGTGTGTATGAATCTATGTCCTCTACACATATTTAGGCGGGTGTGTGCCTTCAGGAGTGTACAGGAATGTGGAGCAGTATCCATATATATGAGGGACAGAGTGTGTTTGCATATCTCCATCATTGCCTCTCTCTTCTCCAGCCTCAGCTTTGATTTGTTCACACACACACACACACACTGGTGCGGGTGTGTTTGTGACAGGCACTGGAAGCGTGGAAATCACCATATGCCACATCAGCACATCAGCATACGTTGCAGGTCCTGGATCAGCTCTGTGTTCAGGCGACTGGCTGACTGTTAGAACAATAGCAGATGGCCCAACTGACCAGAGAGCTGCCTTTCCATCTGCTGTGACTCACTTTTATTAGCTGGTCTCATTGAAATAAAAGCAGAATTAAAGAGTTGTGCAAGATGTGTGGGAGGAATTATATTCGGCACACTGATGGAGCACAGCAGCAGCTTCCTCGCTGAAGCCTCACAGATGTAGAAATCATTTTTATGTTAAAGTAGCTGTAACATGATCGGACTCTGACATCCTTGTATCAGCCTTTATCTGTGATGTAATGAAGAGGTCTTTATCCTTTATAGATACCAGTAAATACGGTAATGGTGCCAGTTTGCAGTGTTGGAAAGTAACTAAATACATGTTATGCAGTTACATAATTTAATCACAGACTTAATGAAATGTAATCAGTTACAGATACTGGGAAAAATATCTATTTAAATGACAGTTTCTAATTCAAATGTTGATTACAAAGGGGTTACATCCACATTTAGCCTTTTAGTAAAAGCTTATACAAATGTTTGTAGAACATAACACCCATTCTGTTACTTTGCAGATTTCTCTGTGCAGAAATTTCATCTTTTGGCATATTTACAGATCAGCAACGCCACTGGGACACATTTAAGCACAAGACCATCAAAATTAGATGGCTTGTGAGGAGATGTCTCAATGTCCAGACAGGCTCCATTCGTTACACTCATCTGAGCCTCGTTTTTGATTGGTTCTCTTGTTTTAATACGCACTGCCTCTCAAACGCCAATCAAATCAAAGCCCAGTGCTCTTGCTACACAAGTAAAGGGGGCGAGGGATGAACTCAAGGATGAACAAATTACGAAAAACAGAGGAGGGGTGAGTCGGCCATGCCTGCAATTAGCTGACCTCATCGAGGCAGACGGGCATGACGTCAGAAAAAAATGTCTCTCACTATAACAAATTTAACAATATTTACCCTGGTGATGGAAGAAAATGGGTCTAACATGGCTGAAACTAAAATTCCAGACATTGCCAGATTAATGATGGTTACCAGGGAGATAAAACATTAATTCACAACGCAACCTTGCAGTCACAAACATCTTTTATTATCCTCAAGTGAATGCTTCCCCCCAACACACATGAAGTATTCCTCTAGCATCTTTGCGCCGTCTCCAGCTGACCTTCAGCAGCTGATGTGGCAGATACGTCTATTGTGATGCATTTACTGTGTGTCAAACGGGTCTGTACAGTCAACCAGTGGTCTGCGACGTCAAATTGGAGTTTTATTATCTGTGCTACGCAGTGGTGTGGGAGCTACTGAGTTATCTGGTCCTCGAAAAAATAGCCTTGGGGAGGGAAATGTGGTTCTGCAGCTTCGAAATGGACAGCTTATCTGGACACACATCTGTCCAAGAGAGAGGAGAGGAGAGGAGAGGAGCACCTGAGAAACAAAAAAAAGCATGCTTTCCATGATTCGTCCCCTGTCTAGGCAATGTTGTCATGTTGCCACTTTTTTTATTAGATAATCTGGATTGAGTTGCACCAGCTTTTTTTAAATCCATTTATGAGTTTGTATGTAAAGCCTGTTTTTAGCTTCAACAAGCTAGTTTCAGACTGGTAATTTGCTAAAAAAAGAATCATTAGAGCTAATATAGGGAATAAGTAGAAATTTCTGGAGAGATGGTTATTTGTTTTCTAATGGAGAATTTGATTGGAAGATTAGTACCACATTAACATCTATCCTTTAAACATAAAGCTACAACCAGCAGACAGTTAACTTAGCTTAATATAAAAACTTGAGAGAGAATGAAACAACCCACCTGTCTCTGTACAAAGGTAACAGAATCAACCCACAGCTCTAAAGCTCATCAAATGTTGTTTCCTCACTGAAATGAAATGCAAAAAACTACAAATAGGTTGTTATGTGCATACGAATGCACAGATATTTATATGTATGTATTACATCAATGCTGGAAGCAGTAACTTCCTGGAGTGTCTGCTGTTGCCTAGCAATCAGTCAAGGATGCCAGGAAAAGGCCTTGCAGTGTGTTTAAGAGCAACTTGTTGGTCAAAACACAGTCGGCATCCGTCAGCGTCAGTTCTTTAGAGTGTATATGGTGTGTCTAAGGGTGAGGGTCAGTTAAGTAGTGGTTATGGTTATGAATGTATGTCTGTGTAATGTCCCTTTAAGTGATGGAAAAACAAGCCTGTGTGTTTGTCCGCTAGCTGCTTGAATCCATATCATGACAGTGTGGGAGGTGTGTGACAGAGCACAGCAGGAGACGTGAAACGATTATACAGCCAAGAACAACAGCACATGCACACTTTCACAATGGCCTCACACTCTTCAGGAATGTGTGTGTGTGTGTGTGTCAGATGAAGGTGTTAATGCCAGTGTGGTACTGCATGTCTGTACTATAAAAGAAGAGTCAACCCAAGCTGTAATTTTAGTGAAAAACAAAACAGTCATGCAGCTCAGTAGCACATAAAACCTTCTTCTCAGGATTCTGTACAAATAAATTGATAAAAAAAAATGCATTGAATCTTGTCATCTTTCAGGCAGGCCTGTCTGCACTCATGACAAACAGACATTACTCATCTGCATCCAATTATTTCTCCTTTCTGGGAAGCTTTGCCCACGATATGCATTGGCTGCTAGATGGTTACCTGCTGCTTAGCAACATGGATGCTGCAACCGGCTACAAACAGCTCTTTCTTTGCTATTGTGTCGGTTTCATCATCAAAAAATGACATGAAGAAACACATACTTTAATATCTTTTTGTTTTGTTTTAATTAAACCATCGCGGTAAGGCGGAAACACTTTCTCTTCAGTATTCAACAGATTTTGTCTGGAAATTGATTCGCAAAATAGCAGATGGTGGTTTTATATGACCTAATGATGTTTCACATGAGTCAGACAGCGTCTTGAAATTCTGCTCACGTGCAGCACCAAAAAAAAAATAAAAAGGAAGTGAATCCTGGGACATCTCTTACAGTCGTTTGATGCCCTTATCATCTTATCGAGGCAGCGAGGCCTGAAGTGAATTCATATTGAGGGGCAGAGATAGAGTGATGAGTCAGCCTCAGCTCAGAGGGCTGAGACATATTACACTTTTCACAGTGCAGTGAAGGAAGGAGGGTGAAAGAAAGCTAAGGGTGCAAAACAGATTGGTTTGAAGGGAGCATGATGGAAAGTTACAGAAACGTTGCTGCCTCTGGGTGAAGAGTTTCACTTCAGTTTCAGTTGATCCGCTGTGTTTTGTCTCTTGTCCGGTTGTTTTTTACAGTAAAATAGCATTTGGAGCATCTTTAGCTTTATTATTCGGACATATTTTTGACAGAACCAGAACATGGAGGCGAATAGCAGTTTAGAAGGGATTGGATTGAATTGGTCATGGATTTGATTTGATTGCTTAAAAGTGGATGTAAAACAGTGAAATCCTGAAGAACCAGAATTTAAAGCCTCCACTTACAACCTTCTTATCCTGCCTGGTTAAATCTGAATACAAATACATTGAAGGCACATTATAAGAGAAAGACAAATCTACTTTTGACGCATGTCATCGCTGGACTCACTGCCACAAGCCACAAGCTAACAAAGTCTGAAGCAGTTTAATATGTTTGGAGGGGTTAGAGAATGTTTTACATATGGCCAAAGTCACTCAGCCACTCAGCAGCCATCTTGGCTTACAAGACTGTCTTATTAATGGACAGAGAGTTATAACTTCACCCTCAGTGGTCCTCAGGACATAGTAATGGATTAAACAGAATCACCATCACATTTGATACAAACAACTTTAAAATTTTGTTGACTTGCTCCAAATTAGGATTTAAAACACATTTTTCCCCCCAACTTGTACACAACTTGTACCCATTAACAAGGTTTCACAACACCAGCTTCTGCTACAGTTTAATCCAGAGTACAACACAGTTTGGTTAGTCATGTTTTCTGATTCGACTGTTGTGAAAGCAAAGAGTTGGTTCCTGGGGAAAAAAGGCAGGATACATGTCACCCAATCGTAATCTCTGCCATTAAGGACTTATGCTTTAAGTGATTATTCTGCTTGTAACATCTCTGAAATGGCCTCCAGAGTGCAGGATGAGTCATCGAAAACACTGAAACATTTTACAGAGAGAGAGAGAAAAAAAAAACAGATTTTAGTATGAAAGCAGGCTATTCAGAAGTGTTTTGATAACTATATGACACAAGTAAGCAGATAGTAGAACGCACAGAAATTGTGTGAGATGGATTTGTAGTTTGTGTTCGGACGTATTATGACCTTCATTGAGTCGTTATGGTGGATGTGTTAGCAAACAGTTGCTCATTTGCGCATCCGCCACACACATTAGCATTTATTTCTCATCACATTTCTGGCCATTTCCGATATGTGAGTCCAACATTCATTTTTGATTTTACTGTTTTTGCCTCCAACTGCTCCTGAGGGAAACATCTGCCTCCTGAGCTGCTAAAAAAGCTCCACTATCTTCATCTGCTAGTCACTTTCTTTATTTGCTGGGGTTTGAAATGAAGTGGAGCGCTGTGACAATGACTCACAACAATAGACTTCCTGCCTGTAAAGCCCGTCATCACCTGACATCACCTTTTTTTCCAACAAAGCTCAGCATACTTTAAATCAGGGAGAAAAGCGCAATCAAAAACACAAATACAGAAACTTTTTGATGCCACAGACTGTGTTTATGTGTTACCCTTATCCAGAACAGAAAGCTGGTTATGGAAAACAGATTTCAGCACCTCTCAATATTCAGTATATGTTGTTTATTTTCTGCAGGTGGCCTCAGAGTCCGAGCACTGTATAATCAAGCGTGAGCATGAGAAATGCATGGAAAGGATCATGCTGCACAACCCCAGCGATGACCTTGATTTAGGTAAGTGGGGATACGTGAGGCTGCGTCTGTCTATGTTTGCTTTCCCGCATTCTTCTGGGTACATAACATGGCATGAAGCCACTGTTTTTCCAAGTCTCTTCGGTGATTGAATTGTTGACATCTCAGGTTGCTCTGGAAAACACAGAACTGCTGATCAAAGTCGTCCATCTCTGAAGAAAATCAAACTTTCCTGGAATGAGTAAAAAAAAAAAAAAAAAAAAAACAGGCTTGTTTTTATATTCGCCGTTCTGGCATTTGTCAGTTTATCCAATCAGTTCTGAAAAAAGGTCACAGAGGGACACGCAAGGATGAAAGATGAGTGAGTTTTCTATTATGTTTATATTACAGACACGCAACCCTGAAAGGCTGCTCGCTGCAGCACAAACAACTGACCCCAACCATTGTGATAAATGCGGTTCACAAACCAAATGTCTGCCTGTAATGTCATGCTGAGCTGCTTTTCGCATTTTTGTCCTTTTTCCAGCAAAAAACAAAAAAAAAAAACAGGAAGCTTGGTATGTGATTCCTGGTAGCAATTATTTTCTTGGCTATGCACTGTGGGTTTTCATTAGCGACTGCTTTGGGCCTCCTGCTGCTCCAAAGTTGCCCAACAGACTGCATCTCCCAGACTGCACTGTGACTCACGACTCCACTGAAACCTACCGGCAACTTGAAAAAGACATGAAAGATTTAGAGTGTAAGATAACAAGTTTAATAAGGAGAGGAGCCGTAAGTTCAGCTCATTTTTCACTGTAGATCTTAAAGGTCGGCGTGCAGTTCTGCACACTGCATGAGCCCTGAATGTGCTGTGATTTTCTGGATGTTTTTATCTGAGGAAGGTGAGAGCAGAGGTTTTATATGTCAATCACTGAAATGCATAACTCACTTTTAATTCACAAATTCATTTATAGTTAAAATCAGGCATTCTGTTGCTATGTTTATTAACTTTCTGCATGGAGCATTTAAACCTCTCGATGCTTTCACTGACCCTTGTTTGCTGCTGTCCCTTTTAAGGGAAAGCTTTCTGTTTCTGCTGACAGGAAATCGTTGCTTAGGAAATAAAATCGCCTGGTTTGCAGAAATCTCACTAGGGGTTTCAGAAAAAGAAAAAAAAATGGGAAAAGCAAAACAAGAACAGAAAAACAATGAATAAATGAAAAAGGAACAGATGTAAGTGTTGTTCTGTAGAAGCCTGGTCAGATGATTTCTCTTTGTTCTGATTCATTAAGATCCATTTCAAAAGGCACATTTTATGATTTATTTGTTATGATTTTCTAAATTGGATTACTTTGACCTCAGATGAGTCTGCAGGCTGTGTGGAGATGTCACATGATGATATGCTGCAGCTAAATTTGTGCAAAATGAATAGTTGATTAAAAAAAAGGCCTGCACAGTGTTTAGTATTTAAGAAATAAATCAACATCAGTTCACACTTTCTCTGAAGCTAAATGAGTGAATTTCACTCAAATTAGAGACATTTTCGGATGTTTTGACAGATAAATATGATGCTTAAAATACCCTGCCGAGTGTTTAGATTTAGAGAGGACAACATGTGTTTGCAGCACAGTTTCTAATTGCTGCATGTGTGTTGACAAAATGATGCAGTGTTTTCTTGATTTTAAATTCTTCTCTTGGCCTCCATGTTTCTTCATTCAATTTTCACAGAGTGAACAGTTTTGATGAACGAAAAATGTAAAAGTAAGCAGAAAGAGTTCAAAAATAGTTGCAGCCTTATATATTTTGTAGCATTTTTGCCTTTATTTTGGTCATTTAAAACATTATCACAAGCCCAATGGATCACATTTAGACGCAGAGTTTTCATGACATGTTTTTCCTGTAAGACCTGTGTTTAGTGTTTGTTGAAAAGAAATGATTGAATTTTTTTTGCAGCGTGGTTGTTTGTGAGAAATTAACTGGCTATTCTCCTGCAGTTGCAAATTATCACTTTTAAATTAAGAATATAAAAATAAAAGAAACAGATCTCACCCAGACATTTGATAAGAGAAGCTCTATTGAGAAAAATCGTATCGCTGCATGTAGTTGTGCACGTTATCTACAGTGTGAGTGTGAATACCTCACAGTGCTGTGGAGATTCAACATACTGTGGGATCTTGTGTCAGATAGTCAGTGATGCAGACAGAGTGCTTTATTAAGCCGGTTACTTCTGTAGCTCAGTGCGGCTCATTTGGCTCAGATTTGCCCTTTAAAAGGTAATTGGCTTCGTGTCCGGCTCACCAGACAGAACCAAAACAGATTAGAGAGCCAAGCAGAATGGAGAGACGTCTGCAAAAAACACACACACACTCTTATATGTGGTAGAACACATGCACGCACAAAAAACACAACACACTCAACATGCATGGGAGAGGACACACACACACACACACACACACACACATTCAGTCAGATTTGCACCTGCCTCTGCAGCACTATAAAACCACTCGAGCATAAACAATGTGGTAAAAACCTAAAGAGATGGAGACAGACAAAGGGGAGGGACGAAGAGGTGCTGAAGATAAAGGACGTGGGGGCAAAGAGAGAGAGAGAGAGAGAGAGAGAAATCAAAGCTGTGGAGGCAGAACTGAAAATACAGCGAGTGAGATTTATAGCGAGCATGAGTCAGGTAATGACTGCGGCAGATGAAGAGAAGAAGAAAACAAAGCAAAAAAACAGTAGATGGAGTCAGGTTGAGTGAGATTGAGCATCAGCCCATTTGTGACCCCATATGGTTGGATTGTATCCGATTACAATGACAAAAATAACGGATGGAATCGAGTATCTGGTGTTATTTGCCAAACTTTACGGCACGTTGAAACCTATAGCTTTAACGTTTGGCAAATAGATGCTCCTTAGTAAAGCTAACAGTGTTACAATCAGGGACAAACAATAACAGATTACAAGTAAAAATGTGTAATGTTCCTTTTCCTCTCCTAAACTGTACTTTTACTCTTTATTTGGTACATTTTTGAGCCAGTAATCCACTTTATGCTCATAACTCAGCTGCTCTAAATGTAATGGGCAGTGGAGATTGAGTGCAGAGGAGGAGAGTCGCCAGCTGTCTGGAAGAAAAAGCGGTGCCATTTCTGTCTGGTCTGTTGACCACAATTTGATGATGACAAGGCAAAAAAAAAACCAAGAGGAGAAGGACGTTTCCTGAATCAGTCCCTCTTCATTTTAGTTAAGTTTCCATGTGAAATGTTAATCTATGATATGACGTAAAGGAAATAATCCCATCACGCAGCAGCAGTGATCTGTTGGGCTGTTACATTGAAAATTAAACATTTATTGTAATTAATAATAAATAAGTTGATAAAACTACATTATATAGTAGTATTAAAATTGAAAGTAACTTGTACTTTGACTCATTTATTATTATCCACTTTGCATTTTTTTACCTTAGTCATTTTTTATGGGAGAAAATGCAGTTTTACTTGATTATAAATTTTAGTAGTTAATATAACTTTCTGCTCACCATAAATCTCTCCTTCATAAAGGTTTAAATGCTAAGAATGTTTAGTTTTTAGAGAGTTGTTGATTTAAATTCACCATTTTGGAGGTTTGATCAGGTAATATCGATAACTGATCTCAAGCTAACATATGTTTTTGCAGAGAATGATCATCTGAATCTGCTTCTTACCTCAGCTTTCCAGATCTTTTTAGGATGTTTCATATTATTGTCGACCAACCTGTAAACCTCCTGTTTTGTTTTACCGTCACCGCTCTCATTGTGTTATTTTTGGCTGCAGCAGGCAGTCACCCACCCACACTTTTACAGTTTCAGGTAGATTTTTATTATAAACCTCCCTTAACTGTTTCCTCTCACTGTCCAGCTGCCAAAATCTAGAAGAGAGTGTGTGTGATTTGATAAAAAGCTGATACACTCCTCTTACTTTTAACTATCATCAGTACTCACAACTGGAGGAGGCAACAAGTGGTGCACTAAGTCCTTTGCTGAGTCTTTGCCCTGATTTCTGTCTCTCAGGCCACATCACAGGTTATCTTTTTGGTTACGGTTGTTGGAGCTGAGCCTGAATGCTCCACTTGTGGCTTTCAACTTTGTTTTTCCAGCATGGCTTTTTTTATAAAATCAGGGAGGAATTGTTACTGTTTTCATTGACTTTGTCCTCAGACCTCTAAAAACAAACCGACAACATTGGATCTAAAACAGCAGACAAACACATGTAAAGACTAGCTGGTGAACATAGTAAAGTATTTAAACAGCTACAGAATTAGAAAAGTCCCTCAGGAGTTTGTGGAGACCAAAAACAGAGCTAAAATAGCATAAATATTGGACCCATATTCATGAAGTGGTCAGAAACAAACTCAAATGAACAACAGTGTTCTCTAACAGCTGGATATGTCCATTTTTTGCTTTCCTGTTAGCAACATTTTCGTTCGTGTGGTTGACATTAAAGCGTTTAATGTAATTGGTAAATAAACTGTATTACCACCAATTCAGTAACCTTAACTTAAACTAAATACAGTTCTATTAAAACATTAATTTTAGCCTCATTTCATCTAGTTTCTAACAGCAGAAGTGATGACAGAAGCTTTGCATTGACCTCACTGTGTTCCTGTTCATCTCATCCTCTGCTCCTCAGTGTGTCCGTGGATGTGGGACAACCTGACCTGCTGGGAGGCAGCCAGTGTCGGTGAAGTCGTGGTGGTCAACTGTCCAGAGCTCTTCCATGACTTCATGGGTCCTGACGATGGTGATGAGCTCTGTCTCTCATTCAATTTGATCTTGTTTGTGTTTTAAAGATTCATTTCTTTCAGCTCTGTTCTGTCCAAGTAGCAACGGTGTGTTTTTTTTTCTTTCAGAGATGGGGAAAGTCAGTCGTAACTGCACCCCGGACGGCTGGTCTGAGCCGTTCCCTCACTATGTGGACGTCTGCTTCTTCTATGACAACACCACTAAACCTGTACGACCTCTTTCACCTCGTCTAAATTTACTTTCACATGCCAAACATGCACATGACTAACCCTCTAACATCTTACATCAGGACATGTACTATGCCTCAGTCAAGGCCCTGTACACAGTCGGCTACAGCACGTCTCTGGTGTCTCTGACCACGGCCATGGTCATCCTCTGCAGGTTCAGGTGAGCGGTGAGGCCTCCAAAGTCAGGATTCTCAAAACTGACGCATGATATGAAACTAAGTGTTGTTTATGCTTGAGTGTCCTTCAGCATTTTGAACCCTGTCAAAATATATCAAGTCCAGTTTAGTCCATGTGGAAATAAGAAAGAAAAACAAGAACATAAGAACCATTTTGCAGGAGTTTTGACGCCACAGTGGTGTTAAAAGGGGTAATTTAAATGTTTTTTGTCGTTTCCTGTAAACAGCTGACAATAAATCCAGTTCCAGATTCTGAGTTGAAAATATTTGCTGCAGTTTTATCTTACATAACAGCAAACCTAATAAATCTCAGTTATGTTGTTGTTTAGACAAAATAAGCCATTTAAATTTGGTATTCTCCTCTTTCTTTAAACATACACATACAGATATTTGCTGATGGTTAAAAGTCTTTTATACCATATTTAACAGTTGCAAGAAGTGCATAGACAATGAATAGGTTATAACATACTAAAAAGTAGTAGTTTGTTGAAATCAGTTTTAACTAATGTGTTTGTTTATGCCTGTTGACACTTATAAGCTGAGACTCTTGTGTGAACTGATAGTGACAAAACAGTAAAGTTGCAATAATGTAAAATATGTTATCAGTTAAAAATCTTCATTCATTAATAAAACTTAAAATGTCCTTGTAGGTCTTTGCCACCACATTATAGCGCATTATGATCCAGTTATTATTATGTATTGTTTGTAAATGTTAAGTAGGGAGACTCAGAGTGTTCATGGTTTTCATATGAGAACTAAAGCATTTCTAACTTATCCTGAAACTACTACGAGTGCATCGCATGGCTCGCTAAAACATGCAGCACCGTGACTAAACTTGTAAACAATGTGAATTAAAATCAAGCAAAAAAAAAAGGATGAAACGCATCAAGCTGAAAACAAAACATGTTTTTCTCTGCCGTCTCCCCAGGAAGCTCCACTGCACCAGGAACTTCATTCACATGAACCTGTTTGTGTCCTTCATCCTGAGAGCCATCTCAGTCTTCATCAAGGATGGTGTGCTGTACGCTCAGGAGGACAGCGACCACTGCTTCGTACACACAGTCAGTAACCACAGCTACATCATGTGCTGTATATAAACACTGATGGTGTGTGGTGGCTTTTATGGAAAGACAAGCAGAGCTGAGTCAGTGTGTGATTTACCATTTACATATCAAACCTGACTACAGCAAACAGGGTTTCATGACTCTCTCCTTCATCCTGCTGCTCTCTGCCTGATCCCTTCCTGGCTGAGGGAGTGTTGAAATTATTTCCTTGGAGTCTCAGTAAACAAATCCCCTGCAGTATAGATGAAAAAATATCTAAAAATCATTTCTGTGTTTGTCTTCATATAGTGACCATTAACTGACAGCGACACACTCCAGTGATGATGCAGAAAACTGTGTTTCTCTGCCTCGACGTGCTGTCTCAAAGGCATCTTCTCCTGTGTGTTACTAATCAGATAAAACTGATCCCAGACCTGTGGAAGCTGAGTCGAAAGCAGCTGGATAAGCACACTCAGCTGTAACTAGCTGACCACTCAAAGATCCCAGAATTTTCTACAGTGTGAAAGCACAAACATCCAAAAAAATACCCTTCCTTCCTTCCTTCCTCTGCTTGCTCAGCATGATGAGTAGCATCAGCTTGTAGTCGGCCCATCTCCCAAAAAACAATAGCATACTGTGACCAAAGGAGGGCAGCAAAGTACAAGATGAATGCAGATGAACAATATCAGGTTCTTTATGTGACAGAATGCTGTTCAGAGATGTAAAGAGAAGGATCTCCTCCACTCAGGTGTCTATTTTCAGCTTTGAGTGGTCAAACACTGCTTGCCTTGCTTGTCCTCATGGCACAACACTGATAAATACACACATTATCCATAGACGATGATAAATGAGTTTTCATTAGCAGGAAAGAAAACAACCAGGACTGCTTGTTTGGTCATTAATTAATAAAAATAATGAAAGGGTTATTTCCTAGTCACAAGGTTAACATTTTCATTTATTCAGATTTGAAGCAAATAATTGTAAAAATTAGGCCTTTATTATTCTAATTGATCCCTGTTCTGCCAAAATAATCACTGGCAGGTTTTGAATCAGTATATTGCAGAGTATTGGCAGTGGCGAAATGTTTTCACAATTATTGGTTTAATCGTTTCCAGAGGGCTCTTATTAAAGGATTTCAATGGAAGTGCAGACACTTGTTTGTTTTTTGAAGCAAAGCATACGTTTTAAATATGACCAGGCCTGTTTGTTTGGGGCGTATAAAGACGGAGGACTTGAAAACACTTCTCCTCCGTTCTGTCCTGTTTGATATGCACCTTTGAAAGAACTTCAATCACATGCAAATTTTCACAAAAAGCAAACATGCTATTAGATGACTAATACCGGCTGATTACAGATGCAGAACAAGCTCTTAGCCTTTGTCTGCTAACAGCACGCGGCTCACTCTTGTTAAGCTGGCATGATAAATAAAACTAATTAGGTACGCTAATGTCTTCAGCAAGGCCAGTCGATATCTACTAGAGTCTCATTAACATATCAATGGGTACTTTGCCCTTTTTGTCAGACCCACCGCTTTACCGCTGTTGCTATGGCGATCACAGGTCACTACATGGCATCATTGTGCCAGAAATCAGAACTGTGTAATAATTGGTTGACCCCAGACTCACAAAATGGACTCCTTAATTAACATGATGTCATTAGATTACAGTCAAACAGACACGTTGGTGCGTTTCTAATGTCGACTGTCAAAGCTGTTTTTGTCCACACATGAAACGCTGTTATTCAGTGTGATTGTAGCGTGATACGACCCCGTCACCCGGTGGACAATGAACTGTCTTTACAACCTCATTTGCAGGAATTAGGGCATTTGTCACTCTGACGTTTATTATCTCGAGCTTTTAAAAGAAAGAACAATAATAAAAATGTGGATTTTACATTTTGAAGCTGCCACAGTTCAAATAACCTTAAATGATTTTGTAACATCAGCAGTCCAGATGTGAAACCAGCGATGAAATAGATGGTTTTCTCTTTTCGCCTCACTAATAATACACTCTGTGTTTTGCAGGTGGCGTGTAAAGCAGTGATGGTTTTCTTCCATTACTGTGTCATGTCCAACTATTTCTGGCTCTTTATTGAAGGTCTGTATCTCTTCACTCTGCTGGTGGAGACTTTCTTTCCTGAGAGACGTTACTTCTACTGGTACACCATCGTGGGATGGGGTGAGTATTTTTTGGAGAGAAACAACTTTCTGTTCATTCTTCAAATTCTACTTTTTATTAAACTATTTCAACTTTTTAAAAGTCAGTTTTACATAGATTTTAATTGGAAATGTTTTAATGTTTAAGGCATAGACACGGGGCAAAAATACTGGAGGTAGCATTAAAACATTTTTTTATTTATTTATTTGTAAGGGCCTTTTAGATTTACACAGTAAATAATAAAAAAACATGTAGTAGTCATCTGTTATCTGGTCTTGTTTAGATAATAACAGTAAAAAAAAGCTAACAAACACAAAACGATGAAATCTTTAAGTAAGTTAGATGTTGAAACTTCCCAAAGAAGTACTGTATTTACTCAAATCAATGACATAATGAATAGTATTGTGACAGTTGCATTGCATTTCTCTTCAATGTATTAATGAACTCTTATTACAGGAACTCCCACCATTTGTGTGACTGTCTGGGCGGTTCTGAGGCTCCACTTTCATGACACTGGGTATAAAATCTCCTCTAAACTTCATATTTACCTCCAGAAAATAAAAAAAGCATGTTGACTGTTGGCTGGTTCACAGTGTGTAAGGCACAAGAAAAAAACTGTGTCAGAGCAAAGAAGCAAAGGACTTTTATGTTTTATGTTTAGAAATCTAAATGTTGTCTTTAAAGTTTCCCTTGAAAATAAATCTGCACTTTATCTCTGCAACTATGCAATATGAATATAAAATGCAGTTGCAGTTGCAGGAATTCAGTGAAATGAATGAGGAAATGTCTTTGAAACAGGGTTTTTGAAATTACTGAGAGTTTTTATTTTCAGGTAATCTGATCAAGAGTTTGAAAGTATTTGATAATGAATATAAAGTGCTCAATTTCATGTATTTTGTGAAAGATAAAAACTTGAGTTCATTTCATTTTTTTTTAAGAAAATGTTAGTCAGTTGTCTAAATGTGTGACCACAGTCTAACAAAATATGAATATAAAGGAGGTGGGCCTTGAAGTCCTTAAAAGTCTTTGATTTTGATGTTTAACAATGTTAAAATTACTGAATTAATCCAATCAAATATCTTAAAACTGATCATGTTGCATTGGATATAAAAAGCTACCAATGTTCTGGGCTGCAAATTAAATCTCTAGAGGTTTCCAAATATCTGTTTAGCGCCCCTTTTTTGTTAATTTTGTTATCTTTGGCTTTTATCACTTACTATGTACAATAAGTGTCATATTACATTTTTTTTTACATATGGCACACAGTTAAAATGATCTTCTTAACTCTCCTCTTTGTCAGGTTTTCTACTCTCACCTCCTTTATTCTGAAAATGGTCACTTGATTGACTTTTTCTCTGGCACATTTTATTAGCAAGTGTGGAGAAAAGTGAAGGAGAACTTGCTGAATGATTACTGATGGGCTGTTCTCCTCTTCCTCCTCTTTTAGCTGCTGGGATACAAATGAGAACACTGCCCTCTGGTGGGTGATCAAAGGACCAGTTGTCGCCTCCATTATGGTATGACAGAACAGATGCTGATTTGTTTGTTCAGTTTCTCTTGTGTATTTTCTTTTTTTCACACATGCTCAGCTCCTTCTTCAGAATATGTTATAAATATATCAATATGTTCTGCAGATTTATGTTTCTTTTTTCTGGTTTTTGCTTTTTAGATCAACTTTGTGCTCTTTATTGGAATAATCGTCATCCTGGTCCAGAAGTTGCAGTCCCCTGATATCGGAGGGAATGAATCAAGCATTTACCTGTGAGTTACAGTAATCAAACATGCTTTGTCAAGTTTTTATTCCTCAGGAAAATACTGTGTGTGTATGTGTGTGTGCGTGTGTGTGTGTGTGTGAAAAATGACAAGTACACTGAGCACATAAACAACCCTGCAGCCTAAAGACGTGATTCTCAGTTATTTCAAAATAAAACTGGAAAAACTCTATTTTTTTTAAATTTCAACAAATCCTATGAGAATATCTGATCCAACAATTATCCCACTGACATTCAGTACCTGTTAATGATTATTTCTCTGTGCCAGAGGGTTCTGTTGTTGTCTAAAACCATTAAAAACAGAAAGTGTCTGACACTGTTGCACTGGCTGATATGTTCCCCCAGTTTGGTTAATTTTTGCATCATCCTGCTGCTGTAAAAGCTCACCAGAGCACCAAAGGTGTATTAATCTGTAGCTGCAAATA
This sequence comes from Ctenochaetus hawaiiensis, assembly GCA_029783645.1. Taxonomy (NCBI): domain Eukaryota; kingdom Metazoa; phylum Chordata; class Actinopteri; order Acanthuriformes; family Acanthuridae; genus Ctenochaetus; species Ctenochaetus hawaiiensis. The sequence continues at coordinate 16,187,150 of JAPZDY010000004.1, read as the reverse complement.
ATCACAAACATATTCACTGTTTCCTGCTGTTTGAACTAATGCTGCTTTTAAAACTAATGAACTCTTTTTAAAGTAAAACTATGTGCAGTATTGGTTTACTGATTTAAAATGCATTTACAACAATTACTAATAAGTTTTAGAGACAGGAAAGATGAGGTGGGTTGGTTTTGGTGTTTTCATGGGATTTGGTGGTGATGACAAAAATATAGAACAATATCTTTTTTTTTTATATCAGAAACTTGATGACACAAGATGAAAACTTGCCTTTTTTGCTAATTCTGGTTTATTTTACCACACATGGGCATTGCCCCCTTAAAATACATAATCAAATAATTAGAACAGTTTCATTCAGCAGCCAGTCATTCATAAATAACATAACAACCAAATTTTTTAATCCTTATTAATACCTCTGGTGTGTCGTCTTGAACACTTTTCAAAATAAATTCATTTGTAGAACCTGTTGGCAGAAGCTTGAGCCTCATTATGGAGTTGTACTGTAGCCAGACATCACTCCTGTTCTGCTCCCACAGGACGGCGTCTTTCGAGGCCTCGCAGATAATGTCATTCTCATCTGTTGCTTAGACTTGTACGTGCGTGACCAAGTGTGAGGGTGTGTGTGTGTGTGTGTGTGTGGTGTGTGTGCGGTGTGTGAGACTGCGTGTCTGTGTCCCTAAAGTCACTGTCTTTGTTGTATTGTTGTGTTGTCTTTGTGCTGTGTAGCAGCTGTGCTCAGAAATGCTTCAGTGAGCCCACACAGGCTGTTCAGCATTCGTGCAGGATGTCAGAGTTATCCACCATCACACTGTAAGTGTGTGTGTGCGTGAGTGTTTGTCCGCCGACACACGTGTTTGTGTGTGTTTGTCTTGTGTCTGTCCTGTGTGTGTTTATGTGGGTTCTTAGAGTTTTTTAATGGTCTGAACTCCCAAATGTATATTTGAATATCTCTTTCTCTCTCTTTCACACACACAAACACACACACATACACATACATGCACAGTGAACATACACTGGGGGACCCTTTGTGACTTATCTTTAACCCCTAGTGTCTCAAATGTAACACTATCACCACAGCTCTGTGTCAGCACTGGAGAAAGGTCTGCACCCATTATTATTGCACCACAGGGGACAAACGCTCTCGCTTGTTTGAATTTCTTTAATCAACACAACCAGAACTGACTTGGGAGAAGCTGATGCAGATAAAACAGGATGCAGCCACGGGTGGGTGCCCCTGCAAGTGGTAACACAGATAGTGTAAGAGGAGGAGGATGCAGAGTTAATCAGTTACCCAGTGGCAGTCTACATCCAGTGAGTCAGACAATGTAGCCGCTAACCTTCAACACTTAGCTTTCTTTTTTTTGTCCACACATACACAGAAGTACAAAGGAACACAAAGACACACATACACTAAATCAATCACACTCACCAAATTTCTGTCAGCTTTAAAATGAATAAGTCTCTAGGTTTTTGGACTTGGTTGAGTTGTTTCATTGGCGCTTGTACCATATACTTTTAGATCACAGTAGTGCCTCTACTAGTCGTGATTTACCTGTTTTGACCATGAACATGGTTTTTAAACCTGAAATTTTAATGTTGTGCCAATAATACACAGATGATAATATTGTAAAACTCATTCAGTGTGTCACTTTGTCACGGTTGGTGGCAATTATGCACCTTATCACTGGGTGCCAAAGCAAAAAGAAAATAACAAAACAAACAAAACAATAAATCCATTAGCTATAATTGCTGTTTTTGTATGCTGTTGTGCAGTTTCAGTAATAGACTCTCTCCACCCGCCTACACTTATAATTTGAGTGAAAGTCAGTAGCCAAAAAGGAGCAAAATGCTAAATAAACATAGTTAAAAATGAATTTAATTGCATTATACAGATTTACCATAATATTGTTTTTATACATTCTTCATGCCACAATAATTGTGTAGAGGAACGCTGATTTCGTGACAGTGCTATTTCCTAGCATACTGGTTTTGTCTCTGTGCCTTACTGACCCCTGGGGGTCAGTGAACTAAACTGCGTTGCTAATAAGTGTCTCCCATTTTTTTTCAGTCTTCTGTGTTGTGTTCTTGTGAATTTCAGTTCTTTATGAGTGTGTCAGACATTGTGTTGTTTCTCTGCATGGTACATGCTGCAGAAATATGAGAAATGAAACAAGGTTATATCACACATGTCAGCAGTTGTTGTGTTTCTCTTCTCACTCTCAGTTTTGTGATGATGTTTACAAAAAAATTGTTCATTATATAATATCTATAAGCCTGATCTTCAGTCCTGAAGATAAGGCAAATGTTTTTCTTTTTTTATTGTGTCATTAATCCCATAAAAGACCAATCTGACACAATTTAAAATTTACACTTAATACTTTGTGACTGTGCTACCTTGTCTGTAGCACATCTTCATGTTTATTCATTCTTACTTCAAAACAGGGTAACAAATACATGACTGTAAATTAAGTTCCTACAAAAAGCCTGTAACCTTTTTCTTTGCGTCACTCAAATAAGAGAAAATATTTCCTTTTTTTAGAACTAACTATTTTCAGCTGTTTATGAATACAGATTTGGTGTTTGTGAGTATCTGCAGCAGCAGGATGGTGAATGTGGGATTGACTCAAAATAAACTGCAGCGCTCAGGTTCATTATAATGAAGGAACAAGTCACTCAGTGCAACAGTTGGTTGCTTGTATGTTTATTTAATAGCTTTTGGACAAAAATAGAAGTCTGTGTCACAGAGGAATGAGATAGATTAGGCTTCAGTGACACAAGCAGAAACACTATCGTAAGAGTCATTTCATTGCTTGTTCTGGTTGTTGAATTGGAATTTTTGACAGCAGCAAAAAGCCTTAACCTTAAATGTGAACAGTGAAATGGTTAGCAGAATCATTTATTTTTAATTTTAAATGTCACTTGACCAAAAATTGAAATCTGTGAATAAATGACTAGTTTACATCAGTAACCAGTGTCATAACGTTGCATCAGTGGCTCTGTTCTTGCATCACATCCTGCTGGCTTGAACCATTAAAACGTGACTTTGATTTGTGTTTATGACTCAACACCCCAGTCCCATTAAATTGTGTTTTGTCTGTGTGTGTGTGTGTGTGTGTGTGTGTGTATGTGTAGGCGTCTGGCGCGCTCCACCCTCCTGCTAATCCCCCTGTTTGGTATTCACTACACTGTGTTCGCCTTCTCACCTGAAGATGTCAGCAAACGGGAGAGACTGGTCTTTGAGCTCGGACTGGGATCCTTTCAGGTACACTCAAACAACACTAACAGTTCCTCAAACATCCATTTTTAATTCATTATTATCATCATTCATTAACTGTTTAAGGTTATGCAACAAAACACTGAGGCAGGCTGTGAGGACACAGTTAATTCAGCTCACTGATGATACATTTCTGCCTTCAGAGATGAAGCTATGCACTCCGTTGTAGTTTGGATTTCAAAATAAAAGACTGAACATTTTTGTAGTTTATGCATGTCCACAGTCAGACTCTTTTTGTTCCTCCCTTTAGCCTTTGATGAGAAGAATGCAGTTTTTTAAAAGTGAAAACATGTTTCCATCTTCAACTTGTTTTTCTCTTGTTTGTTGCTTTCGTTCTCCTCCTCAGGGCTTCGTTGTAGCTGTCCTCTACTGTTTCCTCAATGGAGAGGTAAGTTTTTGTCCTAGTTAACAAAACTCTTTCACTTTGTGGCATATTTGTCTAGATCTCATGTTCTGTATTTTATTGTCAGTCATTCAAAAGCTTTTCACACACTAGACAGACCAACAAAAGCTTGACAGAAATTAAAACTGCTGACAAAAATATCAATTTAACACTTAATATATTAAAGTATAATTCCAGATTTTTTTTAAAAGCCCTATTTTTACATATTTTGTGGTCTAAATGCTTAATAGGTCAATATTTTTTTCTGAAATGGTCCAGTAGATGTCTCAGCAGTCATTAAACAGACTGCGGTGGTCTGCAACATAATCTTAGGGGACAAATCTGTCAGTCAGAGTGCCTGCACTTAAAGTGCTTGTTTTTGTCAGTGACAGGCTCGAGTGTCTGACACTATTATGGAGAGGATCCCTACAGAGACAGACCTTTTTTAGACAGACACATCAACCGAAAACTGAGGCAATGATGCACTGTAGCTCAGTTTAAAACCACCAGACTGCACTGACAAAAGTTTTACTTCACACGAAACAGGAGGTTTTTGTTTTATTGTTGCCTTGATTAGTTAGTTTGTTTAGGATATTGTTGATTTTTGTGTTTTAAAGGATTGTTGTTGTGTAAAAATAGGGGCACATGTTCTGAAATACCAGAATTGCCCTTTAACATGTTGCCCACACAGCTTACCTGTACTGTACCTTTCCATGGAGCTGGTACAGCTTAAAGTACATTAAAAATGACCTTGTGAAGTTTCTCCCTGAAGGTGCAGTCGGAGATCAAGAGGAAATGGCGCAGCTGGACGGTGAACCGGTACTTTGCTGTGGACCTGAAGCAGCAAAGGCACCCTTCGTTGGCCAGCAGTGGAGTGAACGGCGGGACTCAGCTGTCGATCCTCAGCAAGAGCAGCTCCCAGATACGGATGTCCAGCCCGCTGGCGGAGAGCGCCAACATCAGCCTCCCGACCTGAGCGCCTGATCGGCAGGAGTCAACGTCAAAGGTGCCGATACACTTATCCAGACCAACCAGAAAAGACCAAAGTGGCCCCTCACACCTCTTCTTATTTTGTAGTTTGGCCTTTGAAAATGAGGTATTTCTGAGAGCATTTACTTGAGATTCATTAGAGGTGCATAGCTGACTTTCATACTATATAATTTAATTTGACTATACAATATAGATAAAATTATTTGAGTACTTTATTTAACTCTGTAGCATTCAACCCAATAATTTTACAGACTACTCAAATTCTACTCCACTAATCAAAATATATGAGAAATAGTCAAATTCCTTCCCTTCATGCTTTCATTTTAATTTCAGGCCATTTTTTTTGTAATAAATATTGATGTAGAGTTGATGCCAAAACCAAACAAAACAAAACAAAAACAGTGCTAGTCAAAAAAATATATATTAAGCATCAAATGTAGGGGTCATATTTGGCTGTTGGTGTGTGAAGTTAATGTGCTTCAAAGTGCCAAACTGGTCACCTGACTGGATCTGAAATCCCAACAGTCTGAAGTGAATTAACAACCAAACGTTCGCCTTGCTTGTAAAGAAAAAAAAGCTACTTGTTTAAATGTTTCATCTTAAAAATTTAAACATTTTTATACAATCAGCCGTAAGTACAGAGTATGTCAAAAGATATATTTAAAAAAAAGAAAAAGAACTCATGGACTTTGTAAATAGTTACTTTTGTGTCTAGTTTAGATTTTGTTTCTTTTTTTGCATAATGCAGTAATGTAATGACCTTTTCAAACAAAAGGAACTGGAGCCCAAATCTGTAGACTTCATCACATATCCTGAGGACCCCGAAGATCCTGCCCACTATACTCTGAGTAAACTGTTTGTATTAAATAAAAACACACACACAGTGTGTATGTAATGAGGACATAGTGCCAAAATGAGAAAGCACTGTTTGGCACCGGTTCCCAACCTGAAGGTCACAAGGTGAATCTTAAGGGTTGCAGATGTCAAATGTGACACTGTATGAAGGAAGAATAACCTTTTTCTTCTTATATTAATTTTTATCTTAATCTTTTCTGATAAAATACAAGAAAGTTTTGGGCCTTCAGGCCTCTAAAATATTTATATTGAACCATCTGTAGAGTCAAAATTTAATTTTGGTTGAGGTTCTCACAGGTTGTAGATTTTTATGTTTCATTTTTATGCATTTCAAAGTGTAAAAAGGGTTGGGAACCACTGCTGCAGAGGATAGCACAGTACATGAGGGAATTTAACTTAAAAAAAAATAACAACAAAGATTTAAAATCCACACTCTGAGCTGATTTATCCTCACAGCTCCTGCCAGCATTGAGCCTTTTTGTTGCGCTACAGTAGTTTCCCTTTTCCCAGACCTGTTAGTCATGTTCTTGCAGACTGTGAGCAAAAACAGTACATGTGCCATTCAGAGGATGCTTTTTATCCAAAGCTCTTCACAGTGCCATGAGTTTGTATGTACAGTATTTTATCACAGGCATTGAGAATTAAACCCTAAACATGGTCAGAAGATGTTCTCATTTCTCTGAGCCTCAACACTTCATGCCATGTTAGATTTCTCTTTATTTAAAACTTTTGATTTAATCATCTCCTACATTCATACTCCAAAGTGCCTAGTTAGTCACAAATAGCTATCACTTTTTATTTTTTAGTAGCAACAAACAGATATCTTAAAGGTGTAGAAAGGGTTATTCCTGTGAAGAATGTACAAAGTGGTGTGTTTTATTGTGAATCAAATTGCAAAACTATGCTTTTTACATTGTGTGATACAAAAAAAGAAAATTTTCTGCTCATTTGTTGAAGAATGTGTTTTCTTATTTATAACTTATACATTAAGTGAAACAATTCCTGCTGTTTTTTTAAAAATACATTGAGTTTGATAAGACTATGACTTGAGCAAAACCACGTCATAATGGCTTCTTTATTTTACCTCTGTATTACAAATGTCATATAATTAAGATAAATGCAAGTCCATTTTAATTCAGCACCAACACATAAACAGCTTCAAAACAGACACATTTTGTTACAGTCAACACAAAAATGCTTTAAAGTGACAGCTTTCGACAATCGCGGTGTTGCCTATTTTTTTCTCTCTGTATTTTTTGCTTGTGCAAAAACAAGCTAACACACAATATCTGTCCAAATAATTTAATAAGTTGAAATGTGAAATAATGTGTACAGAAGGATTCATCCACAGTATTTATTTAAATTATTTTTTTTGTACTTTCATCTGAAGTGAATTAAAAGAATGTAGTACATTTAAACGATGAATTGATGATATTGTTGAACAGATAAGGATGTTTATTTATTTTCCATAAACCAGTGCCATGTGAAATGACTCAATGTACAATAGACATATTTTCTTATGTGACAATTTATTGTATGCCTAATGGTTGATTTCATCACATTGACCAATATTGACTCTGTTGGTCACAGTGCCATACATGCAGTGCCATCACTGGTGACAGTGGGAAATGTGTGGTGCAGTGTCTCATTTCTGATTTTAAAGAAAACAAACAAAAAACACTGCTAAACAGCTGTCCAAAGTTGCATATGATATTGTGATTTATTACATCTAAAAGGCAAGATAACACGTACACACTACTTAAGAGATGCATTAATTTTATGCACCTGCTTGGCTGGTTTTGGACAGAAAAGCGTAACAAGAAGGGAACTAAAACCAGATTAGAAAACAATATTATCGAGGGAACTGAAAATCTAGAAGTAAAAGATAATAAAAGGTGTAAAAACTGGGACAGATACAACACAAAGTGTGTACGAGGGTGTGATGAAAACCACTCTGCTGCTGCTTACGTGTTCTATCACCAGCCGTCACTCTGAGTCTAAATCAGCTCAGATGGAAACGACCATGTCTCAAAGCTGTTAATGTCTGTGAGAAGAAGAGTAGAAAACTCCTTTCTTCACCATGTTTGTGCTGTATATTTGTCTACCGCAAGGTGGCAGCAAAGTGTTGTAATTTTAATTTGATTGTATCTAAGGAGGGCATGTTTGACTGGAACTGATTTGAATTTTGAGCCCTGCACCTTGGATTTTGGTTGAAATAGACGTTGGATGGGCTCATTTAGGCAATATAATGCCACACGCTTTACATTGTTCACATCTACTTTTTTTCTTGACACAAATCATAAAACAAGCCTACAAAGAAGATGTTTTAAAAGAGGTAAAACTTGCGTGGTGACTTTGTAATAGTGCCCCTGTCTTATATTAAATATTCTATTTCTGCTTACTTTTCCTTAAAACAGACTGTGAACTTAATGAATTTCAAAATTACCAAGAAGGGAGAGCATTTGCACTTTCACAAAAGAGGCAGTGTAACTTTTAGCTTGATTTTAGCTAATCACACCTCTCTTCACACACACTTGTTCTGGACATCAGTTAATGTAACACTATGACAACAAAGTAATCTTTAAATGTGTGTCATAGAAAAGCCCTTGACATGTTTTCTTAAAGCTGTAGTCTTACATTTTGGGAAATATGTTTAACCACTCAGCCAGCTGCCATCTTGTTAGCTTAGCACAAAGACTGGAAGCAAGGGAGAACAGCTAGCTTAGCTCTGTCCTAAGAAAACACCTCTATAGCTTATTTAAGTTTTCATTAAACTTCAACGTGTCATTTTTGTACAGATTAACAGATTTGTAAATTTGTGACCCTCCTATAGCTAATATCTACCAGCACCCACCCCAAAATAAAAGCAAGTAGATATTAGCTGGCTGACATTACAGTAATAGCTTGCTTATATCTGCTAGCTAGCTGTTCCCTCTGCTATTAGAGGTTAAAACAGCTAGCTTTAGGATATTAGCTGATTATAGTAATGGCTTTATTCAGCAGCTAGCTATCTGTTCCCCCTAACTATAACTATAGGCAAACAGCCACCTAGTAGATGTTAGCTAAGTAATTTAGCTTATATCAACAAGCTAGCACCCCCTGCCAGTAGATCAAACAGCTAGCTTGTAGGTTTTAGCTAACTTCAGCATTACCTAGCTTGTATCTACCAGCTAGCTGTTTGCCCACATTTCCAGTCTTTGTAGTATCAGTTTTTTTATGTAACATTTGGCAAGAAAACAAATATTTTGTGTATTTCCCAGAATATCAAACAATTCCTTTATGTGTAGCTCTTCTCAGTGTGCCGTATTTCTGTGTATAGATGCCTTTTATTTGACAGTTGTGTGTGTTGAGCCAGTTTTAATAAGTGTTGAGTGTATGTGTGTGAGTTCTATTGATTGCCAATGAATTTTTTTGAATGTACCAATGTTGCTGAGCTGCTCTTAAATGTCGCCTGCTATCAATTTGCCATGGTGTACAAATGATGTCTCTTTTCCTCATCATATACAGTAAATGGTGCACTGTATATGTATATTTTTGGCACACAGGTGGACCCCCTTGACAAAGACCTGTAATGTTTGTGACCGTGTTTTTGTATGTAACTGTTTTCAGAGTGTGTGTTGTTTGAGAGTTTTGAGAGAGTGTTTTCTGTATGCATGTATGTAATGACGAGCATTCACAAGGATATAAGTAGGCCTAACTTAAATGTCAAAAGAGTATCTACAAGCCCTCATCCATATTATGTTCTACCTGTGACAGTGTGTTATGTGTACCATGCGTTTTGGTGTCAAACATTTATGTCCAAGATTGTGTAAATTTGACTGCAAAATAAATCTATCTGTGGTAAATTGTTGTATTTTGTGGGCACAGTGTTTTATTTTGCTCAGCTGTCCCATTCAGTTCGATTTTGACTTCAGATCAAGGTACATACACACATTTTCTACCTCAATCCTACATGAAAACCAAGCTTACAATATTGTGAAATTTATGTCTAATAATAATAAACTGTAGTCACAAGACAGAGAAGTTAACACTTTCAAACCACAGATGTTTCATTTATTACTGTGCTTTTCCCTACACACTCAAGAACAACAAAGAAATATTCATTAAAAAATAAAGTGCAACATCAAGTCATAATGTGTACTGACAGTGACAGTCAAAGTGCTTCATGGTACAGTACAGTTACATTATTCATAGTCTGTAAAAAAATAAAAACAGGGATGCAGCGATCCAACTTTTTCTCCACCACTGTCATCAAAATGTGACTTGCATATGTGTGAAATGTTCAGCTTTAAAAACATGGACTATAAATAAATTGTGTACAGGATCTCTTTTTCAGTTCATATGCATCTTTTAATTTTAGGTTACCATTTTGATGCCATTTTACTTTTCAAATTCCTGGCACAGATTTTCATATGAATTTGGTAGTGCAAAAAATTGTTAGAAGATTTGGATTATCACATCTGGCAACAGCATAAAAATGACAGATGAAGAAAAACAAGCTTAAGAATATTCACAAATACTGTTTTTTTTTTTTTTAAGATGGCTCATCAAAGCAGAAAACTCCTCGAAAGAAGAAGTCTTTAAGGACATGACGTACCAATATATGGCAGCTGCGCGCACACACACACACACACACACACACACACACACAAGCACACAAACAACATTAAATACAATCACTCGAGTCTCTCTCTATTTTCAAGATTGATATTTCCTCTCAAGCAGCAGGTGAATGTGCTGTTGAGAAACCATTTAGCACATTCGGTCCAGATCAGTCCTGCACACATTTTCAATCTGCGCTGAAAGAGTGTAACTGCTTTTGTTCAGTGCAGCACAAAACAATTTATCAAGTCAAGTTTGTTTCGCATAATTTAGCCGAGTTTAAACATCTATTGTTTTCACAGCTGCATCTATTTAATCCTTCAACATTTGCTCATTTTTTGAACTTGTGTGGTCCAAACTGTAAACAAAACTGGGTGATATTTGTCCTCCCACCAGCTCGGGGCCAGCTCTGTCCCATTTTTCCACAGTGTCACCGTGGCTTCCTGTCAAATCAAGCACCAGTGTTCCTTTGTCTTTTTGGTATTTTTTTGGCTGCAGCCATTGTAGACGACAGACGGCACTGAATAAGCTCAGAAATGTGTGCTGTCATGGTCATTGCTGCTGTTGATCTATTGATATAATGCACACAACATTTCCTCAATCACTCACCAGTGTTCATTATGGTCCTTTGTAGAGGGGTTGTTGGATTAATGTCATCAGCCACTTAAGTTTTGAGGACTGCCTCTGATATTTTTGACTTTCTTTCAACTCTTCTTTCATCGATAGCGTCTTAAGATCATACTGAAGAGATGTTACCACTAGAGGGAGGCCGTCCGAGCCCCCCACGGGCTCTGACTGTGATCTGAGTTATGCTTCGCTTGGCTGGGGCGAGATGATTTTGATTGTGGCACTTCCTGAGCCATTTCCTCAGCTCTGTTTGAACCTGCAGACAAAAAAACATTTGTGCAGAGCTGTACTGGAGCCAGAAATAGTCCTACTGGGTTTGATCACTGAACATCTGTGACCCTGCTGCCCCCAGTGGTGGTATCAGAAAGGACATTTCTGGCAGGTAACCAGGTAATCTCAGTGAAAAGTGTTTTTTACACTTTACACTGAGAATTAACTCTGAATGTCAATGATAAATGTCTGTATGACTTTCAACCACTTTTACCACTAGTCACTTACCTCTCCATTCATGAAACAGTAAAGCAGTGCCACCACAAAACCCTGCAACAGAGTATGTTGATTTAATTCACCAGTCTTTTATACAAACCTCACACAGTTGCTACACAAAGTAACAATTTATGTCAGCCTTCAAGAAAGAATTTTTAGGAAGCTTTTGAATGTAAATTTTCCTATATAATGGTTATTTTTGATAAAACATCATATTCCTACTTAGATACATCCTATGTTCATTTTGTGCATCAGTTTTATATGTTTTACATGTCAACTCTGCAAGCAGAATTTCTGAATATCTCAGCCATGGCAAGTTTTTCAAAATGTAAGTTTTCAGTGACCTAGAAGTGCATTCTTCTGTGTGGACTAAAGGCCAAATTACACAGAAAAAACAAGTGTTTTGAAGAAATACTGAAGCACGCATGGACACAGCAGAAATGTCAGCTTTACAAAGACCTATATTTGGAGCATCCAGCTGTAAGCAGTTTATCTTTAGTAGCTTTTTGTGATCCGTCCCAATGCAGTCTTTGTATCTCATCTCTTTTTTCTGCTCCTTCTCTTTTGTTTTTTACCTGAAAGGATCCCAGGCCCAGCTCGATGTATAGTCTGGCTGCCACTCCAGTGTTCTCAGGCAGGAAGGCAAATACTGTGTAGTGCATCCCGAACAGAGGGATAAGGAACAGTGTGGATTTAGCCAGCCTCCTGAGGGAAACAAAAAACAAAGGAATGAGTGGAAAAGAAAAGACTGAACATGAGTCCAAGTAACCTTGCTCTAATCCGTATTATAAAGAAACACACTGAAAACACATTTTCTCAATCAGCTTCTCACTCTGAACTGTGGGTCCTACATATACATTTGCCGGGATTAGATCAGTTTGTTTCAGATGAGAGATTTCTGTATATTTCTGGGTTTTTTCCTGTGCTTTTTATATCATACTTGAATGAAAATGTGACATTTTCGTGATGTTCCCTTGCAAGTGTCAATCATATCTGACTGAATGCACCCAGTTCTGATGAAGCAAAGAGGCATCTCGAGTTTTTAAGCTCTGAATTGTTTATTATAACTTATTTCTCTGTTTATTAATATTTTATAGTACACAGAAAGCCTGAATATTTAAAATCAAGCTTTTGGCAGCTTATGACAAATCATCTCAACAACAAAAATCAGAAAATTAAATAATTATGGCCTTTCACATTCTCAAAATATTCACCTTTTATCAGTGTCTGTTTTTAAATGTCAGAAAACAAAAGCAAAATGCCTTTTTCTCCCAAGTTTAATCAGAGTAGGAGCAGATGTGGCAGATCAAATCTTTATTAAACAGCTTGACCTTTATAACAACACCGTCAGGTCGAACGTAGACTAGATTAAATGTCAAAACACACAAAAAATGACATATTATGTTAAAAGCTTACCTTCAGTCACATATGATATAAATATCTTCTAAATGTTATTTCAATGTGGTGTAAGTTTCCTATCTAGAAAATTTTGCTGAAAATGATGCTGTTTAGAAAAAATATTTCCATTTCTGCAATACGTCCAACAAACCTCTCAAAATCACAACTACATCTGACTTTTTCTATTTATCTCATTTCCTCATGTGTGCTCTTGCAACACACAGAGATGTTAAATGATCTGGGCACATGACTTAGATCACCCGAATTTTAAAAAAAAATCGATTACAGATCAGTGAACAGAAGGTAAAGCAGCCCTGACAGACGCATCTGCACCTTGTCTTGTTCTCTTAAGGTTTTATTAGTTTCAAAGCTTCTCAGGCAAGATAAAAACTGTGAAGAACATTAAAACTGTCAGCTGCATATTCCAAATAACCAAAATAATCTCTCTGATCCGAAAGATTCACAAAAAAATTACATCAGAGCCCATAATAGGACTGTGTTCATATGATTGTATTTGGCATTTTTCGCACCTGGGTTATATGTCTTGGTGTTAACGTCACAGATCCGCCTGAGTCACACTGAAGTTTGTAAGACAGAGATAAAGCTTTTCAAAGTGCACAACAATCCATTGAACCGGAGGAACAATCCTGTCGCACGGTGAAGGAGCAGACATCTATTTCTGGTATCTGATGCTATTTTTATATGCTGCGCTCATTCTAAATTAATTCAGCTGAGCTGGAATATGCACCGACCAAATGTCAAAAGGAAGGAGGGATTCAGTTTGGTAAAGCAGAATTTCTGGGCTCCCAGAGCAGATTCATAGGCACAGCACTCTTTCTCTTAAACTGCAAGGAAAAGATTAGCATTTTATCATGGGATTTCATTGATTCACTCTATTTTTTCTTTGCAGATGCTTCAAAGACACTGTAATCCATTTCTGACACACTGCAGTTTTAACTCAACACTGAATAATTGCTTCATAGTTTTAAGGAAGTATTTAAAGATTTGTTTCTGAATGCTTTGTGTGGATGAAAGGATTCTCTGCTCACTTTTTGAAATAAATAATTGTTATTTGCACTGAATGTTAAATAAATACTTGTTTTAGACAGGTGTTCTGAGTCTCCATATTTTCTCTATATTTGATATTTTTTAGCCTTTTGCCCCTTAGAAATGTGTTGTGAGTGTTTCGAACTTTTTAAAACTGTATATATCCAATGTAGTGGCTCTATGAGGCTACACTGAAGCACAGCTATTCTTTAAGCTTAATGCTAACATCAGCTGGCTAACAACAGCTAGCTAACCAACATCCATAATGTTGACATGCTCACAGTGTTTGGATGAGATCTAAGGCTAGCATGCTAACATTTCCAAATAATCCTAAAACACAATGAAAATCTGAAGCTATTTGAGATATTTGGTAATTATTAGCTAAATATCACTGATAGTATACATTAAAGCTCAATATTGGCTAAATTAAACATTTGACCTGATGGTGGCGCTCACCAAAATTACATTATAATTCATTCTGTGCTGTACTGGAAATGATCTTTACATAGTAAGTTAGTGTTTGAATGTGTGTGTAAGAAGTGATTGCTGACTTGTGCTGTAAAGTGCTTCATGTATTCCAAAGACTATAAAACCACCAAATAAAAGCAGTTTACTATTGACCGTAAACTCCTCATATAATTTGATTCTTTAACATAGAAAATGTTTATTATAAGATAAATTATTCAATGTTGATTATTTAGATGCCAGAGAGGAACGGAGCTGAACTAAAATGAACGCCACATATGAAGCATTTTGTCCAATTTTGTCAGAGATTTTAAGTCCCACCTGTATGACAGCAGCTGACTGTTGCTTCTTTCATCCTTCACAGTCACTGGTTCATCCCTCAGCCGTGTGGCTACCGGCTGAGAAGTTAAATCCATTTTCACTGTCAGCTGTAAAAGGCAGCCTGGTTCTTATCACTAGCTCCCCTGCTTTGCTGATAAACTCTTGCCGGCAACATTTGTTAATGCAGCTTCACCCCCCACCACCACCTTTCTATTGTGCCCTTAGTATTGCTGCCTTTACTAAGATAGAATATTTATTATTCATCTGCTTGAATTCTTGGAAATGTCCTTCCACCCAATGTAACTGTGATTTGAAAGAAGAGTCTCTTATGTACGTTTCTTAGGATTAGGATTAGAATATTGTTATTTTGCTGTTGTTTTTTTGTTGTCTTGTTTTGTATTGTTTTTTGGGGGGGGGGGTTATGCACAACACCTTTAACGTAATGGTCCAGTTATGTTAGTAGGTTGGGACTCACATAAAATGTCCGGTGTCGTTGTTTCCAGCCATGGCTGAAGATTTAAGCTTTTGAACCAGAATCCGGATCACATTGATGAAGATGACGATGTTTACCTGGTGGAGATACATGCACACATATATGGACAGTTACCAAAAAACCAAAATCAACACATACACAAAGTGAGAGAAACAAAAACGTGATGTTTTACTGCAAAAAAATGATAAATTCTAACTCTTAGAAGGAAAACCTGTTAAAATGTGAGATGTAATCAGTTGAGTGTTTGCTAAACAGTGATTGTCCAATAACTGTAATGAAGTGAAGCAAATCTGTTAAACTTTAAATAATCTTTGATGTAACTTTGTCCATCAAAACCCTCAAGTTATGTAAAATGTGCTGTCAGCATTTGACATGAATCATCATGCAGCTCAGCACTGGGCTTCAATAGTTTTGTGGTAAAACAGCCTTTTTAAAAAAACACTACTGCAAGCTGGATTTTAAGATCCATTAGTAGCACATGAAGAATCACTGTTTCTCTTTTTTGAATCTTTGCAACGGAAACCAGAGCACATTTCTGCCATTGTTCTGAAAATAGTGAAGCACCTTGTTTCTCCTCTGATGCCCTTCACAGGTTGACAGGATTGGTTCCTTAGATATATAATGTATGAAACCTGTCTGTCTGAATCAGTGTTTGTGAGACAGACACTGTCGCACTGCAGTCTCATTGTGAAAATGCTCTCACATGGTGCTTTTGGCTTATTGTGTTCATGATATGTGTTGTGGCACACAGTAAACATCATGCAGACGTTACAAAGTTTTTAAACTTGATTTTCACTGAAGGAGTCCTTAAAAGAGTGTTGAGGAAATTGTAGAAAATATGGTGAAAGTATGGCATTTATATTATTTTTTTTTTACATATTATATCTAACAAAAGTTACAATCTCCCTATTTACACATGTTTATGTCTGGTGCTGATTTTGCACCTTCAGTGGGGTCTCAGCTTTAGTGGACAATTAAATCACATTCTCAGTCCATTTACTAAGTGTACTTTGTTTAACTTTGTCAAACTTTTATACAATTTTATCATTTGTTCCTCAAGTTTTTTGCACTTTTTCAACCATCCAATTTAAAAAAGCACACAAAATGAGGCAAGGAAAAGCACAAAAAGATGGTCAAGTAAAATGTGGACCCTTTGTTTATAAGATGACAGTGAGTCTGGAAAGTAAGTCGGCCAGTTTGACAGAAATCGCAGTCCTGCACTGGAGCTTGGCAGCCAGTTAAGTAGCTCAGATTCAGTGTTTTCTACTCACCAGCAGTGAAGCTGTTATTGGACCTTTGATAATCCACCAAATACCAACATTGTCTGTGTCATCCCAGCATCTGAAATAACAACCAGATAAAATTAAGCACCAAAACGCTCGAATCATTAACATAGCACTGAAGTAATGACAAAACTTAAACTGCTTTGCAGCACATTGTGAAATAAATCCTACCCTCTGTCGTCATAGAAGAATCTGGTCAACACCCAAAGTATCAGAACTGTTGAAGGAAGACCTACAATACAACAACAGAGATTAAATATCAAAGGGCTGTGGGGAGATTTTTTATGGCCTGAGGTGGAAGAACATGAGTTATGTTGATCTTCTGCAGGTCAGTGCTGTGCATTTCTCTCAGTGCTAGCCTAACTTGCAATTTTCAAATACCCAAAACTTAAATTTAACAAAAGTTATTAACTTCAAACTTTCTGCATAATTACTCAGAGTTGAACTGCATGTAAGAGCTGCATAACTCATCTCCTTCTACCAAAGGCCACAACCTTTTTAATTACCCCTCGTATCTGTCCAGTAAATTATTCTGAATGACAATTAAGCCTCAACTCAACTTCAATGGAATTTTAATGAAAATGTTCTTTAGCATACAAAACATGGCGCTTAGTGAGTGTATCAAACTTATCTGTCTCTAACTTCCATCTTCATGTCAGAAGAAGAAACAGACACAGGATTAAAGCAGGAGACATGAGAGGGAGCAAGATAGTACAAACCAGGGAGAAGATAAGACACATCAGAAGCCACTCTGGATACTGAGTGAGCCCTACACACACTCACACTCACACACACACACACACACACACTCACAGACACACACACACACACTCACACACATATATCCTGGGTTATGACAACGCAGACAGAGACATTTAGGTCTCTGCTCCAAAATACAATGCAAAACATTTTATTAGTGTAAATATTTGATTTCTATTCCATGTTTAACAAAGTAATTTATCAACAGGTGAATCACAACAGGTGTTTTTTTTTGAGTGCACAAAACAAAACAACAAACAAGAATCTACAGCAATGCTATTGGCTCTGTCAGACTGTCATTACTGTAGGATCAGCAGTGTTTTTTATTAATGATTAAATGCTAATTTCAGCGTGCTAACATGCTGGCAATGACCATGCTAATATGCTGATATTTTACAATAGATGGTTATATTTAAGCTGAGTTCCATGCTTTTCAACCTGTTAGCGTAGCATGTGATCACATTGGAGAAAAGCCAAAGTTATTAAGGTTCATCCTCTGATTTACCCGATTTAACGGCTAACAATTAAAGTTTTCACTGTCCAGATGAACAGAGGGGGATTTTATCATCCATACTGCAGCTACACTTGAGTGTCTGCCATATGTACCATCCACCACCTCATTAGAAATGTTCCTCTGACCATGTCACCTGTCTCAACACTCCTTGAACATCACCAGGTCTCTCTGACTTTCACAATGATCAGACAACAAAAATAAAAAAGTTCAGCATGACCTCGGGAAATATAGTTTGCTAATGGTGGAGTCTGTTAGCTAAAAATTTTCAGGACCTTAGCTTCTGTCTCCGTAACATCAACAAGTACTTGTTTTTCATCCTCACTACTGCACTAAACTGTGCTGTTGGATGACATTGCCCAATTGTACTGTAGAACTGTGGCAACAGGACTAAAAAAATATACAGATATATGTGAATTTCATGAGAAACACCTGAGAGTAAAAGCTTAAGCAGGGAAATATATAGAAAATACAGAACAAAAAAGACACTGCAATGGGAATAGGGAAACTATGGAAATCAGTTACCGAGCAACACAGGATAACACAAAGGGAAAACACTTAAAACATCCGCAGAGAGCTCCAGGATGCAAAAGATGAATGTGAAAACAAAAAGGAGAGTGAGGAAACAAAAGCAACACAGTCACAATCACCTCTCAGACTCTGCTGTTGTCTAAGTAAAATGTTGACAGAGTTTGGGACTGAATTCCTGCCTGAAAATAGACTTCCAGCCCAAATGTTAATGTATTCTGCTACAACAGAGACATTTAAGTATCATTCAACGTACTGCCATGCAAGAGAAACACACAGATCAGACTCAAAGATTAGGAGGAATGAGTCTGAAATGTTTTGACTTGAGCCCAAAAATATGAAGCGTATCTGGTGTGTTGAGTTTAGTCGGAGGCTGAGCTGAACATAAACACAAAAAGTGTATGTTCCCCCCTCTGAGTCCCAGATTAAGCTCATAGATAACAACAAAATAAAATTCCTCATCCTTTAGACTCCAAAAATTGTCTTGCTATTAAGTATTTAAGCTTTTATTAAGAATTTCAAAATTTTTTGTGGCACAGATTTAATAGGTGGGTGTGTGTGTATTTGTGCTATAAATGTCATGTGTATTTGCATATCCAAACATCCTTTTACTGTTAGTCTATCATTAGCATATTATCCACACACAACCTCCTTAGTCATCCCATTGACAAAAAAAAAAAAAAAAAAAAAATAACAACATCTCAGCTCCTGCAAAATGAAGCCAGAACACCTCAGTCGCCCCCTGGTGGCTGCAGTGACAGTATTAAATCTAGTCGCCCACCCTCCCTTGTTAGCAGATATGACATATGAATGATTGGGTAAAGAAATTAGTGCATAATCAGAGTACACGCCAAATATAATTTACCTTACAATGGTTTCTGTTATTTTAGGTAGTTCTTATAACCCTGGCGTGTGTTCAAATGTTAATTTTCAGATGAGTTTGATATTGATTAGTTATTTAAAGCCAAAAGTGAGGATGAAACCTTATGATTGACAGCTAATCCTACCCTGTCATTGAGTTGGGTGGCAGTGTGGGCGGGGCTTCAATACTGCAGCTCCATTCACTAAATACCACTGCACAGACTCACCAGACGTGGCCAGTGCTTTTAGTTTCTCTATTTTTCTGTCTTTGAGTCGTTCGTACTCACCCCATCCAATCAGGATGTACCACCAGAAGTATTTCCTCTGAGAGACGAAGGTGAGGGCCAGTAGGGTCTGCAGGTACATGCCCTCCACCAGCAACCAGAAGTAATTAGCCAGGATGCTGAACTGGAAGAAAGCCACAGCTGACTTGCACGCTGTCTAGAGAAGAGACAACGAAGCAAAGTTATTTAAATCCCAACCAACACACACACACACACACACACACACATACAAAAACAACTGCAGTTTTAGGGAAGCACAGCTGAAGGATCAAGGTGGCTCATTAATAACTTTTTTATTTCAGTGCTACTTCCTGTGACTTAGATGTGGATCTTTAAAGTGGAATTATAATCATCTTCCTCCACTTTGTACAAGATGTTTGTAAAAGTTGTGTATTTTCAAAATGTAAATTTTTCATGAGCTGAGAGAAAAAAGTCATGTTTTCAGATTTATGACGATGCTTTTTTCAGATATATTTATTTGTTTTTTAAATGGCTCATTTGGCTCAAGGAGGATTTTCTCAATATACAAAAGAACTTTAGGGTAAATTTTTCATTTACGTACATTATTTTGTGATAAAATGTCAGACAATGTTGCCTCCTTCCCGATGGAATTGCTTGTTTGATTATTGATTGATAATCTTATTCTAATTTTATCATATACCAGTTTTCACCACATTGTTACATAATGTGTGTAAACAGACACTGTCTTATAGATCTTTTGAACATCTTTGATTTGGCAGGACAAATGCAGTACAAAAGCATTTAGGATATAAATAGGATTTGCTGCAAAAAAGAAAAATAATCTAAAGCAAAGTTAAATTTAGAGCAGATATTTTAAAAAAGATGATTGTAAAAGGTGAAAGTCTGGTACTTTTTAACACAGCTCTATGCCACATCAATGGCCTTTGCTCTGCTTTACAAAAAAATCACTCCAAACTTCATTTCATGCTGGAAATAAAAATGGTGAAGTCATAGCAGTACAAGTTAGTACAGTTTGATTTTTTTCGCTTCATCCATGGCACTAAAAATGAAACCGACCTGCTGTTTTTTACATTTAAGCTATGAACTTGCTTAAAAAAAGTGTCAACTAATGAAATGATTTTGCTGATAACCGACAGATTCCCTTTTATTATTTTTCCCCATGTCTCCTCCTCTTCCCTGTTCCTGTCCGTTCTTTGACTCAATCACACAGAAGATGTTGGGAACTGCTTTATGACGGGAACTGATTATTGTGCTCACCGTGGAAACTGAGCAGTGGTCCAGGGTCTCATCGGCAAACAGCACAGTGTCTTTAATGAAAACGGCACTGGCTCTCAGGACGAAGGACGAGAACAGGTTGATGTGGATGTAGTTTCTGGTGCAGCGGAATTTTCTGAAAGAAGCAAAAACAAATGGGAGAGGAGGATAACACACACACACACACACACACACACACACACATATATATATATCCAAATAGTACCTACAATACGCCTCCAACACTTTTAACTTTTCGGGGTGGCAGTGTCAATGTTTATAAGCTGTAATAAACTGGAACAAGCTACAATTAATCTCCTGTTAGTTTGTCACTTTAGGACAGTTTGGTGTTAAGTTACTATATGATATTAAATATTTTGTCAGTATTTTCTTTGACTACAATTTCAATAATAGTATAATCCAGTTTAAGATTTCTTTTTGCATTTCTGCTGTATGTTTTACATGTCAATCAAAGTCAATCAAAAGACTGTACACTGTGCCGTGTATGTGTAAGATGTAGTGTTGGGAGTAATGCATTACAAAAGTAATGTGATTACTGTAATGCATTGCTTTTTGCTGTAACGCGGTAATGTAA
>JAPZDY010000004.1:16138292-16166059 GCA_029783645.1 Ctenochaetus hawaiiensis | reverse complement strand
CTAACGGTAACGGTAACGGTAACTGTTTTTACTGTAACTTGGGAGACTTTGTCACAGGGGGAATGGCAAATACGTAATATACTGAGTAACTACTGCGGCAAGCGGTGTTAACGTAGATCACACAGAAACAGTGGCAAAGCCTCCAGTCAAGTTTGGTTTGATGAAATATGAAATACTAAGATGATCCACAGGTCTCTATATCAAACAAAAGCTTTATTGAAAAAACTGCATATTTGTATCTGTGTCTGTTTATCTATTTCTCGTCTCTAAAATAGCTTTAGAGACTCTGCTCACCACCACCCTAAACACTCCATTCCGGGCTCTTAACTCTCTAAATTCTGGGTGAATGAGCATCCTAGACGTCATCCCTTTTATTGTCCTCTGTCGAAGTGTGTATCTAGGACAGTGTGTGCTGTTCTGGTCTTACCTGAAGGCTGTAAACACAACTATGGCTGTAATGAGGGAGATGAGCGAGGTGGCGTAGCCCACAGTGTAAACCTGTCTGAACATAGAGAGGTAACTCGTCTGGAGAGAGAAACAGAGAGAGAGAATAAACAGCATGAGTAAGACATGATGCTGTCCAACATGAGGATGGTAAAACAAATCTTAATGAGTGACACATCAACATTTTTGAAACTGCAGATCTGTTTGGATAAAATATTACTAATGGCTTAATTTTATTATGACAATAAAAGATTAAAGTGCTGAAAGAGAGAAACTGATGAAAAAGATTCTTAAAATAAAGTTATGGCAAAAAAAAATTAATGATCTAAAAAAATCCTTTATTTGTTCTGCCAAACTTACATATACAGTATTATGTCAAACACCTTGATTTACACTCATTATAGGAGCAAAGGATCTAAATGCAAATGCAGAAAATCCAGCTCTCATAGCTAGCCTCTGCAAATACTCTCTAAAGTGCTTAAACAGCTACATTATTCATACACAACATGGCAGTGTGGGCTACAAACACAAACCTGTCCAAACAGACTCAGACTTGTTTTAACTCATTTCAGTCAGTACTGAGCACCACAGTGCTGCTGGATGATTGGATAAACCATGGGGTTGATTTGTGTGGAATCATAAAAAATTACTTCAAACCAGACTTTAAAAATGCCATTTTTTCATTTAAATTTGTTTTTTCACTCAATTTCTTAATTTTGTCTCTGGACTGAGGGGTGGAAACTGTCACAAATCTGGCTTCACCACTTACTCATGTGCTGCCATTTGATCGGCTTAAGTCTCATGCTAACTAACATGTAGTGTAAAACAATAAAATGGATTAAACTGTAATCAAACAAAACACAACCCAGGTGGTCAGAGTTTTAAAAAAGACCCAAGCTTTTCTAGAAAGGAAATTTCTAGAAAAGCTTGCCTCAACCCTTTAAACCCTCTACCCCGGTTTGGAAGTTGAACCTACAAATAAGTCCGAGCTGAAAAGGATGCAGCGAGGAAGGAAGAGTGGAGAGGAAACAGCAGTGATGTGAGTAGTCTTAACTGATTGGCATGAATACAACAGCATGTCTGCATACCTCTGATTCAGGCTCACTGTCATCGCTGAAAGCACAGGCCTCCTCGTAGGGTGGATACATTTCTGACCAGCCGTCAGCGGTGCAGTTCCTGTAAACAAACCCTGACATGGGAGCAGACAGGAGAAATTCAAAGGGGGTTTTAAGTGTTATGAAAACAGAAAATTCTTTCCATCTGTGCAAATGCAGAATCAGTTTATTCTCCTCTTTTTTCCTTAAATATGCTATATTTTTTGGCCATTAGGGGGCAGTGGAAACAAGTTTTGAACTAAGCAAGTACATATTATCATCTTTAATATCTGACATGTCAGTTTGTTTAGCGCTCCACTTTCTTCACCAGCTGGTCTCTGTTTACTCTTTGGTGCTCAGCAGGTTCTGCGCTCTGACATTTTGGACTGTTTAGACTTATAAAGTGTTTTTAGGAGTACAGAGCACTGAGAGAGCTTCAAAAATGTGGCTTCTTCTTAAACATCTTCAACCTGGCAGCAAACGGGATAATTATGTATAACCCGCACATTTTTTTTTTTTATCTTTGACCATCAAAATCTGATGAGTTCCTCCTTGAGTCTAAGTGGACATTTGTGCCAAAAAATTACTTACCGACGTTCCTGAGGTGTTATGTTCAAAAGAAAGGAAAACAGACGTACAGACGGAGGAGAGAAAGTCTCTGGCTGCAGCTGACAGAAGTGCAGTGGCATACAAAGCTTATCTGACTGCTTTAAACCACCTCATTATCAGTATTAAAATGTTTTTTTATAATAATGTCCAGAGATGAGATCATGAGAGTCTGACTTATAAACTCCTAAGTATGTCATTTATATGCAAGTGCATCTTCTTTCATATATATATTTGCATTCTTGACAGATGAAGCCACTGACCACAGTTGTCATTTCTCTTTTTTCATATTTTAATTTTTCTCACACAATCAGGCATCTCATATTTCAAATCGCAGACTGCAGCCACACTGTTATGGAAAGTTGTCATTCTTGACATTTCCTCTCTTGGACCATTTTGCTCCATTAGTGCTTCCAGGCTGACAACATTTGACACTTTCATGTCGTTGTTCAAGTCTACTGACATTTAGTTCCTGGTTAACGTCCACATGGAAACAGCAGGTATCAGCTGGTTTCCAGCTAGCTCGCTCCCTGCGATGCTGCATTTGTGCGATTGTACATCTAAATGCCGTGGGGAGAACATGCAGGCATTTCTGGGCTGTTTGAACAAAGAAACACAGAAATGCAAACAGAAACTACGGCTGCCAACTGCACTGCTGAAAGGACTCTGCTCTGTTTGAATGATGTGACATTCTGATGATAATGAGCCTCGATTTTCGTGAAGGTAAAGAGGAAAGGACATTACCTTCTAATGATGGTGATCTTTTTCTACCCTAATGATGCGACCATAATGACAATCCTTTAATGACAACAGACTACAAACTGCCTTGCATTTATTTATTTGCAGTGTCTGTGTGTCTTTAGACTGGAAGACAAAGGTTTCCACGTATAAAAAATGTATTAGCCGTCCTATAAACACTAATTTACAGAAGCAAACTGTTAATAATTGATTAAAAATGTCTTATTATATAATGATCTTTGCATCAAACACTTCAATGAATTGTTGAATGGTTAAATTATAATGAAGTTAATGAATTATAATGAATTAATTAATGAGTTAACATCAATGTAAATGCATGTTTGCTCTCTGTAACTGATTAACTCTTGATATAAAATGTCTTAAGAGCTCTTTACTCTTATTAAAACTTCAGATTTTGTCTCTCTTGGTGTCATCAGAACCATTTTTCATAAAAAAATTAATCCCACAGCAGCCTGAAAAGATGTCACACTGTGGCCTGTGAACCCTGCAGACACAATTTAACGTCATTTCTTCTGCCAGAAACTTCTCAGAGCTTTATATGTAATCTTGCCAACAAACATACATGAATAATTCATACTGTGTTCCTTCATCAGAGTGACTCAAGCCTGCATCAGTGCTGCAGATAATACAGTACAGATAAATATAGGTAGTAATGGCGCGACGTCAGCAGGTAATAGGATCTCACATTGTGGTCTGTATATTAACTGTTCTATTGTTTAGTTAAAGAAATTGAGTTCCTCTGTTTTGTTTGTTGAGAGTGAGATTGACATCGAAAACAACCTTGATTGCTGGAGAAATGCTGGAAGACTTCAGAGCAAGACACGTTGACCACCTGGCCGACCTCAGCTCTCAGCCAGCACCCGATATCATCCCACTCTGTTTTACATCCTGCAAACACAGACAGAGGGAGAAGCAGGGTCACTCAGTGAGTCTGTGAGTGTAAAACACTGGAAATTGTACTCGGCTAAAGTGAAAAACTGTGTTAATCGATACAAACACGATGCAACACAAGCATCAGATCTTTAGAGAGCAACAAGGACACTGTAACATTCCTAAAAAACATAAAACAAACAGTACATATTTACGTCAGGTTTTCTACACTGACTGGTTCTATGGAATAGTAATTATATTATCTGGTTGCGTCCTCTTCTGAGTGGAGATTTATTAGTTATTTAAATGAACCAAACTGTGATATTTGCATAATAGTAGTGAATGGAAACGTGCAGTGTGACTTAATTATTTTGCTGATTTTTTGTTTATGTAGTTAAATTAGCCCTATATTCAAAAAAACAACAACTAGTCATATCTTTTAATCTGCCTTACAACAAACAAAGGTAACTCAAATTTCATAACCAGCATTTTAAAGCTGCATTAAGTGGGTTTAAAACACTTGAGTCAAACTAGATTCACTTAAATATTAACACCTCTGATATTAATTCACTGCTAACATGGGTATGATATAAGATATAATAATAAGACATTTGAGTGATTATTATAGGCATTATAGTGATTATAGGTGGAATATTCAGTCGTCTTTAGGGTTGTATTGGTCTCCATCAGTGAAAAAAACGTTTCTGGCATGCTCAATATGCTAGTCACTTGTTTACTCTCATACTTTGTTCTCTTCTAACCATGTTCGCCAAAGATGGCTGCTTCATATTTAATATGGCCTATCGGCTAAACCCTACAGTTTATGTGCTGCTAGAAAACCACAACAATGAGTTAAATCCTCCTAAAAGCTTTTAATTCTCATGTGGGTTTGCACTAAGAGCTTCTGACATGCAGCACAATTTGATTTTGATTCAATCTAAATACAAAAAAATAGGAGTTAAGGCAGATTTAAGTGTCATTTCGTACAACTTCATCTGCAAGAGAAACATTCTAAGAGAAAACAGGTAAAAAAAAAAGTAAATATTCTTCTGTACAATATCATAAAATCTAAGAGCAATTTACATATTCTTCACAGGTAAATCAGTGTTTCATAGGACAGATGAAGGAAAGACAAAGTGCTGCAAGAATTAGCATGTGTATGATGAGTCATAAGCCTCTATATTGCAGACTGTGTTGGGACTCTGAGGGTCAAACTGTTCATCATTCAGATACTTTGATATTTGTCCCTGTTAAGATTTGGTACTAAAAATCATATCACAGCTGAGACACTTGTCCCGAAAATCGAAAATCCTCTGGTCCACTTGATTTTGATCAGACAGACGAAATCGTCTACAGACTATAACCATCTATGTGCCTTCAGGCTTTGTTATTGTGGCTCAGTTGTTGTTCCAATGACCTTTTGCTTTGTTATATTTATTCACTGTTTGTATCATTACTTCTGTTTGGCCTCTTTATGCTTAATACCTTTAGAGATTCTGCTTTCTGTCCCTGTCAGCCCCACGTAACCACATCAGCTGACTACTTCTGTCAGCCGGACCGAAGCTGTCACACACATTTCTTCAAGACACAACATTTAAACATGAAAAAGAGAGACATAATCCAATTCTCTGCTGTCTGAAATGCTGCTGTGTTGTTTGTGGATTAAAATGTTGTGAGTCAGTTCGTCACTGTGCTCCCTGACACAAAGCTTGACAAATATTTGATGGATTTTCCTGACACTTATGCTGACATTTATGTACTCAAAGGACAAATCCAGAGGTTTGGCAATCCTCTGACTTTCGCTCTAGCGTCACCATGAGGCTCACATTTTTGATTTGGGGCGGACTGTCTCAACAATATCGGATGGATAAATGAAATATGTTTCAGACAAATTTTCTCCTTGGAATGAACTGTAAAAACTGTGGAGATCCTCTGACTTTCCATCCTGCACATATACCTGTTAAACATCAACATGTTGCATCGTCAGCATGCTAGCTTGCTGCCATTAGCTTTCAGCTTAAAGCATTGCACCATAGTACAGCCTCACAGAGCTGCTAGCATGGCTATAGACTTATCATTGTTCGAAATGCTCTATTGTGTCCGTGTGTGTTTTTTTGTCAGTGTTTTGCACATCTGGACAACCTCTGGCTGATCACAGGAATATTTTATGTTTACAAATGGGAGCAGCCAGTTTAATGTATTCAGATAAGCAGCTTAAACAGACAATGGCTCTTCTTACAGTAGCAACGCATTGTGTGCTTGGAAATCACTAAGAGGAAGCAGATTTAGGACTATTTATGTATCAGTCAAGTGCTTCTTACGCAGTTCCTGACATATTTTATGAATTTAAAAATATCCTGCTCAACTGCAAAAGAGTGATCAGCTTCTCACAGTGTCAGGTACTTCCTGCAGTTGTACTGATGGATTAAGAAAGTACTTTAAACATTTTGCTCCATCTTAAACATTCATTCATTCAACTTCTCCCACCTCACAAACTGCAGTACGTACAGGAGACCCTGCAGTCAAAAGTTGTTCTCATGTAACCAAAGGAGGATATTCCTCATTAATCTTGGCCTAATTCATCTTTATAAGTGCATAAAACCAGCACAGTCCTGCAGACCTGGACTCGCCTTGTCCTGTTTCTGTAAATGGTCTGCAGTATAAGCTTTTGCGCAGTGTCACACACACCAGGTTTTTCCATCTAATGTTGAGATCTAAGATAAATCTCTGGTTACTTACTGATATCTAATGGACAAATTCATATATCTGTGAGGACATAGACTCAGGCACAAAGGTTTGACACTGGTGAACAGAGAAATGAGCGGGGTACAGTCAGTATTTTGAGTTTTGTCTTGTAAAAAATTCAAATAATTTACAAAAAAACATGTGAAACATATTTATCATTGTAAAAGCCAAATGTGTGGTGAATTTAAAATAAAGAAAGGAAACACAGTCATTATCATATAATCACCTCAAGTCTTAAGTGAGACAGAAACAAATGTTAAACACATTTGAAATAGGTGGCAGTGGAAACAAATAATACATTTAAATTCTCAGGCAATTTAAGTTTAGAGGAACGTGACAATGTGTGAAGAGCTGAGTGAAACTAAAAACACAGTCTGCATGTATGTGTTCACTCAGCAGGATGTCCGTGGACCACATATTATGCATTTATTTACATCATGTTTAATCATCCATACATGCAACATTTTTCCTAATGGAAGTAAGCAGAAGTCAAAATTTAATGTAATCACCACAGTTGGCAAAAAAAATGAATAATGTCACTTATGGTGATATTTAAATCCCTTTTTGTGTAAATTTGATTAAGTCATGACTCATCCACTGAAGGGTAATTCAGCTGTCAATATTTCTTTTATAACAAGATTAAATTTTGCAGCCATACTCGCAGGTCTGTGAGGGTCATTGTTTAAAAAATCAATCCGTAAGGTTAAGAAAATGCGACGACCCTCAGATGTCATCCTGAGGTGATCTTGGAAGTCTTATGTGGTATAATAATAGAAGTTTTTCTACAACCTACAATAACAGAAGGGTTTGTGTTTTGTGAGGAAGGTGTAAAAAGGAAGGTCAGTAAGTTAAGTCTTTTCTGACTTACCATGATATCAGTGTTAAGTTTGCAAAATGTAAAAAATAAGACTGAGAAATATATGATTTTAAGCCACACTAACAGCAGAACTCTGTATGTTGGCCGGTAAGTCATTCAACCACCGTAGTCCAAACTGAAATATCTCGACAGCTGATAGATGGACTGTACTTGTTAAAGTGCTAAAGTAAAAACAGAGTGAACATTACAACCCAAATCTCTGCATTTTAGCATGTTGACGTTAAAAGCACCACTGTGCTCAAGTTCAGCCTGTCAGAGCCACAAGTAAGGCTGTAGACTCTACAGTATTTATATGATGTGGTATGATTTTGTCATTTCTGTGCATCCTAAAACAAAAATGATCACTGAAAACACAGGATCAAAGGTAAATGTGCATCAACCAGAACCAATAGACAGCCTAAATTGTTGACCTCATCTTGATGCTGGATATAAAGTAAAACAATCACACAAGGATTTAGCCTCTTGAGACCATGAGTGTCTTTAAAAATGTTTTTTCTTTGTTAGTGGTGCACAAACAGACAAGTAATCCATATCTCTTTATGTTTATTCAGCTGTAACAACAGGAGGTAAAACGGTTGTCTATTTAGCTGAAGGTCAATTCTGTGTCAGCCGAGCAGGTTGGCACTTTGTATAGAAGCTCAGCCATTAGTGCATGAATGGGTGAATGTTGACATGCAGCGTAAAGCACTTGAGCGGTCAATTGACTAGAAAAGAACATTACAAATGCAATCTATTTACCATTGAGCTTCACAGCTAAAAACAAGGAGATACTGTAGGAAAACAACACTGTCTATTCGACCTTTCTAGCAGAAGTGTTGTGCTTTAACTCACTGTAACATGACATAAAATGTTTATTGTATGAAACATCACATTTGTCCTATTTTTTAATTGCCTGTTCTAAAAATCAAGTCAAAATTTAAACTAATCACTGTAAGGATTGTGTGCAGAACTCCGGGTCATTTGGCCATCCGCTGCGGCTGCTGGCTTTAATCTAACAAACCAGGGACTTAGTAGCAGCAGTCTGTCTGGGTGAAATATTAATTTTCTTTCTCTGCCTTTTTTCATTTGAACAAAGCCGGTGTATCTAATCCATTATCCACCCCTTTCTCCTGTGCTTCCCTCTCTTGCAAAAACAACCACTTGCATACAATGAGGTGGTCCGCCGAAAAATGATGTCACCATCAGTGTAACCTGGGGAAACGATAGCAGGGCAACGGTGCACAGCTACGTATTCACAGCATACCTGGGAGTTACATGACTCACGTCAGCATCTCCTCTGCTGCAGTCAGACTGACTCAGAGTGATTTTCCTGAGGCCAAGGAGCCGGGGGGGTGCAGAGGGATTGTGTTAAAATGCACTTTCAGGTCTGTCATCTCAATGAGTGAACGCGTAATGAGTCGCAGTCTCGAGGGTTAGTGCAATGAATTTTGCGGCTTTTGCACTGTGGGTGTTTATTTTTGTTACCGTGAGGACAAAGGTCACCTGACTATGGATCTGCTCCCTGCAGAAATTAAAGGAAAGGGCTGGCGAATAACCTGCAATGCAATTTCAAAGTTGTTTATTTGTGCAGAGATAGAAAAAAGGCCAGGTGCTGTGAAACACATTATGATTTCATCCACGTTTGTGATAAATAAAATTTTCTATTATTCGTATTATTGCCACCGATTCTTGTTATTGGACACCCAACCTTCAGTGTATTCTGCCAGAGGAGAACAACTTGGCTTCAGACTGCACAAGAAACACTAATTGCATTTCTATTTTTTCATCTTCTCAGAAAAGCAGATGCTATATCATGTTTTCAAAAAATAAATGTGTTTGTTCGAGGGAGCCACTGCAGTGTGAAATTGAAGTATGAAAAATTTAAAGAGTCAATATGTACACATTTGGAACACTAAAGTGATTTCAGTGAAGAAACCTGGAGCTCTGGAAAGCTTGAACCCAATTTTTGAAGAAGGCATTCATACATGTTGTAGTGAGAAAAGCACAGGTGGCAGAATACAGGAACAAAGGGGAGGTTTTGTATTCATAGAGGTCAAAAAAGGAGTGGATTCGCTCCTGAGACTCAAACTATAGGACGATACAACTGAATTACTCCTGTGCTTTCCTTGCTATTAAAGGCAAAACTATCTGCTGTGAAAGAGGTCAAACCTTTCCGTCATCTTTACAAGGGCTAACTTGAAGATCAAGGTGTGGCTGTGTCCGTCTTAAGCCCTCAAAGTATAATGAAGATATCCTCTCTGCTGTGAGCTTACATGCACACTAAGCCCCAACTAATCACATCCACCCAAAACAACAATGCATTTCCAGCTACACCCTGTCAAGTGCATCTTGCTGTAAGGGGAGGAAATCCATTGCAGATAAGATGATTAAAAAAGGCAGTGCAGTACAGGCTTGAAAAAAAAGCATGTGGTTACAAGCTTGCTATCTGTTAGATTAGCAGAGGAGGAGTTTCTTTATGCAGGGGATAAAAAGCTGTGCTGAGGTAATTGGTATTGGGGATTAAGAGATTTTTTCTCCATTAATGTGGTTTCTTATTTCACTCTGGTGAATGCCACAATTGGATGTTGGCCTGTAAATTAAAGATTTGGTGAGAGAGGGAACATCTTCTTAAGTATGTTTCATGTGGGAGGAGTGTCTCCAGGCTTAGTCCTAATAGAAACACAGAGGCATCGATTCAATAGAGTAATTCAGATTTCATGGCTGAGATGGTGGCACTTTTTTATTGGCACTTTGGTGGGGTAGAACAAACAAAACCAAACAGCTGTGTTATTTTAACAAACCCAGCTGCAGAAATAAAGACACTGCAGGACAGAAGAGCTTAAATGAATTTAACGTGTCGCTTTATCACAAGGTTGTAAAATATGCAAGAGAGAGCAACAGAGCAGCAGATGAATTTATTCAAAGTTATAATGTAGCTTCTTCAAAATGGTCTGATGTTAAGGTGGCTGAGGAAATGGGACACACACCAGGCACAGAAGTGCAGGTACAGGAAGCCAATCTGGCAAACAAATGTGTTAAAAGTGCTGCTTTTCGACAGAGTTTTCTCGCACACTGTCATCAGGAATTAGGACGATGGTGCATCCTGACATGTTGACAGCACGTGGGCTCCAATAGAAAATAATGGATGTGGGTGTTTTGAAGTGTACCAACTGTGCTTGTTGCCCTTAATTTTAAGAACAAAGCTGGTTGGCGTTGGATGGATTTCTCCCAGTTTGTTACTAAACACAAACAATATTAAAATGCTCAAAAAGATTTTGTTTTCAAATTTGTGGGGGATGAAATTAAATGTTTTAGCTTCTACTCTGTCACAAATTAAGAAGAAGATGACAATTATTTTGCTTCTTAACAATGATGTTTTTTTAATTTTAATTTTAACAAATGAATGATATTTCTATTACACTTAACAGTAATTTTATGCTATCTAGAAAATATTAGCATAAAGAAAATGTTAACTAAGGTGATGAACATGGTAAAACATAAACATGCTCAACATCAGCATGCAAAATGCATCAGAACTGCAACTTTCTTGAGTGCGACTTTGAGGGACAGTTGTGTCTAATGATGTCCATAAATTTTTAAAACTGAACATCAAATGTTCACATGCAAATTTTCTCACGTGTCTGCTGTGCAAAGGTGAGAACATAAGCAGAGTTTTAATATCCCTCTCTTTTTCAGTTGGTTACTAAAAGGTGCTATCGACTTTAAGCACCTATAACATCACAGTTCCTCTATGGAGGTCAAATTAATGCTGAGTTTATGTTAAAGGGTTGATGTCTAGTTGAAATCAGTCGATGGAAGTGCAAACATATATGGCAACATAATGAATGTTGAATAGAACACATTAAAATTATTTCATACGGAAGTTTTAGCACAGTCTTTTTTATGGTATTAATGCTTTAAATTGTGAGGGTTACATTATGTGATTTGATCACTTTTTTGACACTCATGAGTTAAAGTCACTTTGATGCTCATGAATTTTCAACAAACTGTTCTGTAAATGTTAATAAATGTTATTTACAAAACCTAGAAGTAATTCACAGTCCGTCACATTTTGCGTGTACAACTTAAGTGTCTTTCAGGAGAGATTGTGTGAAAATGTTTGGCTGTTTCGAAGAATAATAAACACTTTTAACTTCAGACATAGTCAGACAGCTTTGTAAAAACCACCTCTTCTCTGAAGCAATCACACCAGCATTATGTCAGTGAAATCACAGAGCTGCTAGCATGGCAGAAGCAAACCTTCAGAAAACAATAAAATGCAGCTGTGGACACAAGCCTTTTGTGCCAAACCGGTCTTTTGCACCTTATCCAAGCCAAAGTTAAGATCCTGGCTCTTTTCTTCAAGCTGCTTGTTGGATTGCTTTTACAGATTGGACTGGTTCAAATTGCAAATTAAAGTTTTACTGTCTTGTCAAGCAGCAGAATAATATTCCCATAAGGGAGTTCCCCCTTCCTGGTTGCCTGAGTTCAGATCTTTGGATTTGAGTCATACAGACTCTGAGAGTGATGTGACAACTGTGATGTGCTGATTATGAAAAGGTTTCATTTTTAGCCCGAAAATATGGGCGCTAAAGAAAGAGGCACAATTATATGATCCCTGTAAAAAGAAACATTTGTCCTCATTCATCCATGCAACAAAAGCACAGCGTGTGTGGTGAAAAAAAACATGAATTACAGAAACTTATAGTGTTTTGCTGCGACTGACGCCTTTGTGTTTGGACTTAATCACAGAGGGAGTTTGAACCGCCATGTGGGGAAAACCATAATGTTACATTTCAGACTCATGTCAAGAGATAAATAATTTTTCTCAAGCATTTCCTTTCAGATCAGTCAAAAGGTTTCGCTACCCACTGAGTAGTCTTGTATTCTTAGGCCATTTTTAGCAAAAGGCTCTGCAGGCTATACATTAAGCCACTTAAATGTCACATCATTTAGGATTAATAATGGGATGTGAAATTACTTTGGACACAGAGTGAGTTCTTCCAGAGCACCCGAGGGACGGACCGGGTGACGTCTACATTAATTAAGCAGCAGGTTGCATTCGGATGACTTCTGAGTGGGGTGTAATGTTTTAATGGAATTTAAAATTTTAATTTTTAACATGCATCCATGTGCTTATGCAAGTAAGGATATTACTGTTTTGTCACTTTAGAAAACCTTACTTTCAAACTATTTTATGCCAAAAACTTAAAGATGATCGGTTTTTGCTCTGTCTGTGGTGAAAAGGCATTTACAGCCACTTTAACCCTTAAACATCCACCTTTTTGGGCCTATTTGAAGATAACTCTTAGGCTAAAACAGCATATGTGCATTAGATTATGCATTAAATTTCAAGTTTTTTCCAAAAAAGTCAAAGATTTAAACACTTGAATCTTAATGAGTTGTGCTTAATCAATAGCTTCAGTTAATCACAAGCAATCCAATGGATGTGTAAAAGTTAAACTGCTTTTACCCAAAATATTGACACCAAACGCATGTCAGTGTTTGTTTTTCAGCCTTCAGATTACAACATTTGATTAAATGTAGAATCAAGACATAATCAAGCTGGACCTAAAACCATTGATTAATAAGTTCTGTAATTAAAAGAGAGTTAATCGGTATGCAGACATTTTAGTGTTATGAGCAGTATTAAGGTTTAATTGATGGCTCAATATGCTGTGAAGTGCTGTGACCACACCATGCAGCTGGACAAAGTCACACAAATGTAATCAGTCTCTGGCTGATTACATTTGGACTGAGTTTTTTGCCCCGAGATTCTTCTGATGACTCGCTGACAGATGAAGTTAAAATTTGGAAGCAGGAAGAATTTCTTAATGTCACATACAATCATGCTCATTACGATGTAGTGATTGGCTCTCTGCAAGTAACTCATCCAAAAGAGACAGTGGGCAGCTGCAGTGCAGAGACTGCAGACCAGCTCCGGCTCTAAGACACAGCTTTGGTCAAGGACACTGACAGGAGACCTGACCAGCATGTTTTTTTGGATGGTGACATAAACCAGAGCAGGAGGAGACCATTCAAACTCCACAAACACATAAATCGAACCCAGGACCTCCTACCTGTGAGCCACTGTGTTCAATTTCAGGTTAAATGTGTTTCTGTGATCCCTTCCAGGTTATAATCCTGCCGCTTCTGGCTTTAACTCCACATCCACACACACACCTCTGTACAGAAATTGCAGCCACTACTTCATAAAACTGAATTTAAAATAAAACTGTCTCTCTTTTTCCTCACCATCATCTCTCATCATCATCATCATCATCATCTGCTCAACTTGCTGGCTTCCCCTCCACATCAACTTCCAAATAAAACTCTAAAAGCTGCTTTAAGCGGCCTCTGAAGTGTTATTGCTATTTTGCAAATTTGGTTTAGTTAAGGACTTTTAACCAGTTTACTCTTAACTGTTATTTGCAACCTTGCATGAAGCAGTGCAGCAGTAAGTGGCTAATTTTTGCCAAAAGCAACATGTTTCACAGCATCTTGTAGCAGCATATGACATCTACTTAAGCCCATTACCACCAGGGGCCACTGACACTGATGATTATTTCACAAAGGTAAATTTCAACTCTGCATGACTCTCCAACTCTGCATGATTACGTGTCACCTGCATGGCTGGTATCACACTGACGGACACACAAACACACCTACTTAGACAGTGAATCATCAGCAGGCTTTTATCTGTATAATGAGCTGCAGATGACTACTTTGCACCAAAGTTTTGTGTCACTCTGACATTCAGTGTCATCTGGGTTAATTAACATCAAATTAGTCTGGAAATGTTAAAGTGCATCACTCTCGCAGAGGGGAGTTGTCAGAGCGGTGTTATTCTGGGGCAGTTTCTGATGAAGTGGAGGGGCTCATCACAGTGACGCAGCCTGTTATGGAGACATGCAGCGTGGCCCTCAGGGAGACGTGAGGTTCATTAGGATTTAATGAAGTCAATAAGTCAGAATGGAAGGACAAGTGGGTGAAGCCTCACCGGGAGGAACTGCAGGTGTCAGTATGAAGAAGAGAGGAGTAATAAATAATGCTACGTCCATGCACGTGCTTTCCTGCATCCTCAGTCTTTTCAGAATAAAATAAAAAACTTTAGTGGTCCCACACAAGGGAATTTTATTAAAATGAATTAATAAACAGTCATTCTGCTGCTGCAAGTGCATTAATTTAATTTTTTTGGACATTACATTTACTAAAGTTAAAGTAGTGATTACACAGAATAAAAAAATACTCAATCAAAAATAAAACTTCTTTGTTAAAAACTGCACCAAAGCAAAACTGCAGAAGTATAGATGATGTTCTTCTTTGACACTCATGATGTTATTGATGTCAAGGAAGAACTAGTAGCTATTTCAACTTAGCCAGGGGGCGCAATGCTTCCTGGTACATGTAGGCATTGCTGACATGACTCTGCTAGCAAAAAAAACATCAGCTTTCTTTGTCAGTACTTCATGCATGGAGGAATTTATTGATTCAACACTAATTGGACATTAACAGATGACAAATAAACTTTTTAACTTCAGTTCTCTGCTAAATGTAACTTTCAGTTGAGCCATTGTCATTTAAGTGCTATCTAGTAGGTCAAAGACAACTAGATTTAACAGAATAAATCCTAAATATTTTGAGAGTAATGAATGTGACAGACAGAACATTCAGCCAATGACCCTCCAGCATTTTTTAAATGACCTGCCCCTTCCAAATGTTGTCTAAAGGCTGTTTCCAAGATGAACATGTCAAATATATCCCATGGATATGTGAAATATTCCATCTGGTGAATCAGGATAACTTGTATTATTGGACTGTATGTAAATGCGTCCTGTGTGCGCTGGCAGCCATGAGAGTCATTAAAGGTTCACATGAAATAAGCACGGTTTCATACCAAGCATCAGTCCAAAGGGAACAAACCAGCAGCTAAAAGGCAGATAAACTCCCAAGAGATGCAACAGGAAGTTTAACCTACATAAATTTGGATTTCTCTGTTTGTGCGTTTTTTGGTCCACAGCACATCTGCAGACTCTACCTTTTTTTTCAGTCTAGCCCACATTCCTGACTATTGGAGACCTGTGACAGGGCACCAAGGCTGCCAAGTTATCTCACAAATACTATGTTTTCCTTTTGTGCGCAGAAACACCAAAAAGCATCAGTAATGAACCCACCGCTGTGCTCGCTCTGGTTTTGCGCCTCGCTCCTCCTCGTCTGGCTACAAATCTCCCGAGCCCGCAGGTGCTCGGAGATGATGGCGCAGTCCGGATGAATTGCTTCAGCCTGCAAATACGAGAGAACTTAGTTATCTACAGTAAAGCAGACACATGCACCACAAGCCGGTGGGGAGTTCAGACGCGTGAGTGGGTGTGTGTCAGGAGGAAACTGTGTGTTGAACAAACATCTCAAGCAGACACACCTCTTTGGATAGATCACTGTTGGGTTTTTCATCATTTTTCAATGTGTATTTTTGCTTAGAAGAGTCTCATTTTGTCATTATCGTCTCAGATGATGCCCATATTTATGAAAAGTAGGAAATAAGAATAAACATGTTAGATTTCGCTGTTTATTAGAGCTCTTTTGATATGTGACCCCAAAAATTTAATTATTAAAATTAAAGTCATTCCTTATCAACCTGCCTTTTTCAAATCACGTTTAACTCTTGCAGATTATAAAACACCTGGATGAGTCATACCCCCCTTTCTTTTGTTTCTCACCCTTGTCTTCCCTGATGATTCTGACAGTGATTGATACCGGACGGATGGCGGTGAGAGATGCAGGGCGCGAGACTTGATAACCACTAATTAGCGCCAGCAGCAGCTTAATGAATGAGGACCTTCGCAGTGCAAGTATTGTGTTGTGCTCCAGTGAGCCGAGCAGGAGTCAGAGGGCAATGAAGGTAACAGCAGTGAAATAAAAATGTCATAAATCGTTTTCTAATTTTTTTTCGCTTCTAAAACGCAACAGCAAAGGGTCAACTTCACTTTCAAAGCCGCACTTTGAGTCGCTCCTAACCAGTTCATGGATGAAAGTATTTTGTCCCAGATAAGAATACAGTAAGAATGATGAAGGAATACAAACATGCCACTCACTATGGATCTGTACCACAGCAGAAGATAAAAGATGAGGAGTGTGAATTTGTCCCGTCGCACTGGCAGCGCCTGACAACACACTTCCATGTTCTTATCAGTCTTCTTTATATTCCTCATCCGATAATGATGATGATGATGATGATAATGATGTTCACGGAAATCCAGGTTATTTGTTCCTCTGCGCCTCTGCAAGTTCTTCTGCTTTATAGTCTCGGTATGAACATGTCAACCTAAAATAGATGAATCCTCACTGCTGCTGTCGCACATCTGCTCTCTCTCTCTCTCTCTCTCTCTCTCTCTCTCTCTCGCAGAGCGAAGTCAAGTGTATGAATTTCTCCTCTCAGAGAGATGACAATGGGGTCACGTTTAAAAAAAACAAAAAACAAACAGCCATTGGCCCAATTTTAACTCACAAATGTATTTTTCAAATGTTAATGACTGCCAGCCGCAGATGTCTTCAGATAATCGTTATTTGTTCACTGCCTGATATATAAAACTTAACAAAGTAGGTCCAAAGTATTTGTATTTGAATATTTTTATTGTTTTTTTGTTTCTAAGTAGCATTCTAATAGGAATTTCTCTTGTAAATGTATTTGTCTGGTATTTTTACTCTTTGGACCACTGATTATTACAGCCATGCTTCCTGCTAATGGAATTAACCAGGCAAAGCAAGTAAAAGCATCATTTTATTGGAAATGTGTCAGCAGAATTTGAAACCACTTAAAAGAAACCAGGGCCCTTTAATTTGACATTCAATCAGTTGTCATGTCAAAGCAAAGTGAGTAAGTTTAAGCTTCTGAAATGTAAGAATTTGCTGCTCATTACCTGATAACCTGTTGGTCAGACAACAGTCAAGCAATTTGAAGTAGAGCTGCAGCTTAAATGATTAAAGAAAAATAATTAGCAACCACTTAGATGATCAAATAGTTGTTAAAACATTTAAATGATTGGATTGATCCAGCTTTAGAAAGATGGAGGCTATACTTTTGACTAAACCTGGTGCTCCAGGATATTGTCATTATCATCATGAAGGGATCTTTTTACAAAAATCAAGATTTTAGAGCTCTTCTGTATTTTTCATCGTCTTGTTTGTATTGTGGTCACATGACACATTTTCCTAACAAAGTTGTGTTAAGTCAAATGACCACAAACTAACACATATTGAGTATTATTCCAGCATAAGAGTTCATGGTCACACTAGACTTTCACAGGAACTTGGAGGTGTGATGGCCTTCAGACTTCGGGATCAACGGGGGCCACCACTTATAACTGTTCTTATAATTCTTATGGTTGTCACCTGGTTTGTGGTTGACCTACAAAATGAAAGACAAAGAGGTCAGAGAACTACAGGATCTGAACCTTGATGAGTTTGACATTAATATGCTGACGGTTTTCTCTCATGACTTCCTTCCTGATCTCGATCTGCAGATTGCCCCAGTTTCAAAATCTCATTTTGAAACCTCAGTGACCTCAGTTGATTTGTGCTCAAATGGTGCATATTCCTTCTTTAACCAGCGTTTAATCAAATCACCACACAGCAAACTATAGGCTTGTATAATATTCAAGCATATTAGAAGGGGAGGAAGTGGAGGTTAAAAGGGGCCTCGCTGCTCATTTTTGCCCACTGATGCAGGTTAATCTGACCATGGCAGGAACAATGTGTTGGCAAGTCCTATGAAAGAGAGAGAGAATAAAAGAAAAATTAAAAAGATGGAAGCAATTTTACATAAAGGGAATAATTATGTTGAGCAAAGACAGGTGAATTGTCCCATTCTTATTTTCTAAGTCAGTGAAAAAAATGAGCGTGAGAAACTGTAGTGACTTCAGATGAGGATGTTTCTAGATGAAAAATTAAAAAAGTAGTTCAAGGTGAAGGACAAGTGACGATGAGATAATTACCTTCACATATTAAATCATTATTTACCTTAGAATTGCACCCTTTGGTGTCACAACCCAAATTAGCAATCATTTATGAACTGACATCTACAAGCACTGACATTTCAGCCGATTTTCATGTTTGTGGTGTGTGTGCGCGTGTGAGTGTGTGTGTGAGAGTGTGTGTTATGATGGATTTTGTTTTCTATGCCTGAGGAGGTGGCCTGCTGTCAGTAATTAGTAATATGAAAACACAGATGATGCAGCAGCAAAAGCAAGAGTGAGGTGGGTTATGATAAGAAGGACGGAGATTAAAATTCCCAGAAGGCTTTTGGCTACTTGAATGTATTATATTTTTTTATGTAGTTCAACCAGAGCTGATCTATGGTCATTAACTTACAAAACAGGGCCAAATGAGACAGTTTCAAGGTGTGAAAGTGGAGCAGGTCAGTGCTAAAAATGCAAAAAGCCTCCCTGCAGAACAGATTCACAAAAACAAGACTGTGGGATTCGACCTTCAACTTGGATTCATTTACTGGAACATTTAAATTCAGGTGTTGAA
This sequence comes from Ctenochaetus hawaiiensis, assembly GCA_029783645.1. NCBI lineage: Eukaryota > Metazoa > Chordata > Actinopteri > Acanthuriformes > Acanthuridae > Ctenochaetus > Ctenochaetus hawaiiensis. Next base: position 16,147,156 of record JAPZDY010000004.1, on the reverse strand, counting down.
CCTATATGCTCTTTGCAAACAGTAAAAAAAAATGATTGAATGTGAATGTGAATGTGAGTCCCACTCGATCAAAAAATAATTAAAAGCAAACCACTTGGTGTTGAGTGTTATCAGGTTTGGGTTTCCCCTAAAGCTAATCCCACAACACTGTGACCGATTCACAAACACAGGCCAACAAAAGGTTTGTGTGATGCCGCTGACGCCTGCCAGCTAATGCCCTTTTTTTTCCAACACATTTTTGCCACATTTAGGTAAACAAGGTTTTGCATTACCTGTTTGATCACTGGTTTCACTTTGATGCTTATCAATCTATCAACAGTATTGTGTGAGAACATAGAGAGGTAACTGTTCCTATACGAGCTGTGTTTCCATAAGATATAACTCAAACTGTAAGCATGTCGAATGTCCAACTGAAGCTTTATAAAGCACATGCATTTACTGACTCTACCATGATTAATCGTTTGAGATACAGAATTTCAGCGAGTAGCAAAAAATGCCAATCATAACTGTCCAGAGTCCATAATGACATCTGAAAATGTCTTTATTTTGTCAGATAAAAAGTCTTAAACTAATAGATGTTTAAAAATTTTTCCGCGAAGTGTTGCAAATTAATTTTCTGTTGATTGACTAATTGTTTCAGCTTTTATCAGTGGAGGTAAAACTTAATCCTTCATCTTAAAACACAAAAATTCCTTTACGCATTTCAAGATGTGTTTTTCCTGACACTGTACACAGCAGTTTTACACTGTTGGAGCCTTTAACTGTAGCAATGAGAGCACATTTAATAACAAGATGTTTGCTATAATGTGACATCAGCTCACAGCTTTCACTGAACTGTCACTGCTTCACATGATGACAGTCAAACAAAGGGGAGAGAACAATGAGTGTTTCTATTTGCTGACAGGTTTTCATTCATTACTTCCTGTAGAGAGAAAATCTCCCATCAGAAAAAATCACGAGGTCATAGTTTGTAGTAATCCGTCAAAAACACAACTGACTAGAGTAGTCGTTTTTTACAACTAACATTATATATGTGACAGTTTTGAGGTAAAACGTGCTTTTTTCGTCAAACACAGTATAAAATATGAAAAATCCCATTGGAAAGTAATGCTTTAAATCACTTGCTCAGTAAGTTAATTTTGTTGTGCAAACTAAAAAAAATTAGTGACTTTTGAATGCAAGGAAATGTAACTATATACATATTAAATGGCTCATCACAACATGGGCTACGTGTCTCTTTATCAAGACTAAAGAGGATTAATTGAATTTTAGAGCTAAAGAAAATTTGTTTCTAGCTATTTTCACAACTGATGAAGTGTTTTAATTGCTTTTCTAAGCTAAAAATTTAAAATATTCTCTGATTTCAGTCTCCTCCACATGAGGATTTTCTTGCAAAGAAAGCGATATGTATTAAACATCTGTTTAAAAACTATGACTGACATTTTTCACTGATATATCAATAAGATAATAATACACTGATCAACTAATAATGGATACCATTGCCTATTACTTGCCTTATGCGATATCTCAAGATAGTAATGCTGCAAGTTGAAGTTCTCACTGCAAACAAGATTAGTATTATAGCAAAATATTCTACTAAATTATGCAAAAACAACATTTTTACAGGAGGAAAATAAAGTTTTAATGGCTGTTTGTTTGCCCTCATACTCGTCTTGCTGACAGATTTTTGGCCTGTTTTCCTTGTATGTTCTTTCCTTAGCCAAAGCCCTCGAGCCCAGTACAGGCAATGTCAGTGTGCAGGACAAATACAGAGTGAAAGGCATTCCTTAGAGAGGAATGTCACCTACTTAAAAAGTCACATGCATTATTCCTGAGGTTCAGACACAGGGCAGGAAATAGTTGCAAATATGTTCCTTCCACAACAAAAAAACCTGGGGCTAAAGAGCTAGCCATAAAAATTTGATATCAAGGTGTGAAATATGGCTGTGCTGTGTAAAAAAAGGATAAAATATTTCATATGTCAGCTCTACAGCCCAAATGTGTTTAAATTCTAGTTCACATCTGTTAGCAAAGTTTTAATAGGAATTGATTTGGTGTGACAGCTCAGCTAAGCATGTTATGGTCCATGAAACGAGCCCTTCATTGGTAGTTGACACGGCAGATGTTAATATGCAGCCCAAAGATTCAATAAATTCAACTTTTCTTTCAAGTCAGAAGGCGTTCATACTTGTAATAAGCTGAATTTATCTCTAATGTCATTCATTGTCCAAATGTGCCCTTGATTTTCTGGAGATAGTTTTACATTAAAGGGGCTGCATGAATTAATTATTTGATACTGATATTAAGAAATATACAGAGCAGAAAAAAAGTCAAAGCAAAAACCATGTTGTTGAATTCTCTTCTGCAACACATAGGTTGAAAGAAGGATGTTTTACCCATGTGGAGACTGATCATAGATGTACTGAACTGTTGTGAAATAACGCCTTTGTTTTGGCACTACCTAAAGCCTTGTTTTTAATTTTTAGTGTCCAGCACAAAAGAGATCTATATGGATTTATTACAATTTCACTTTTGTTGCATTACTTACTTGTCTTGTTTGCCTTTTGAAGATAAAGATGAGATTAAAAAAAAGTTGTACACTCATGGTCAAGCAGGCTGGTTGCATATGGTTAAACAGCCATTTATGTGTGGTCTGATTTAATATCTGTCCACATTTTGCAGATGATCAGACTCTGCCCTTTCTCGTAAGAGGAGGAGGAGCTGACTGTCAGATTTCTGAAGCTGTCAGTAACATGTCAACATCTATTTTACGGGAAAGATTGAAAAACACATGGAACTCATTTTAAAACCTATACCAGTGTTTTCCTTGAGTTTTTTACACTTACATTCATTTCTGATTGACAGGTATCGTAAACCAGGATGGCTGAAAGTTTAGGGTTTTGGTCTGTTGCTCTTGTGTAGGAAACAGCTGTGTCATCTCAGCTGTTTATGACCCTTTGTGATTTCAGTTATAGCCCTGACAAACACACTTTGTTTGCGATGCTTACGATTTATTAACTAAATATTGAGGTCAGTATGCTGTGGGACGGTGGAAAGTCGTTTCTAGTGGATGAGGTGTCATTTTATTTCCCCACTTTACATTAAGGATCCTAACTGTGAACATGTTTGCTTATCTTTTTTGGCATTGAATATGCCTGGATTCGGACTTCACTAATGTTTTATATTTGGACTTTCCTATTTTGTACTGTACTTGCTAGCTGCACAACATTTCCATTTCTCTATTTTTTTATTTATGTATTTTGCCACTTCATACATTTTTTGTCTTAGGTAAACAAAGTATGTCTTAGGTCTATTGTCACTGAACATTTTTAATACTTTTTGTATGCAACTTAATTACACAATACCTTTTGCAAATTTTGTAAAATCTGTACATTTAATTTAGGACTTACCCTATCTAATCAAAAGGCCTGCAGAAAAAGGCAGTTAAAATAACAACACAAGTACAACAACAACAACTAATGCTACTACTATTAAACAAAAAAGAATTTATCAACCTAACAATGTAATCTGTGTTCTTTAGTCCATACTAAATATTATTAAAAGTCACAAGCCTTGTTTAGTTTTTCTACAGGATCCATATTTAATAAATAGCTCGTTTAGTCTGCCCTCTGCAGGACAAGGACAGGAAAAATATTTGTCTGTCGAAGGAGTTTACATTGAGCTGAACTTAAAATATTTTGCCTTGTTTGAATTTTGAGAGATGTAGTCACAGAGTTCTATTAATCAAACTGGAAAGACATGAGACAAAAGAAACTTTATTTTATGTTAAAAATAAAAATATAAACTCATAGTTATGCATGAGGCTGATACCGGCTGGCTGGGGAGCACAGCCTGTCAAAACATGATTTAAATAACCTCTCAAAGCTCCCCGTGTACTGCCGGCCTCCTGGAATCATGGGAAATGATGTCTTTAGCAAAAATGGATGATACCAACTTTAAGCTATAACGTTAAGTAATAGCGAAAACTAGATTCTCTTATGTTCAGAGAATTTACAAAAAAACGTATTTTTTTGTTTTTCTTTCTGCCATTATATCTTCCGTAAAAGTTAAAGTAACGTTAAAATTATAGATAAAGTCCTCATTTCCCCCCCTCCGCCACTAAAGAATACAAGCGGCCCATCGCCGCAAGTTCTCTTCTCCCGTCGGATTACAGCCGAGGCGGCACGCGAAGTGACGGTTACTGAGGCATAAAACGTCGAATAAAGCCAAAAGTAAGTCCAATAAAAGATGTATCTTTACAAATCTCGAAGATAACAAAAAGTTAACTGTTTGTAAAAACTACAAGCTGATTTTAGTTTCTAGTTTTCAAGCGCCACGTGGTCAGCGGATAGTGGTTACTAGTTGCTGAGGCTGTCAAAAACTCGTGTAACGTTGACTGAACTAACTTTAGCTAGTGTCTGAGTGAGGCAAAAAACAAAGATAATACAACACGAATTTCTGCTGTTATTACTTTTACTTTGATACTTTGTTTTATTTGTGATCGTTGTCATACAGAAATTGCACCCTTCTTTATTCACTTTCAACTGACAAATTGTTTGAAGATGGTACAGCTATATTTGTCTCCCGTTTGTAACACCAGTGCATTGATGTTAGCTTTCCTCAAACAGTACCAAGTTGTAGTCCTGTGTTGTTGTTTTCACCGAAGGATGTGTAATTTGATAGTTGTTTGAATTGTCTCTTATTTCTCTGTTGGGCATTAGCTTCCTTTCCAGATACTTAAAGGTAAGTTTCGATGATGAAACTGCTTTTCAGCCGATGCCCTAACAAATGCACTGGTTTAATGTTATCTTATGCTGTGACTTTTTGGAGATATGTCACATTTAGATTAAGTTCACGGTTCATTAGGTACACCTAACCAAAACTAATGACCTAAAGTAAATTCTACATTCATGAGGGTTAAGATGGGTTATTGTTTTGACTGTAGCAGGAGTGAGGCTGCAAATAACATTTTTTTCTAATAATTTCATTCATCTTTTTGTCTGTAAAATAGCAAAACGTGATCATGCATAAAAATAGTCATCACAATTCTCAGAGACTGTCCCACTGACACTGCTTTTTTTGTCTGACAATTTTCTGTTTGACTAATTGTTTTAGCTCTAGAGAGAGAACAAAATATTTGAAACTTTAACGTTAACAAGATGCAATTTCAAATCCTGCAGCCTCAACATTTCTTTATATGTTGATAGAAATAGCAACTGGGCTGTTGAATTGATCTTCATTAGGTTAAGCCAGGTGTACCTAATAATCTGGAAAATAAGAGTATATTTTTACAGTAATTGTGCTTGTAAGTTGGTTTTCTTAAATGTGTGCTTTTTTTAAAATTTATTTTTTGTCCTGCATGAAATAAATATGTTTTTTGGTCTCGACATTTACTTGCTTGTTAAAAGGCATTGCTGCTGTCAGAAACTTTTTTTTTGTCTCTGTTCAAACGTCTTTGATTTTTTATATGGTTTGTGTGATTACTTTGAATTATGTAAACATTCCATCCCTTAATAGGTAGTATACATTATCCTGCAGCATGCCCAAACAAAGGTGAGCTGACTTGGATGTGGAACAAGAAACATCTTGGCATGTCAGTGCACAAACAGTGTTTCCTCTTTAATTGGACGCAGCTGTTGTGTGTTTTGAAGGAATAGCTTTGTTCTAGTGTTACACCACACCTGTCATTTTCCAGGTGTAATTCATCCTGTGTGTTTTTAGTAAAGATTTTAACTCAAAACTTTCAAATATTTGAATGAACATAGAGGAAGCACTGAAAATGCATCTGAACCTTAATGACTGCCATTTTCACCTGTCATGTGAATTAGCAGACATTACTTTTGCATTTGTTTTGGCTTTGTTCTCTAAAAGCTCAGTGTGAGATTGATCAATTAACTAACTTTGGGGGTCATTTTACCATATCCTAAAAGCCTGCATATATGATTCCCTTTGCATTCTTGGGTTGATTCATCTATTCTCATGCAGCTTAAATTCACTTTAAATTCAGGAAAATATGAAAAATGTCTGGAAAATTTAAGCTATTTGATCAATCCACTGTCTCTTTACCCTATAAACCACTGAAACATCACAAATTAGCTGTTAAATGAGTTTTCTTTGATGCATCTAACCAAAAACTTCACACTAAACTAATGCTCTAGCTTCCACCTGTTGCTTCTTTTCTCTTCTCATAACCTGACACAAAAGTGAGTAGAGGAGAGACCCTTAAAAAGAGAAATGGATCAGTCTTTGCCAAACCATCAGCAGGGAGGAGCCCCCCAGCATTCTGCACCAGTTGGGGCCTTCAGGCAGGGTTATATTCCTTCTCATGAGAGAGGCATCATCAGCGGGGATCAGGTCCAGTTTGGAAGACTACGCCAACACACACGCTTGTCCCAGTCGGAGGGCCAGAGCTCTGGGGCTGAAGAGGAGTGGTTGAGCAATTCCCTGGAAGGGAGCGGCTCCTATGGTCAAAGCCCTGTCCTCCATGGCATGCAGGGAGAGGGAATCTGGTACCACCGCAGCGCCTTTGAGCATGCCGAGAGCAACTACCAGCGCTGGCTCACCTCTAATGGCAACGGACCATTGTCCTCCTCTCCAAGAAGTCCAAACACCCGAGGCTACTTAAGCTTTCAATCAAGGCGTCCCCGCGGTCAACAGCATGATCAGGGGCACCCTGTCACCACTGTAAGGGCCTCTGGTACCCCCCACCGTCAGTACAGTAGAGGCCGCAATCGCACCTCCTCAGAGACCGAGCAGGGGGGCAAAGGCAGCAGGGGGCCAACCCATAGGAAGAGAGGCTTCTCTGAGACGGAAACCAGGCCCAGATGGGACAAGTATGGCACCTCTCACTCAGGGAATGGGAGAGACATGATGTGTGTTTACCGTTAATTTTTCTTTTTTGTCTGTCTGCATTTTTGTTTGGCCGTTGTCAGCTATGCTAACTTGTGTATTGTGTATGATGTTTGATATGCAGGTTTATGGATGAGCCTTTGTTGGAAGGTTTTTGTTTCTACTACATTCAGATTGACTTAATCGTAGCTTCCTCATTCATTTAAATGAGGTCAATCCCTTGCAGTGTTGCCAGCACAGAGAAAACCTTGCTTGGTTTTCATTGCAGTGCAATTCAGCATCATTACAAGGTGCTATGGTGGCCTGTTTAGGTGCACTTTCATGGTAGATAAGTCTGTTATGTAACTTCTGTATCTATATTCTTTATCTCATGATCATTATTCCAAAACACAAGATTATTTGAGCACAAATTCCTGCATAGTATTTTAGAATATGCTAAGCCTTAAATTGTAATGGTACCTGAAAAAAAAAAAATGCCCCTATCCACTACATTTTTAAATACCCGCTAAGTTTGGGGTTGTATAAGAATCACATAAGTATTGTTGTACACCATAGAGCCATATCCTGTCGTATATAGTAAACTGGATCTGTGTTCAATTATTCTACAACAAAGTGGACCTCTGCTGTCTATAAGGGGGTTATAAGCGGGCTGTGACCAACCTTTTGTTTGATAATCCAGACTTTGCAGACCAGGCAACTGTGTTTCACTAACTGTGGAATGTGTAGAGTTTCAGTAACCTGTCAGCAAAATGAGAAGAGAGCTGTGGCATATATATGGTAGTCCTGTTTCACTGATTTTTAAAGAAATGTTGTTTTTTTTTATTTTACAGAAACTGATATGTGTTTTTCTGCCATTGTTTCTCGAGTATGTGAAGAAAAAGAAGTCTGTCATGTGCTTTGTTTTGTCTCTCCCTATTCCACCCACAACTTGATCTGTGGCTCTGCATGATGTTGTAACTTGTTGTAAACAGCGTCCTTGTAATGCATTTAATCGGTCCGTATTCAGCTACTTATTTCTTGTCACTCACTATGCTGGCTATAATGACTAAAACACTTGGTCATGGCTGTTTGTGAGCAGATATGGTGTTGGATGCAGGTCAGTGTTTAGGGGTTTTTGCATCATCTCATTTCTCCTGAATTTCTGACTTGCAGTACCATCATGAGTGGACCGCAGTGCTTTGCCTCTGAGAACATCTGGTTCGACAAACACCGCTATGATGAGGCAGAGAAGCGCTTCTACGAGGGAGCCAATGGACCCTCTACACAGCAACATCAGGTAAAACAAGCACACATTTTGTCAAAATCCCCAAATTTAACTCCTTCTGAAGCTTGCCTTTTATGTGAATTCAATAGTTTTTTTTTTTATTATTTTTTAACGACCTTCATTTCCAACATCCTCTTGCTGGGATTTTTGAAGTTCCTTTCGTCTCCTGCCTGACACCAGCTCAGCTCATGCTGCCCTGTCAGTCACCAGCCTGTTTGTTTAAGCAATAGTTACATCATCATCAGTCACAGCCCTCAGCAACCCCAGAGCAGCTGTATGCATGTGAGTTAAGCCACTCGATTTAGAAGGGGCTTGTCCTAGTGAGAGAGAGGTCAGGTGGTTTGGCAGCTGTCTGAGCTTCTCAGGCTGTCTGAGGCGGCAGTGATGAGAGTTTCTATAGACCAGGAAGACAATAAAGAGAGATTATAGTTTTATCACTTCCAGATCTTTTTACCCAAATCACAAAAAGCCACGTCCTCATATACCCCTCATGATTTCAGGCAATGCAGATATTTTTGGTGTGCTGAGATTTTTGAGATAAGGCCTCTGTTGCCTCTGTTGCTGCACAAATATAATATAAACTTTACAAAGCAGTGTGCTGCTTATTGAGTATTATTTACAGAACACTCTGTCAGGTTTCTGTTTTGTTGGCCTTACGTCTTTGGTGGTTAAAAGTCAGTGAAAATAAACCACATGTTCAGTACAACTTGTACTGAAGTGGGAAAAGGACAGCTGCACCGTAAGACTTGCA
>JAPZDY010000004.1:16098960-16111855 GCA_029783645.1 Ctenochaetus hawaiiensis | reverse complement strand
CACTTTGTGCAAAATGTTAATGGGAACATTAAAAAGAACTGTCAACACATGTTCATGACGTCCATTCAAGTATTTGATCACGCCTACATTTTTTGTAAAAAGTTATAATTCTCTGAAATTGTAAGTGTAAACTACAGCTAATCAAGAGAAACAGGCACAAAACAATTCCTCTGTTTCAAAACATGCATTGATGTCAGTGGAAGATTAACTTTTTTGTTTTCTCTACATGCTTCTGAAGTTTGAGGATTTTGCTATATGATGAGGTCCAAAGCCAGTCTATTCACAATTACCTGCTGGATAAGCTGCAAGGATTAAGCTATGTCCTTTAATCGCTTTCTTCTGAGACTCTCCGCATGTTCCCATACAGTACAGTGCATTATAAAACACAGAATATCTTACATTTCAAGTTTTTATATTCGGCTGTCCCTAGCTCAGTATGAGTTCACAAGACAAAAATACACAGCAGGTAGGATCGACCCAAAAACATGGGATACAAGAGATACATGGAATCTTTTCAGTCAACTAAGAACTTCCTACAATGTTTCAATGTGTTCAGGTATGTATATTGTATATGTGCGTGCTATGCGAATGATATGTGGATCTACAGTCATGAAAAATGTCGTGGTTTCACTTGTTTTTCTCTTCCAGTCCACTCTCTGCTCTCAGGGCCTGGCTGCTGGCTGAGATGAAGCTAATCCAGTGTTTGAGGTCCTCAGGAAACTCAGGAGACTCAATCTGCAAACAAACAAAAAATTTGTCAAGCACTGAAGCACAAAAAAGATACGATCTACCATTGAAATAAGTCAATGGATATACAACTCTTTGTTGTCTTGCTTCATTAGAAACTGAATTTCTTTGGCTTTTACATTGTTGTTTGTATTTTTTTGATAGAATGATTAATCAAGATAATCAAGCATATTAATGTAAAATAAAAATGACAATTTGTTGCAATCCTACTGCAATCATGCCAATATTCCTCTTTATCTCTAGCTATGTCTTACCTTCCTTTTGCAGATAAACTCAATAATGCTCTCTGGGCTGCAGCGAACCACATTCTGCCTGCAGAGCATGACTGCAGAGACAAAACCATCTTTCTTGGACACAAAACGTTGCTCCAAGTAAAATGCCTTCTCATCCCATCCCAATACTTTGGTCCGAATCTCAAAAGCCTCACGGAAAGCCAAGGAGCGCCGGTACCGGATTGTGGAGGCCCCTACCACCATTCTGGCCCCCAGTTTGCGTGAGGCCATGAAAAGCCCATTTCGCATGTAATGATGGAAGCGGGCAAAGTCACACTCCCTTAGATATCTGGAGTTGTTCATATGCCCCATGTAGTCTAAATCATTAGAAAGGACCATGCCGTCAATGCTTTGCTCAGCTAGAATGTCCAATATTCTGGGCTGGAACCACGTCTGGACAAACACCTGTGCCCCCCGGAGGAAGTACCATACATCCAGAGTGCAGAAGAGCAGCAGGAGGACACCCAACACCAACAGCAACATCTCTCTGGAACAAGGATCCAAACATTAATGAAAAGATCAAGAAACTGACAAAAGGGATATGTTATGCCACACATTACTGCAATATTTCCATGTGATCTAACAAATTAATTTACGAAATTCTACAGCAATGTCCTTTAATAGTGCTTATATATAGAAGTTTTTGTTTTCTAAATTCATGACCACACTCGATATTTAATCAAATGCACCTCTGACCTCATCAATGTCAGAGCAGTTAGGTGTAAAAATAAAATGTCAGTGCTTTTTGACTCTCTGACATAATGTTACAGCTAAAACTACGTAAGCAGCAAATTCCCTTAAGCCCCCACTTCAACCTTGAGAGGACCATTACGCTAACGCTGCTGCATTCAAATAAACTGGGCGCAATCTGCTGTGACAGCCAAATCTGTTAGCTTAACGTTAGCTGCTAGCTACCGGTAACGTAAATTGGTGGCCTTGGCAGAATAGACACGTTACTCTTGAAGCGTGAAGTAGCTCTTTAGATATTTCTAGACATTCAAATAAAAGACACAAATTAAGTAAGTATATCGCCATGGCTGTCAAACTTACTGTGCGTCCTGAAGAGAGTGCTACAGCTACCATGAGATGCGATATAACTTGAAGGAACCGGTGGAATGAATGAAAATATCTTCCGGTTGTGTGACGAAATGATAGTTTTTCTTCTTCTTTGAGGTTTAAGGTCAGCTGAGACCGTCGGTGTCCCACTACTGACACCGCCTGGTGTTTGTTGAATCCCACAGACATTATTTCTACTTAACATTAAGTCCTTGCCCATATCTCAAAATTAATACCACAGGAATTGACTCTGAGCTGTTTTCTGCATAAACAAAGCAGCATTTTTTCCTGTCTACAGCATTCACAGGTGAATTTCTTGATGCTCCTAGGCACAAGAACCCGAGATCACCTCTAGTCCTCCAAGTACTTTTTAGATGCAGATCAATGAACTGCAATTTTATAATCTACAGTAGTATATATATATTTGCAAAAGCAATATCAGATTGATTTGACAGCCCAATATCTCATTACTGCACATTGTTTGGGTGTGTTTTTGTTTTTTTGACAGAACCCCTGCCCAAATTCTCATTTGGTGCACTGAACCTTTTTCTGAGCTATAACCCCTATCATCTCAGTGTGTTTTATACCTTACTGTTTTTAAAATTCAATTTCAGTAAAAACTTCACACTAAACTCTGTCCCAACTCTCACTGGAGGTGTGTGTGGCTCTCTGCACAGCGGTGCACCTATAGTGGAGGTATAAATTGCATCAACAGGACTTCAGATTGGATTTGTTTCATTGGAGTTACAGTTCAAGAGGATATTTTTATACAAACATATTATCTTATCTCTGGTAAACTGAATAAGATACATTTTTTTCAAATTGCCAAACAAGATGGTTTGTTAGTTCTTCAAGTGTTGACTTAGGCAAGCAATGGGTCAAAATTAAGCTTATTTTCAGAAGTACAGGCACAATCGTGTTCTAGACAAGTTATTGTAAACAAAGGACAAATTCCTCTCTCATAGGGCTCTTTTTCCCTGAGCTGTTAAATTAGACAATAAACAAAAAAGTCTTAGAAGCCGACAAGACAATGTCTTATTTGTTCTTCTCATCAAGTCCACTCTCAGCCCTGAGGGCCTGGCTGCTGGAGGAGATGAAGTTGACCCAGTGTTGAAGGTCTTCTGGAAACTCAGGGCACTCCACCTGCAAGCAGCAGATCATAAACTCAACATCCTTCAATTATCCAAAGCGCTTTTTTACTATCTTGGGTTTCCCAGAATGAAAAGTCCATGTGTGTGTAATCATCTATCCCTTACCTTCCGTTTACACAGGTGCTGCATGATCTTGTCTGGGCTACAGCGTATGACACTCTGCTTGCAGTACATCACGGCACACACCAATCCATCTTTTGTCGACACAAATCTCTGCTCCAGATAAAAGGCCTTGTCATCCCAAGTGATAATCCTACTCCTTAGCTCGTACCCCTCACCTATACACAGAGCCCTGCGGTAACGGATAGTGGTGGCTCCCACTACCATTGAAGCTCCCAGTGCTCGCAGTGCCTTGAACACACCATTACGTGTGTAGAGGGAGAAACGAGCAAAGTCACACTCCCGCAGGTAACGAGCATTGTTCATGTGGCACATGTCGATGTCACGGGGAGTGACCCGGCCTGTGACAGTCTGCTCTGCTGTGATATCCCAGATTGGAGTCTGAAACCAGGCCCGGAGAATCACAACAGCTGCCCGCAGGAAGTACCATACATCCAGACTGCAGAAGAGAGCCAGCAAGGCTGCGAGCACCCACAGCACCCACCACATCTCTCCTGGGAAATGACATACAGTAAAAAAGAAGAGTAAGGATGTGAAGTTACATCAATGCCAAGCTTTTACAGCCCTAATGGAGAGCTACACGACCAGCATGCACAGTGCAATTCACTACGACTCTCTGAAAACGTGGTGTTTCCACTCTTTATAGATACCTGATGTACTGAGAATAAACAGGTTTTACAGGACAGACAGGCTAAAGTTACCCCTGCAAAACTGCATGTCGCAACCACACGAGACGTTGAGTAAATGAAAATATTACCACATTAAAAAGTTATTTCGAACTACTGTAACTTTAGCATTAACCGCATCAAGTGAAGTTAGCTAGCTAAACTGTTACCAAGCTAACCTTTTATAAAACCTTTTAACGATTGATTTGCCATGAGTGCCTCAGGACTTTGTTACCAATGGAAAAGGAGAAATGACTACATCTAACTATTTGGTGGTACAGTTACAGAGTAATATTTCCATCAAAATTACAAATCTGTTGTGGAATATAATACATTTATTTATTTATTTTAATCTACGCTAACATAATCATTGACACCGCGGTTATGAGGGCAAACCAACTGTTGTGGTTAGTTACTATCAATAGTTTTCAGTCTCACTATATAGCTAAAGACAACAAATACTAAAAGTAACGATAAAAACATTTATAAACTTTTAGTCGAAATATAGTGACACTTACCTGTTGCTTTATTCCTCCTGTTTCAACTTAACTTTCGACACCAAAACCATTCACTCAACACCAGTACAGCGTCAAGTGTATAAATATGTTTGAAACACTTCCGGTTCGAGACTTCAACATAAAACCGACTGACGCATGTGTCCAACATGTTTTATCCATGTAAATCCGGAAAAGAGCAAAATACCACAGACTAATAGGATCCGACTTTTAAGAATTCCGTTTTTAATGGCGAAAAATTTCTCTCTGAAGTGATGTTTAGATATTTAATGGATTCCATATCTTTTCTGAATTCAAGGAATTTTAATATGAAGATACGTGTGATTCACATTCTCTCTGATTTGGCGTATCCGTTGATCCCTCTCCGGCGCGTGCTCCATGGAGATGTGACGTTAGAATTTATGTGCGTCCACGATTGGTCCTATGGCATGGACATATTGATACAGTTATACTTAATAACAATAAAAGCAACACAAGTAATGAAAATATATGAACGTTTTTCCACAAAAATAAAGACCTGTTATTTTCCTTACAATAGCTTTTATTATTTTTTAAGAAACAGAACTTACAGTGGCATGAAAAGTGGGTTTGTTGGACCGAAAGCAAAACATTATTATTAATAATGTGAAGGTTAAAGAGCCCACTAAACTTGTTTTTTCTCTTCTGCCTTTGCTGTAAGAAATTAAGAAAAACTGCATTTCCTCTAATTAAGCGACAGCTTATAAATCTGAATTGGTAAACTGCAACAAGTCCTGATAATATGCAAACTTAAAGTGAAGCCTGACACAAGCCCCCCTGTGAAAAGAGGTACAGGCAGAGTTCTGTAACAGCGAAAAACCGACTTGCAGAGACACTGCAGCTTGTGTGTATTTATAAAGAAAGCATATGTGGGTGTTAATTAAGGTAATTCATAATTTCTCTCAGCAGAATGATAAAAAAATCATGTCATATCAAAGTAGTGCTGAGTGATTGGGTGTGTTTGTATTAATAAGAGTGCAACTTATAGATATTTTACTGTAATTTTTAATGTTTTTAAAAACCATCCCAACTCATGTTACAGCAGTCAAAAAATTCTCCACCTGCCCCAGCCCAATTTACCCCACACGATGCAACCCAAAACTGGAAAACCTGTTTGAAAAATTCTGCAACACTAGGAGCAATCTGTCATACAGTGGCTACTAAGCTTTGCTGTTGGGTTACATCCTTCCCAAGATGACCATTTTTATTTCTACCAATTCCACTGTCGCTCTTTTTACTGCCAGCACAAGAATGGAGACTCTCCAAGGTACCCTTCCCTCTGTCATTATGTGTTGCTGACACTGAACCACTACCACAGGTGGTTTTGTGTGTCTTTGATTCTCCTTTTGTTGAGACAGAATGGCCAGCATCACAGTGAGGGGACAAGCTGATAGTGTTGATGTTTCTTGACCTGCAGGCAGGGTTGCTTTTTCTCTCTGTATGTGGTGACAAATCGCTCCTTCTGCCTGGCCTTTGAATGGTGCAATGAGATGATAGATGGGTCCCATGGATGGTTGAGATTCCTGGAGTTTTTATTTGAAAACCAGGACGAGGAGTTATGGTCCTGCAGTGAAGACCAGTACTACCTTGTTCAAGAGACAAACTGCAGTGGTGTGTAGTTTCAGCTATTATCTTGTCGATGCCAGGCCCTGGAAGTGAAGGAGAGGTAACCCTGTGGCCCTGAGTTGTTTGTGTTTTCCTCAGTCCAGAGGAGGCTGATGTGCCCTTGAGCTGTCCATTATATTGAGAAGGTAAAGAACTATTAGTTAGTTTAACTGATGCAGAGGTCTTGCTTGGAGGAGCGCCTAACGGTGGCCTTGGTTTACTGTGGCACAGAGGAGGAGGTGGATGTGGTCTTCGTAGGGTCGGTGTAGTGCTTAAAGCTTGCATAGTTTCCTCAGAAATCCTTTGTCCTGTTGACAGTCTGTAGGAAAACAACCAGAATGGGAATCAGACCAAAATAACCACAAAATTAAAATTTTAGCATGTTGTAAAAATTAAGAGTAACATTGTGCTTATATTGAAAAAAAATCGAATGAGAAAATTATTCTGCTTCTCCTCCAGTCTGTAAATGATATTTTTGCCTTCTTGAAGTAGAGCTTTAATGGAGGTCTTAAAACCAGTACATACTAACCTGATCCTGTTTTTTGATTCCTTCAAAGAGAGAAGGGAGGAAGCTGATGGTGAAGCAGCATACGAAGAGGAGAAGAGCTCCAAGTCAGTTTGTATTGCTCCTCTAAGCTCTCTCAACTCTGTGCATACAAAAATACAACAGGGTTAAGATTTGAATAAGTTTTAAAAAACTGAAAGTATCACTATGAAGTGTGATGAAACACATCATCAGAAACTTCAGCACAAAAAGAAAACATCAAAAGATAGCAATCACATTGTGCAGACGCAAAAGGAAAGTGCTTATTAATGAGTTCAGAAAATTCACTCTGTCACTGTTTCACTTGGACTGCCCTCTAATGTACTCAAAATAGTTTCACTGTCATTTGGCTCAGAGTAGATGTATTTGACTTGTATTTGTCCTCAGTTGCTCTTTGTTCATTCATAAATATGTTTCAGAAAGAGTTCTACCTACTAATGGAGGGAGGGTAAAATGATCCACATTCCCATTTCATTTATAAATTTATTTCCTGACCTAAATGGGAATAAGGGATGAAAAGAAGAGCTGTCCTCTTGCACTGTGCTAAACTATAATATGCCACTAGATGGCAGCAAACAACAAACAGTTGGTTTATGAACTCACCTGCAAGTGTAGGCTCTGCTTTATCACATTTACTCTGACACACTTGCTTAATATTTTCCTGTAAAAATACACAGAACACAGAGACATAGCTCATGTTTCTCATGCAGCTTGAGTGTGCTGAACATAACACCATGGCACAAGCTATTAAGTGTAGTTAAAGTTGTGAAAGTGGAAATATAGGAAGTAAATGTATTAAACATGTTCAAGAAAGCATGAGCTGTTGGAAATAGCAAGGGAACAAGGAAAACGGATAAAAATAACAGCAGGAGAAACAGCAAAGGAATGTGTGTGTGTGTGTGTGTGTATGTGTGTTTGACCACTAAACGATTGAGCAGCAGTGTTCCATCATAATTTGGCCTCAAATACCTTCATGCAGGGCAAATGAAAACCATAGGGTTGTGTGTGCCTGTATATGTGTATTACTGACATTATAGGGACTTAACACAAGTCTCCATTATTTAAATCATTACATTTTAGGGTGTAGACTTGGCTAAAGTTGGAGTAAAAGTTAGGTTCAGGTAAGTGGTGGTTACGATTACAGTTTGGGGAGGTTTTCCCTGAAATGAGCATATGTCTACGTTAAGTCCCCAAAAGTGATGGTAACACATCAGTGTGTGTGTGTCAGTGTGTTGTGTGCTGAACGTCTTCTAACTAAAAAGTGTGTCTTTATTTGTTTGTTATTTGAGTGACTGGCAGCCTTCGATCCTCATTTTACACCAGCACAAACACTAATGGAGAGTCTTTATAGCAACCACATGGACAAAGGGCTGTCCATTACATAAACACACACTCTCACACACACATACTGAACATACCCACAGGCCTGGAGACTGACAGCTTAAACATATATTTCTGGTCTATTTTCCCAGTGGGTTTAAACCCAAACCTCACAGTGTTGTGTGTCAGAGCTGCAGCTGAAGTATGTATGGCTTCTCTGACAGTGATGTGAAATCCAAAACAACTCCAAAGTACACTCACACTCCCAAAATAGTTTTGTGGTCCATGTAGGGTTTGAACCCATTACTGTGGTGCTGACTTGCTGATATTTTAGGAAAGCTTGTATTTTACCATCATTATTCTTATACATAAATCTCTAGGAAGCCAAATCCACCTCTGCACAGCCAACATACACAGCATCTCCATCTCCAGAGCCAGAAACAGGAGAACATGGGTCAACATTCCTGCTACAAAATCCAGCTGACACCAGCTTTTGATGGTTGCCATCTTTTCATCATCTATTGATGGTTCTGTTGTGTTCAAGCTTAGTCTGGCTTGGCTAAAGACCTTCCATATCCTGATGGAAAATCTAGCATGAGCTGGTTTCATCAGCCTCACACAAGCTGCACCAGATTGACCAGAACATGATAGTTTAGACTTTTTATTCAGTAGGGTCACCATTCGCAGGTCATACTGTGTCTTTTGATGCTGGTTTAATGGTCAACAGGTGTAGGCTATATTTGGACCACATGTCCATCCTGTGTGACGTGTGTGTATCAGCATTCTCATTTATTAACCTAACCAACAATTAGACCACCACTGCCCAGTTTAGACCAGTAAAAGACCACCAAAACCAGACTATCCTGGTTGACTCCAACAATAAATTTCCTGACAACCGCCACAGTACAGAAAACATTTTCATGCTCTTGCATGTCAAATAGTCATGCTCGAATGTCACAGAAGATTATAGGTCGGCAGACTTAGCAGACTTTGTGATTTCTTAGAGGTAAATATTTATTTAGTGTTCTTAATTGCACACATAACAAATGCAAAGCAAGCAAGAAAGAAAAAGAAAACTAACTCATTGCAACTCAAACAAAAGACACATTCATGGCAGCACAACCCCTCCTCTCTCCTGGGGAGTAAAATCTGAACTGAATATATATGATATATCTGATGATCAATCCACACCCAAACCAGGACCATAATCACAGTAGGTGACTCTAAAAATCAAAGAATGTTTTTGGACACTTTTAACTATTTTGAATGTAGAAATGAATATGACGTAATGTGTAACATTAACAAAGGGACAAGTGATGAGTAACAGAGGTTTCTAACTCACTTTTTCACAATGCAATAAAAAAGCATGGCTGACAATGTTATAATCAACTGGGAAAGTTACCACCTGTCTAAAGCTGACACTGGAATAACCTTGAAGGTCTAAAACCACATCATCTGAACTTACACTGACAAAAGAAACAGAAAATGCAGCCATCAACAAAACACCATAATCCCTGCAATATAAAATAGTTTTGTGAAGAACTGCGACAAGTTATCTAGAATGGCCTTACCTTTGGGAAAGTTCAGCATGTTGTGTTCACTGCACAAAGAGTAAAATATATCCAGCTATTCAGTTACAATGATTGAATATGAGGAGCCACAGTGATGTTGCAGTCTGTACTTCAGAAGCCAGGAGACCACAGAAAATATGAGATATCAGAGATCCAGTGAAGATTTCAAGAGTAAGCTGTTCATTTTTTTAACTTTATCTTTATTATTATTGTTATAGTTAACATAAATATTTTACTCTTATTATCTTAGTTTGATTCTATACCTTTACTCACTACCTCTGTGTTTTACTGTCATTGGTGGTGCTGCTATGAAATCTGAATTCCACCTGGAGATTAATAAAAGTTTGTCTTCTGTTTTATCATATCATTTTCTTAACCGACTGACTACGTTAAACACATACTTTGGACAACTGAGACCATGTACTGTATCTATGTGGAAATTACTCTTTTAATATTGCTGCACTGCATTGTTATTAGCCTCACTCCTGCTTGGAGAGAATGGGTCTTTACAGCTCTGTTTATGATAAAAGGATCTATATATGATGCACTAAAAAGGCATTATGAACATACTGCGGCGTATCGAGCCACTAAATGCCTGATCTGCCTCCATTTAATAGCTGAAACTACATAATTTAATCAATAGCAATCTCAGCTGAATCAAGCATGCTGGTGATGAGAAAATCATGACAGTCCTCAAGCAGGACACTTTTAATATCTTTACTAAAAACATTGCACAAGACAGCTTAGTGTTACACGACATTTCTTGACATTAAACATGTTTTCCTCCCATTTTACGGTCCATCACCAGCACAGACAGCAAGACTACTAAAAGCAGGCCTCAAAATACATAAAAAAGATGTTAACAACCTTTTTAAATGTTATTTGAACTTGAGGTTCCTGCTTAATACTGTCACTCTGAGTAAAATCCTCCAATTTGGATCCAAATCCAAATTCCTTTTCTCCATCACACACATCACTACTGGGAATCTAAAACAGTAATTTAGCGAGCAACTGAAAGAATACTGTCGATATCTTTTTCTGTGTTTGAAGTCAAACTAAAGATAGTGTATCTCTGTCTCATTCACCTTTTCTTTGCCTGTGGCAGGAAAAAAAATAGATAAACTTTTGGCGAGTAGTTAGAAATTCTGAAAACTGCAAAACCATGACTATAAGTTTCACCTCCTCCTCTGTTAAGCCTCCTATTTGGAGCATTCCTGTGTGATTGTCTTAGCAGGTGTGGCTAAATGAAACTTTCAACTGAGAGCACAGCGTGCATTAACATATTTAAAGATTAAAAAACTTTCTAGAGATTTGTGTAACAGTGAAACCAAAAAAAAATTCAGATAGTTCTTATTGTTGATTAATGTTTCCTCTCTTCAAAGGACTGATGAGTTATCATTGCAGTGTATAAAAGTAGTGTACTACAAGCTCGTACCATAAATGCCACAGGAGTCACAGCTTCACCCCATCTGCTCACAAATTAAGCACCAACTCTTCATTTTAAGGAGACAATTTCTCTAGAGGGGCAGTTCATTTCTGATTTGCTGTAGGATCCCTTTGAAAATGACACTAACAGCTTTTACAGTAAATACCTCAAGATGTCAAAGAAAAATCTCTTTAAAATTAGCTTCACACCCTGAGGTTTTCAGGACTGGAACAGCACAGTGTTGGGTAAAGAAACTTAACCCCTCAAAGTATCCCCTCCTCTCTCTCCAAACACCATGTTTTACTTTGTAAAAAAAGCTAATGAGGTACCATTATCACTGCGATGGAAACTTCACATACCCACAATTATTGGAAAAATTAAGAAGCAAAAAAAACAAGCACAATGCTACCAGTAACATTTACCCAGCACACACACGTGCATGCGCACACGCACACGCACACGCACACACACACACATATATACAGTTTTCCTATTTTTCAACTTCTGTCCTCTCCAGACAAACTGGAAATGTTACATTTCCAGGCAGACACACACATGCACACACCCAGAGTGATAACCTCTACATCTGGTCTGCAGCAAAGTCCCACATCTGGCCTAACTAACTCACTCCCTGGTTCTTTCATAATGCCAGACAAGCGTGACAGTGTAGCCAGACTGTAGACATGTGTGCATGCATGTGTTTCTTTGTTAATGTGTTTATATGTCTTAATGTCTCTGTATGCATAGTCAGTAATTTGATTGGAAGGGGATCGATCTCACTCAGCACAGTAAAACTTTGGCCAGACAAATGGAAAAACAAGTTTAGATTGAGCCCTCACAGGACTGAGTTTGTGTTTGTGTGTGTAAATGGAAACCCTGGCATCGTTTCAGTGCCAGTGGAGAGGCACCGGGTCTACCTGGAGGAGTCCAAACTTCTTATTCAACTTAAGAGAAAAGTGTTTTGTTTTGAGGAAAAAATGGGTCCTGGTCCAAGAAAGTCTGTAGCCCTTTAATGGTAAGAGTTAGCATTGTGTGCATTCACACAAAATTCTAATTATGTATGAACTATGTATAAATCATGGTGAAAACTGCATTTAACTGGAACCCATGATGTCTTGGTAAACTTTTTTAAATTCTTAAAGCAGAATTTCCAAATCTAGCACAATTTCTAAGAAACCAAAGAAGTCATGCTGAGTTTAGAGTTTGTTTACAATGAATATTGTTTGCAAGATTATGCACAAGACAGCTAGAATATTTCCTTTTGGTGTAACAGTGTAGCTGCAAACCAACACAAGCAAGAGAACATACAGTATGTAATATTGTGCAATGTGTTGCTTTTTACTGTAACATAATCTTAGGTAAACTTAAGGGTAAATTTAAGGGTACATAAAGGATATAAGAGGTTAAATTGGTAAAATTATTTGTGTTTATGTAGTGTATTATGAAAAGCCTATCCAGATTTGGAAGTACAGATTTAAAATGCTTATAAAGTTAATTGCATGGACTGTAAAATCTGTTCACAACTGCAGCAATACAGCAAATTCATATTTTGGTTTTGGCCTGGTTTACCATGAGAAGTTTGAAGACTTGGGTCACTGGCAACTAAAAAAAAAGACTTCATGTAGAATGTATGTAGAATGTAGAATTTGTCTGTTTTACATCTTGTTCTTCTTACCTTTAAAAGCTTTATCAGCTTCTTCAAGGCTTCACATTCCTCCACTAGGACAGACCTAAAAAGACAGATGGATGATACATTTGTTTGCTGTGAAAAAATCCTTTTTCCTCCTTTTTCTTTTTGTGTGAGTGTATCACACAAAAAGATAGATAGATAGATAGATAGATAGATAGATAGATAGATAGATAGATAGATAGATAGATAGATAGA
>JAPZDY010000004.1:16074263-16085924 GCA_029783645.1 Ctenochaetus hawaiiensis | reverse complement strand
AAAAAGGTAATTTTCCTACAGTAAAGATATCCTTTGTAGACCCCCTACCTTTGATAAAATACATTGATAACGCATATTTTAAGTTAGCAGAAACATATTTCTAACCAAGTGCTTTACTTAAGGGGCGAACACAGACTTCTTATTCATTCACCACTAACCAAAACTTAAAAATGATTGGTCCCTAAGGATTCACACACTGCTGTTTAAATCAGCTTTGTTTTACAATGTTTAAAAAAGAGGTTGTAAAATAACGTAGCGATTAATTTGGTAGTAAATGCAGTACGACTGACGTTCGCTAGCTAACGTCATTTACCTAGATAACAACCGGTGCAATATAAATTCTGCATTTTTCAAAGTGTCGTGGACACAGAACATAATTACAACACTGGCAACATGAAACTGCTTGGTTAAGAGAAGACAAAGTTCACAAAAGTAAGTTTATTTTGTTGTTAAAGAGAAACCAGCGCTCACCTTCACTGGTTCCTTGTGTCCAGCAAAAGGTAAAGCTGTGGTATCCAAGCAAAACTTTACCGTTGCTAGGGGGGGGAAATATCGCGAGATAGATCGAAGCTGTCAATGGTAGTTTGTTTTCTATGGGACTTTTCTCATTAAAACACAGTTCGCGTCTATGTTTTATTTTTTTAAAAAGCCGTAAAAAGTATAATGCAAAATGAAATAATGCTACAAATGTTACCTAATCTTTACTCCTATTCCATGATTTGTAGATTTAAGTTATTTTACAGGAGACCACTTGTGCTCTTGTAAAAGTCTGGACTAATGAACGTCAAAAATCTTAAATAGGGGGAGGGACGGCCTTCTGCAAAGACTGGCATTTGAACTCTTGGAGAGGCAGTGAGTATAACTTTCCCTCTTTAAGCCCCGAACCTCCACCCCCTTCCGGGCTCAATGCAGAATTGTGCGCAACCCCAGAAGACCACTGTGAGAGGAGAACTGCGGTAATGCCAAGGATTTTTGCGTTCAGCAACAATGTAATAAACTAAACATTTTTTTAAACTTGAGTGTCCCGTCTACCAAATCCCAATTGGACTATAGTGGATAACTTTTCTTTTGTTCTGGACGAAGTGAATCAAGAAAGTCATGATTTTCGGTGACCGCCTGTCCCTGCAGCGCAGAATACGCACGGCCGTCTTGGCACTGCTGCTTTGCGCACAGGCCGGTTTGGGCTTCTCAGTGGCCGGACAGCAGGAGAGCACCTGCGAGGCCAACGGCAGCATATACTTTGTAGGGGAATGGTATTTTCTGGACTCCGATCACTGCACCCAGTGTGAATGCACTGCTGAGGGCTCCGCATGTTCCCGCACTGAGTGCACGTCTCTCCCGGCTGCGTGCATCCATGTCAGCCACTACCCCACCGACTGCTGCCCCAGGTGCGAGAAGATCGGGTGTGAGTACCGAGGAGTGGTGTACGAACTGGGACAGGACTTCCAGGTAGGCCTGAAAGCTAGAATTCATGGTAACTTGGGCTATCAAGTGATTAAAGCGGTTGGATCATTTTCCCTAAATCTGCTCTTGACTATTTTTGTAATAAACTTGTGAAATCCTTCTCCTCCCTTTGGGCATCTAAAAAATTGGGTTCGGTGCAAGAAGCTGTAATCACTCTTTTGTTGAACTGCTCACAGCTCTGGCCCTCATAGGGGCCATAAAACTATGAATAGGGGTCATTAGTCGTCATTGTTTCTTTTAAAGGAGTCAAAAATGTTAAGCCTCGTGAGTAATAGGAATCAATTATTTAAGGAACATTTTGGATGTCACAAGCAATAAAAATATCGGCTGTGCAGATAAGAAAAATCTCTAACATGTGTTAAAGGAATTCTGCAAATTACTGAAAAATAGGATATAGACACCATAAGGATGTTGAATATTTAAGACAAAGAAGACTGACTATCATGTGAGCTTTACATGATGTACAATCGACTCATATTGTAAATAACTGTGGTGGTTTCTATCACAAATAAACCCCAAAATTAAGGTCAGCTTATGTGTGAAACCTCAGATTTCTTCATATGTTGTTGCTTGTGTATCATAATCTATGAGGATAGACCTAAATATGTCATATTCAGTGTATTTCCATCCAGAACTCTCAACCAATTAATTACTTGAGTATACACACAGATGTAACTTAAGTGTGAAGAAAGGAATTGGAGGTAAATGGCGCCCCCTGTTGAGATGGCATGAGGTGGGCAGGGTGAGAGGTGCTGCTCAGAAGTACTATCCAAGTTGAGTCTCGCTCTGTTTGTGTATATGTTTGTGTTTCTCCAGCCATCAGAATGTGAGCAGTGCACTTGTGACAGTGACGGCATCGCCCGCTGTCTGGTTGCAGATTGCGCCCCTCCACCATGTGTCAACCCCGTCTACCAGCCCGGGAAATGCTGCCCTGAATGCCAGGATGGTAAGATAAGAAAAGCAAACAAACACATAAAAACAGAGGGACAAAAGGACGTTTATCTACTGTGTGAGCACCATTGTTAAAGGTAGTTATAATGTGTTTGATCTGTTCAGTTGTGGTTACACTTACCTCCATTGCACATCTCCCTCTAGGTCCCAACTGCTACGTTAATGCATCACGCAGTCAGGTGATTCCTGCAGGAGAGCCCATCTGGGTCGACTCCTGCACCAAGTGTCGCTGTCACGATGGCCAGGATGCCGGCTACTGGGAGGGAAACCGTCTTGCCACCTGTTCCCGTCTCAAAGACTGCACGCCAGAAAAACTGTCCATCCAGAAAAACTGATTCACTGTCAGCTGTATCTATCTTCACACTTTCCATCTCTGAGTACATGCTGAGCCCTGCTGTGCAGCTGAATATGTCAGTGGTATAGCCAGATATCGAGGATTATCTGCAACTTCAAAAATGCCAAAAGCCATCAGAAGAGATCAGCTGCCATTCCACAAGGACTTTTCATCCAAAGGGGGTCTGTAATCTGATGAGACCTACTGAATCTGCCTCTTTGGTGGACAGGGCTGGCCCATTATGAGGCCTTAACTTCATATTACATATAAGTTCCAAATTAAAGCCCAGTTAACAGACCAGTCTGAGCTTCAGCTTCACTGTTTTTCAGCCAGTTTAGGCAATTTGAATAACTGTAATTTAAAATAACCACAAACTAATTGAGGTTCAGAAACCTTGCAGTCAGGTGGTATTACTGTGCCGCACCATAGAAGTACTGGTTGGTGCATCCATAGTTCATAGAGGGCGGTCGGTGGATAATCATTAGGGGCTTAAAGCAATTTCTAACTCTGTGGCCCAAAAAAGTTAATCTAAATTTTAATCTAGTGATAAATAAAGAAGAACAAATGATCCCACCTGCAGAGAAAATGAATCTTAGTCATCTGAAACCAAATGCTAATTCATGATGTGGATGGCAGCAGTGATGTAAAAATAAGATGTTTAACTTGCAGAGCCTCATACACCCTCAACCACTGTCCTTAACACCTGTCACCTGTGCACAGATTTAAATTTCTGTGCACCTACAGAAAAATCCCCAATTAAAGAAATAAATCAGGAGCTGGAGAAAACAATCTTGCCCTTTGAAAGGTGACCACACTCCCACAGTTTCTTCAAAAAGTTTGATTAGACCATCATGTTGTGAGAGATATTAGTGAGCTTTTACATAAGCTTGTTACTTCGGAGGTAGTTTTTATTTCCAGACACTTGCTTAAAGAAACAGCAAGAAACATAACAAAGCCAATGAGATTATTGGATGATGAGAAATTGTAATTGACCTGTCACAGTTTGATGCAGCACCCAAATGTATGCAGGGCTGTGATGCAATTTAGACTAGGAAATGACTTTAGCAAAGCAAACAACAATTTGTAACCATTCTGTGAGTTCTGCAGTTTGATTTTCACACTAAATGAAAAATAATGTATGAGACCACGGCCTAAGATATGACTGTACAGTAGTTTTAGACACGGGTGATATTTGAAACAGGGTTTCATTTAATGGGATGTTTGCTGTTTATGTAAACTGTAGAGCAGGAACAACAATCTGTAGTTTACTCTTTTATTAGTTTTCCACAAGAGAGAATGTGTAGCCTTTCATAGAGACGTCCTTCCTTGTTATTTCCACTGTTATCAAACTGTAAATTTATCATTTACCTTTGTCATAGTGATCTTCAGTGTTTGATGAAATATAGCATGAAGTGTCATTTTATATAGGTTTATACTCAGCACATCGTCCTGCTGTTATTTGTTATTATCTACCACTTTAACCATGAGGGACTTTTGGATGAAAACCAAAAATAATTTTGTTTTGTTGTCCATTTATGGGCGGTGTTAAAGCTTATAATGGCATTTACTTTACTGCAAATTTAAGACTCCCAAGCTGCTGCTGCATGAAGTATATTATTACAAGTTTACTGCAGTAATTCTCCCTGAAAAGCCTCTTTATGCAAGATCTGGGATTAAGGTTTAACTTTTATGATTATGAAAACCTTTTAAATCACATTTTATCAGAATACTTAATACATGAATACACTCTTGCTATACTTAGAACATTTTCTAATAGAGACTAGATAAGATCTGAAAGTCGTTCTTCTGCAAATATCATGTTTATTACTGTATAATGAGGAAAAAACAAGGTTTGACTAATAGTTTGTTAGATACATTTGTTTGTTTTGTTGCTGTGAGTTTGATGAGAAGCTCAAGTCTAATGAGGAGCCATAAATAAGTGGACGTTGGAACCCTGCGGTGTGCAAGCTGTACTTTTAGGATTTCATGATGTGCTTATTTTCGACTTGTCCCCTGTGCATGAATGCTTCTGCTTCTAATTTCAAGATTGAGATCACTCTCATGTCTGTTAAGCAAATATGATGCTACAACCAGCAGGCATTAACTTAGCCTTGCACAGAGACTTAAAATGAGGGGAAACAGCTTGTCTGGATTTCTGTACCAGGTACCAGAATCCTTGAACAAGCACCTTTAAACTATCACCATTAATACTTTATATTTGTTTATTCTGCACAAGTGTAAAATCACAAATTGGAGCTTGAACTGCCAAACTTTTTATGGCCAAGACCAATTCTTTCCTTAGGTCTGTGGCAGCTTTTACACTTTTGTTAAAATATGAATTAAACAAACAAGATATAAGGTTTGTCTTTATAAAGTGAGCTTTAGAGGTGTTGGTAGGCAGGTTTTGGTGCTTTAAATGGGACTCAGACTGCAGCTGTTTGCCCATGTCAAGTCTTTATGCTTAGCTAAGTTAGCGGACTGCTGCCTAAACCCTACTGTTGAGTCATGATAGAAGTTTAAATCTTCTCATCTAACTCTGTGCAAAGAAGCCAAAAATGTCAAACTATTCTTTTGAGTGGGTTTTCAACTTACTGCCTTAAATTAAAGGGAACTGCTATGATTCACACTCATGAATCCTATAGCCAAACTGTTAATATACACCAGCTCTACAAACATCTTGTAAAATATCCCTAATTAAAGAACTTTTCCATGTCCTTGAAATGATCTAACATTTGTGTTTTTTTTCCTTGGGTTGTGTGTGTTTCTTATTTTCTCAGAGCAATTTGCTGTTTTGTGAACTATTTGACTCCTGTCTGAGAGGACGCCATCCTGATTTCCCTGCAGAGCTCTTCTGCTGACAGTTTGGGAATAGAGCTTCCCACAAAACAATAAAAGAAGTAGAAAGTAGAAGAAGGCAGACATACCTTTACTTTGGAGTATTAAAGATATATTTATACTATTGGGAGGAGGGCAGGAGGGCCAGGAAAGACAAAATGAAAGACTGTAGAAGTTGAACTGATGTAATCCTCATGGCGATATGGCATTTGAGTCCACTAACACACACTGGGACCACACGGAAACAACAGTAACAGGTTTATGTTATAGCAACAGGGCTTCCAAAAAGTGTCTATATTACATCAAAACACTCTGGGATTACTTCAGTCTGCAGGTAAAAAGTAATATCTTATGACGTATTTGTTCATCCACCAGAGTTTGACATCTTCAGTAACCTGAGAGAGAAAACACAAACGCACAAACAGCAAGCAGCTGACAGCACCATCAAATCTTTAACCATCAGATTTATTGATTGTATAGAAAAAGTAGGTTTGATATGACATAATGCATTCTATATAAGATATAACATTTTCAACATTCAATGTACAAAAAAACATAGCTAGAGATACAGTAAATGTTTAAAAATGCCCAACAGGCCTGAAAGTCCTGTCTGCACTCTGCAGCAGACGAGCAAAAGATGCATTTAAATAAGAAACGATTCCTATACTTAACCACCCGAGGTTTGCCTGACAACTGGAACAGCTTCAAAAGTCCAATAAGAAACATCAAGCGCTCCTCATGAGTGGTTGTTCTTCTGCTCAAGTAAAGGAAATGTCTCAAATACAAGTTTTGCTGAAGTTTCTGTTGCTGATCTTTACATCTATTACTGTTTATACACACTGGGGCCAAGCCTCTATCGCTATATCCTTCTTTTTTTTCTTTACCCGTCACTACTCAGTTTGTACTTGCACTCATGTAGCTGATAATCTCATAAAGGGAAGCCTGCAATCCTCAAGAAACTGGAATTTTTTTAAAGGGGCACTCCACATATCTAATGCATGAAGGACAGTTCACTGATAATGAGGAATATTACTCAATTATTACTCAATTATCTACTTTATTGGGGTCAAATCAATGAAAGCAGTTTGGCTTTGTGTAACTGGCTATTATTTAATTATAGTTTCCATTATTGGCCGATAATTTACAGGTACTAATTAATATTGTGCATCCCTAACCGAAAATAGGTATTCAGGATCAAAGTCAGGGATTATCTCCATTCCAAGTTTGCTTTTAAAACTTTTTAAAGACAATATGAACGATATTAATCAACACAGAAACACAGGGACTTTTCTGAATAATGCAACAATGCTCCTGGGTCACGTTACTACCACTACTTTTAATTATTTTAGCTTTGTTTCTGTGCTCTGTCCATCAATTTGGTGGACATCTCTAAAAGTACATTGCCCATGATCCCCAGCCACTGCTGCAATGGCACACGCGGGAGTCAGAGGTGTAGCAAATTTAAAACGCTTTGTGGTTTGTTGGCAAATTGTCCAAATCGACCCAAAATCAATTTTTTCTTCATTTAAGCTGCAGAGTGTATAATAATGGGATGTTTCCTGGCAATGCACCTTGGGAACTGTGTACAAAAGCTTTTACCTCTTAATTTTAATCTAAGAATCCAATATTTTCTCATGCAGTTTCAAATCTTTTGTACTGATGCTTGAACCAAGGCAATTCTACCTCGACGGTTTCGTCCAAGCAGCAAAAATGCACCAACTGTGAGCAATGTAACAAAGTCTATGGTAAAAATGAACGAGACTTTTTCTTTCCTTAACCAGGGAGGCCAAAAATAGCTGCTCCTTTGCAATGCCATGAAAGACACTATTCAGGTGCATTGTGTGGAGTGTAAGATCCAACGTTTTTGTCTCATATTAGAAATGAAATCAGGATATCTCAAACACTGCTTCTTCAGTTTCAGCTTTGTTTTGTTTAATCCTCATTTTTTACTTAAAGTCACTTCATGTTTTATAAGTAAAAAGCTAAATTGATGGAGTGCCCCTTCAATACCATGAAAATGGAAAAAAATGGAAAAAATCAAAGCAGCAGTTGTAATTTCATCTGTTATGTACTGATTATGAGAATGAGAGAGAAATCTGTTTGAATAAAAATACATGAGTGCATAACAAACTGAACTGAAGCCACCTCATAACCTGCTGCAAAACAATGACTTTCAAGCAGGATGTGAGGCAGATCTGAAAGAAATCTGTAATATTGCACAGGGTTAGCTGTAAACAGTGTACAGAAAGGATTGCATGGACCTCCGCACATGGAGAATCCTGCAGTCTCACATATTACAACATGGAAAAGATACAAGGTGAAAAAAAAAGGAAAGTCAAATGAAGCGGTGGACAATGAGAAAAAGAGAAGAGACTGCGGGAGTCAAAAATGGGTTTGTGTACCAAGAGGGGGGAAAAAAATAGGATACAGTAAGTGGGACATATTTAGAGACATAAACAGAGGCCTTGTCGATATCTATTGAGAGAAGAAGCACTCTTGTGAGACACAGCTGTGCCTGACGTGACCAACCACAAAGCACAACAGAGTCTCATTGACACACACAGCCTGTGCTGGCAGAGCAAGAAAGAAAAAGGCAACGAAGGATGAGATAATGCAAAGAAAAAAAGGGAAGACAGCGTGAATGCATGTGCGAGTGTGTGTGTGTATGTGTGTGTTTGTTGGGGGGGAGTGTGTGTTGAAGAGAGGGGGAATTATACCCTCCAACAGGCTTGAGGCGAGGACAATGGAGACCCAAACAGATGGGAAGATTTTTGCCAAGGCTGACCAAAGAGGAAGCCAACAATGTACCATTTCCCCCAAAAAGAAAAGCCTTGAGTTGATCTTAATTACACGAATTTTAACAGTAACAGCACTGCACAAAAAAAATCAACCTTAAATTTTCTGTTTAAAACATCAAAAACAAGTAGAAACATTTTCTATAGGTTTTTCATGATCAAACAGAAACAAATCACCATTCCTTTCTGTATTATCCATCTTGAAACACACGTTTTCCTCCACTGATTTTTACCCACAAATTGACCTCTAAAGAAATGAAAAATGACCTCCCTGCCCCTTGGTGTAGCTAACTTCTGAAGGCATCAGTTTGGTGTTTAGGCGTCAACAGTAACAGTACAAACAGTAGAGACAAGGACAAACAAAACAAAGGAAGGACAGAGATGAATCCAAGCATGAACAGCCAAAAAGCTTTAACACACTTATGAGGAAGGTCAGGATCAAAGATTTTGTTTGTTTTCCTTTTCCACACAGGCAAAGTTATAAAACTCATGTGAGATGGGAAAAGTTTGAAATGAAAACAATTAAAAAATAATATAACTCAGAATGTATTTGATTCATATATGAAATGGATTCCAGTGCAGGACTGACAGCTGATGATGATAAAATCTAAAGCGGCGATTGAGATGTCAGTCAAACCGCTCCAGTGATAACTCCTCATTACTGCCTTAATATTCACAATTCACACCAACAGAGGACTTTCACCTTAAAATTTCCTCCTCCCGGATATGATGATCGTTTTCTCAAAGATTGAAAGATAAAGATAGCAGAGAGAGAGAGAAAATGGCATAGTTATTTGAGCTTAAATGAACTGTGATGCTTTAAAAAAAAACTCTGACTTCCAAGTACATTGTAGGCTTAAAAAACGACCTTCAAAATTCATTACCTTCCAACTAATGTTTTATGTAAAGCCAGTGTATCAGATACAAGAGTTTTTGTATTCACAACACATTTTCCTATAAAACATGAGTCGTGACTTCATCCTGACAGCTCATTTCTGATGCATAACCCTGATTATGCCCCATATATAGATAGATAGATGTACTTTATTGATCCCAACATGGGAACATGGGACATGGGAAATGCTAAATGCTAAATTTTCTAATAAAAAAAGTCATTTTCTTTTCAAACAAATCTGTACTTTAAAGATTATTTATGATCCTCAAGCTGTTAGCATCTTGTAGAGACAAAAATGTGCCTCTAAAGCACAGATAACCAAATAAAACTCTATCTGTCTTTAAGAGGAGTGAAAGAAAAAACAGTCTGCAGAAAGCTCATCTCCAATATTTGCCGCATGGGGTTACAATCATGACTGAGCTGTCAGTATGTATCTGTCTAGTCTGTCTTCAGTTTCCTCGACTTGATTTTACAATGTATTCCCAAGGTAATTCCACCACACCGCATTAAGCCAACAAGAAACTTTTTCATATCTTCAACATTTTTTTAACTTTTGCTGAAAAATGCCTCCGTCCCTCTAATAAGTCAGTTTCTGCTTCCAAAGTTTTAGTTTGTATGTAAAAAAGAGAACAAAAAGAAGGTTCTCAGGAGTCTGTTGCTTGCTGACGAACATGTTTAATCAGCGTGTCCCAGCACTGCTCTCAGTCGTCTGCGGGTAGATGCAGGCACAATACACATTCATTAATTGATACAGGATTTGATTGAGTAATTAGATCAAAACAGGTGACTCCCTGAACAAAAACGTCAATATTAAATAGTTTGTTAGCATCATTCGTCGAGATGAGAGAGAGAGAGATACTTCGTTGATATGCAATCCATCAGATGGAGCGTCGCTGCATGTCCCCATGTTAAGTCAATGTAACAGTTTGCCTCTAATGGAAAACTCCATCCTCCTGACCGTCACTGTGGATGCTTGGAGACATTTTTGATTCTTTTCCTGATATTCATTTCCAAACCAGCAGGTATCTCTCTTGTCAACATATCCACGTAAAAAGCCCATTTTTTCATGGTTTTTATGACCTTCGGCAAATATCCCACTCAATGCCGTCCAGTATTTCAGTTTAGATGAAATTTTCCAACAATAGTTCCTGTCAATATCCTCTGTTGATATGCCATTGGACGTCATCCAGTCCACAAACGGTTGTTAATGGACAGACTCCAAGTTTCAGCTTACAAGTGTGATGCCAACCTTTGGTCAGCCGCTGATATTTTAGCTTTTGGTCCACAGTCCTTAAATCTGAAGTCACTGATTGGTAAAGGTAGGTGGTGTGAAGCCACTGGCTGCTAGAAAAAAGTTGTAGGAGGAAAGAGCCTGAGTCCTGGTTACAGAAATGGCTGAAATTTAAAAAAAGAAAATCAAAAAAAGAGAGAAGAGTAAAGAGGGAGAAAGACACCATGATGTGCTTGTGGCTTTTCCTTCTTTCACTCTCACATCTGCCCAGATGTTTGGGATATGTGTTCTCATCATTTCCTTCTGATAAGCACTATTCCTCTTGTCTTTTCCCTCCAGTCAGTGTGAATCAACCCCCTCTCTCTCTAACCTTTGAAAGGCCGGGGCGGTGGTTTGCCGATCTCCACAGAGATATTTGTGTACAGAGGGTACCTTTTGACCTGAACCAGTCTGTAGGTCAGAGAGCTGATGCCGTCCTTCTTCATCGTGTTCTTTGTGTTCTGTATTTTATTAAATCTGAAAGACGTGAAAGACAAAGAGAGACAAGGAGGGGAGGAAGGGAGGGGAGAGATAAAGGAAGACAATGAGGAAATTTAATTACAAACAATGAAGGCAAAGCTTCGAAGTAAAATCTTTATTTGTCATTGTGCGTGAAACACTATGCATCAAGAAATGAAGACAATTGCAGGACTAACTGTGGATGTTTCCTGTCTTATGTTAAAGAGCCTCTTTGCTCTAAGAGGCAATGTTAAGAAGGCCAAAAAGTATGAAATTACACAGGCCAAATGCAAAGAAAACCAAGTTTTTTTGTAACTCTGCCTTCACTGGGGTAAATAGTTCACAAAAGAGGTTGTCAAAGGTCTAAAGGTCATCATATAGAGCAGTGGTTCAATTTACAGCATTGATGCTGAAAATAAACCTAAATTTTAAACCTCTTTTCAAACCTAAACCCAGAGAAAAGAAACTCTTCTGCTGGATTGTGGACATCCAGTTTCCTTCATTGTGTAGATACTGGCCAACAGGTGGTGCTGTTGCATTGCGCTGTGGCTCAGTGAACAGTATTACAGTATATGCTGTATATATATATCTATATATATATATCTATATATATATATATATGTCACATCTGTCCTCGGTTTGTTAGAAATGTACTTGA
>JAPZDY010000004.1:16046080-16059964 GCA_029783645.1 Ctenochaetus hawaiiensis | reverse complement strand
CTTGAGGGGTTGCATGTCACTGTGAGTGTGTTTTGTGTATGTATAATGAACTGTAGAGTAACTAATCAACTGGATTCTCTTCATTCTTTGAGACAGAATAGTGTCCTTGAACCAAGACAAAACTTCAGCTCGAGCTCCAGCACACACACACACACACACACACACACGCACACACACACCAACAACACATCAGTGCAGTCATTATTTTTCACTACATTGACAGGCAGTAGGCAGTAACATTGCGTGACAGCGTAGTGAGAATATTATGTAAGGGAAAGGACACCAAGGATACAGTGGAGCTGCAGCATGGAAAGCTTCAGCATCCCCAGTGTGATGTATATAATCCGGAGCCAACACATTCGACAGAACCCTCCCCTGAAACACAGCAGGTGGGTGGCTGCTGTAAAATTCCCCACTGTGTGGGACCCAGTCAAGTTAAAGGGATTGGGAACAGCAGGATAACAAAGCAGAGACAGAAGAGTCTCTGAGGAACTAATGTTCTGCAGAGACTGGGTCAGAATGAGATGATTGTGCCACAGAAAGATGAAAGCAGGCTCTCTGATTTTTTTCGCGAGAACAAAATGCACACTGTGATTTCTTAACTGCAAACTTAATTTTATGATTGCACTGTAATGAAACAAATCAATGCTGATTTTAATACTGACAATATCGTTACCATATTTATAAATATCTATATTTCATGGGCCGACAACATGAACTACTGTTTCAAATCATCCTGAATCCCACAAGTTTTTTTTTTTAATAACAACATATAATTTATCTTAAAAAAGGATTGTTGATGTTCTGTAATCAAAAGTCGACTGCCCACCTCCTTAAGTCACTTACTTTGAGTGAAATTTCCTCGTTTCCTAAAGAATTTTTCCAACTAAGACTCATTTTTCACATGAGTTCTCGTAATTTTTTTTTTGTCAGTTTTTACATAGTAGTTCAGACTCATTCTTTTGACAGCTGCAGATGTGAGAAGCATCGGTGGACTGCTGTCTTTTCTGAAATGATAATCCCATGATACGACCATGTCTACTTCCCTGCACTAACACACACACACCCACCAAATGGCCTACTCATCTCTAGGCCTGCTACAACACAGTCATCACACAGAAACTTTTACAAAGGGCCATGAACGGTTCAGTAACTTCAGCAGACTCTCCATTTCCAGGGTGGATACAGATGTTATGACAGCATCTGCTCATAGACTGTTAGCTCTGACTACCACTGGTGTTCTTGCTATAACTCTCATCAGTGTCTCCTTACCACCAGCGCCACACAAGTAAGTACCAAAAAGGCTACATCTCCTCCAAAGTTAGGGGCAAAGTTACACCTTTTCTAAAAAAATACAAATGCACACACTTTAACACTGCTGCTGCTTTACATAATGTTCGTTGAAACACAGGGTGGTTTTTATTGAGAAGTGACTTAAAATGCAGTGTGTTTGACAGGGCTGAAATCTTAAAAACGAAGACATTTTATTATGATTGAGCTGCTCCTCCAATTGGACTTCTGGAGTCAAATCATTAAACATTATCGTCCATCGACTTAACAAACAGAAGCCAAGTCTTTATGTGGATCATTTAAAATGGCTTCCAGAATCTCATTAAACTCTTTCTCAGACTCAGTACTATCATAATACATTTTCTCCAAATGTGTTGAGGAAGTTATTTCATGCAGCCACTGTTTGAAAGCAGGCGAAAAAGTGCACTTCCAGTTCATCAAGATAACTGAAAATTAAGTTTTCTAACAAAAGAGATTTCTATACATTAATAAAGCACTCTATTAACGCTCCATAATCCATTTCTATATTTTTGACATAAATGAAAGTAAAAAATGTCAAACCGGCTTTTAACCAGACAGGAGAAGTTAGAAAGAGTTGAGTAATATGTGCCCTCTTATCCTTTACATCCATCAGAGAGAAGCTATGCAGATAAATAAAATATTTTGGAGTAATGTAAAAGATTAATCACTTTGAACTCAGTGAGTCAAGCACCAGCGTTTACTGAGCACATTTGCATCCTTTTTCCTCCCAAATGCTCAGATACATGTTTTTAGCTGAATCTCTTCTTAGCAGCTGACTCTCAGACATTTCTCTCCTCATTTTTATATATTTATAAAACACAACCTATAAGGCTTCATTTGGAACAGAACAATAAATTCATAGACTCATTATTGTGCCAGGTGTTTGTACAGTCTGCCACAATATTGTTATATAATAATATTATATTATATTATTACAATATTAATATAGATTTACAGACTGGTGGAGCCAGGCATATATTTGACTGAAATATATATTAGAAAAGCTGGAGAAACTGATTCAATCACCAAATATAAAGGTTATAAAACAAATTTAAGATCTGAATATCAAAGAACTGGAAGCTATATTAAAATAAGATTGATTTTTTTTACTTTATGCCATTTTGTCTAGCTGGTACAATGTAATTATCACAATTATGCTTGACTTGTTCACATCCATGGGGTAAATGTTAATCTTTTTCTATTAATCTGAAAGTAAAAAAAGAGGAAAATTCCACAGATTTCACTTCCATGGTGTCTACAGATTAAATGAGACCACCATCACATTGAGACTTTTGTCTAACAGATTAAATCAGTGTTATTGTTGTTCATTTTACATCATTGATCTCAGAGTCAATGTTAATTGCTTACCCTTTTAACACCATTAGAGCCACATTAATTGATTCAAACTAAACGTGTCACACTGCTGCAGCTTCAGGTTAAAACATTTGGTAGGTAAAATGTGCGGTGGCTTTTACTGTGAAGCCGTCACAGGAAATGCAGAGTATTTGTCAAGGCTAAAATCCTTTAACTTTATATAAATCAATTTTATTCGGACTGAGCTGTAGCTCTGGTCATTAGTGGACTAAAAAGCTCCATATAAACGCTGTTACAGTTGGATTGCTGAAGTTAATCTAATAAACAGTGTAGTCTGCTTAACTAACAGAGGCACCTTGTCCATTACAGAAGCTCCGAAGTTTGTGAAGCAGAGTGGACTGTAAAGCTCTTCCCTGTATCTGCCTGCTAATGTGATCCACTATGAAAAGTTTCATTTGGAGCCTGAGGCAAAGGAGAACTCTGTGTGTGTGTGTGTGTGTGTGTGTGTGTGCATGTGTCTGTGTGTGTGGATGAATAGAAGAACATTAATGTAGCAGCTTGGACAGTGGTCTGGACACACACACACACACACACACACACAAATACACACTCACTCACAGACCATGGACCTATTTGACTGGATTAATCAGGAATTTCTCCAGCTCTCTTCTTTCTATTCCCACCAGTGGAGTTAATTACATTAGAGCAATGAAGTGGAGGAGAATTGGGAGCTAAGTGTGATGTCCTGCCTCAGTTCCTCATGCCTGAAGAAATGAGATGGGAAAGAAAAGGATGGGGAAGAGGAGAAGGAGAATGACGTGTGGAGGGCTGGAGGATGCACAGAAAAGAAGTAGTAGTAGAAAAGTACAGGTGTGTGGGTGTAAACATGAAAAAGAAAACAATGTTTTTACTCAACAGGGACACAATTGGGTGCTGCATAAGTGAAAAACTTTTAAATGGTTTCCTGACTGACACAAACAAGTTTTCAGTTATACCATTGCCCATTAAAATCACTGGAATGTATGTTAATGTAGATACATAAATAAATAAAATTGTTTTTCCTATAATTTCGATATTATATAATTTAATTAAGCTTTTTTCAAGTTAAACAAGGTGTCTAACAAACCTAGTGCTTGCCAATAAAAATGCCAACATTTTGCACAGAAATATGTCTATTTCTTTCCTTCCTTTTTAGATATTTTTATCTTTGCTCTGTACAAAAGCATTACTTTATTGTTTTTTTCATTTCTTAAAAAGCCTGTCTTCAATATAATCCCTCTGCAGTTTCAGTTTAATACCACTTACTGACATTCGCATTAAAAAGATTTGTGCTTTGATACCAAGGCAGGGAAAATTTTTTTTGAGCAAATAAAACCATGAGATGAGGTTTTGGTCAGTTTCTGCTCCACTGCTCCCTTGCAAGTGGATTTCCTGCATCACAGCCACTGACTGTGGCTTTTCTGCCCGTTCATACCTTCCTCTCAATGCTTCATTTCTCTCAGCCGTCCTCCTTCAGTCCACTCCCTGAGCTTGGACTCTTATTTTCCTCCTGAACATCTTCTCTTTTTTCTATCTTTTTCTCACCCTGTTTTAATTAGGGCATCAGTTAGAATTGTGCCCTCTGAAACAATTCAACAAAGAGGGGCCACAAGAGGGAGAGAGAAACCTTTTTTTGCATCCAGCTTTAAAACTTGTAAAAAATCATGTGCAATAAAAATACATATTTCAGATCACTGGATAAGTTGCATACTGTAAGGCTGCAGAGACTCACAGAGCCTCGGGGCCGGCTCATTCCTTTATTAAATATGTATAATGTACTCACAGACCAAATTTAAATTTAAATGAAAAAATACATATAAATACATAAAGAGTTGTTTGTGCTAAAAAGATTGGCTTACAGAACATTGAATATTGAATACACTGACCAGCTAGCATATTGTTTTACATTTCAAGAAGGTAGAGGGCACTTCATTAATTAACTTCTAGTAATGAGCTACACTTGTTCCTTGCAATAAGTTCTCTACATTAAACTTTAAGAATACGTAATAAAAAAGAGGAAAACAGACAAGACTTTACTAATCCGATCTATATTTTATACCATAGTTATAACACAGTCAGACTACAAGCATACAAACATTAGCACACATTTAATTGAAGGCTTAACTAAATACAACTTGTTCTTGTGATCTGAAAGATATGATCAGGTAACCAGTGGATACGACTGAGCTTCAGAGTGTTATCATCAAACTTTCATTTCTTAGTCAAGATGCTGACCGCTGCATTTTTAATACACTGAAGCTGATGAACAGCTTTAACAAGAAAACAAGTAAAGAAGAGCGCTGATCTAGTCCTCTGGTGACAATGAACAGGCTCTCAGAATCTGACTCAAATACAGAGCATTGAATTTTTGAGATTTTCCCGAGACGACTGAGGTTTATTTATTTTAATGATGCAGCTGATGTGTGTGAATAAAAATTCAGGTCAGAATCAATAAGAACTCCTCTGCTTTTGACTTGGTCAGTTAAATCTTTGGGATTCAGACTCCAAACAGGCACAGACATGTTGCCTCAGAGCCTTTTCACATAACTTATTGATTTCACAAAAATTAGTACTGAGTACTGAGAAGCACCGCCTTCATGTTTTAATAACCTTTAGTAACACGTCCAATGGCAAGATCCAACCTTAAGACAACTTTGGCTTCTATAATAACCTCTTTTTAAGCTCAAGGAGTTTGCAGATCATTCAGGCACATGGAAACATAAACTAATCACATTCATCCCTGCTGCACAAACACACTGTTCTGTCTGTTTGCTGCTGCTACCGCGGCTGTTTCCCTCCGTCACCTCGCCTTCACCTTTACATCGATCCTGCTCCGATATCAAGGAGTTGCTCTCTGCTGTGTTGTGTTGACTTCTGTTCTGTGACTGTCGTAGTGAAAGTATCACATCAGAAGGAAAAAAAAAATGTGCCTGCTTGCTCTCCGTTTACCCAGGAGGGGCTTGTTTGTTCTGCCTGCCAAGCCTTGTGGATGCTTGTTTTTATTTGTCCAGGAAGCATGTTGGAGAGAAGAGACTTTAATGGCAGATGTGACTGAATTACTGCTTGCCAGAGAGAGCGTGACTGGCTGGGTGTGGCAAACCCTGCAGTTTTAAAGTTGCTGACATTGTATGTAAAACACTAAATCTCTGCTAAATCATCTGTTTAGCAACTTAAAAGGGTCAATGTAGCCTTAATGCACTGATGTGAGAGGAACTTCAGACTTTTTAGTCCTTAAAAAATTGGTTTACTTCAGGCTCTCTCAGGTTCTTAAACATTTTATGTTAAAAACTGGCTCTGACTGGATTTTGTTGTTTTTTAGAAGACATAATAAGCAAAATGAGCCATACAGGCCGCTTTATTTTAAATGGGTATATGAAGACAAGTAGAATATTTGTCATCAAGTTAACAATATACTGTTTTGTTGCGTCCTGGCTCCACTTTTAACATGCTGTCTTGATCCTAAAGTAGGCTAAAATTTGCAACCTTTGTGCAATACAAGAGTTCACAACCTGAGGGGAAAGTTCTTGTGCAGATAATATGATCTAATAACAAAGATGATATTTAATACTCAAGTATTCCGGGTATCATAACTTTAAGTACTGGATGATCTATCCTTAGTTTTCAGGACTACAGCTTAAATGTTTAAATAGGACCTTACACGGCCCTTTCTGAACCCACACAAAGTGCCTAACAGTTGTATTTGAAATGAGAGAGGAAGGGAGCATAGAAAAAATAAAAAATACTACGTTTGATAAAATAAGGACAAACAAGAGCATCACTAAAAAAGAAAAACTGGTCTAAATATGAGATTCAAAACACACCACCATCCTTTCTGTCCTGACCTGAGGGTGACGACTTCCACAACCTCGAAGTGTGATTTTGTTTATCAAAGGCTTTGCATTATCAAAGCCCGAAGCCCAAAATATCCTGACGCTTACATCATTGTCAAGGCTTCACAGAAACACGTGCAGTCGTGGTGCTGCTGCTGCTGCATGTGTGCATGCTGCTGGCTCAGGCTCTGTCGAAAGCCACCGCTGGGAGGTTTACAGGGAGGAAGGGGGAAAGGGCAAGAAAGAAAGAAAGAGAGTGAACACAGAGAGAAGAGAGAGCGTTTGTATGTGTGTCGCAGGCTGGTCTACCATGGAAGCCCTGGAGACAAGTACAGTCACAGCCCAAGGCCACTGATGCATGTTCAGAGAGGGTGAGAGGATGGTGAGAAAGAAAATCTCTCTCTCTCTTTCTCCCTTTGTTATGTCCACCAACTTTTTTAGACAGGGGTGGGAGGGGGCAAGTGGCACTGGCAGTTGTGTAAATGGCATGTGTCCTCTTCGCCAT
Organism: Ctenochaetus hawaiiensis; assembly: GCA_029783645.1. Lineage (NCBI taxonomy): Eukaryota > Metazoa > Chordata > Actinopteri > Acanthuriformes > Acanthuridae > Ctenochaetus > Ctenochaetus hawaiiensis. The sequence goes on along the minus strand of JAPZDY010000004.1, from coordinate 16,052,965 downwards.
GGGCTCGAGCCACACTGAGCAGCAGGGACAGCTAGTTCCCCTGGGCTGGCGTTACACTAGCAGGACCCGTTTCAGGCAGTGGCCTTGCCACAGTCTGTGGCATCAAAAACCAGTATAAAAAAGGAAATCGCTGGAAGGAAGCAAGAGAGGGAGATAGGAAAAAAGAGGTGGAGAGTTAGAGGGGCAGAGGAGAGGGAAAGTACAGCGAGGAGAGATGAAGTAGAGAGTAAAAGAGCATTTCAGTCATTAAGTTGATTCTTCTTTTTCCAGCCTTCAAAGAACGAGCAGATGGAGGTTCAGTGTCGCGTTCAAGGACACTTCAGCTGGACAGCAGGCTGATGGACACATCAGCTGTTTACGCAGTTCACACTGGCGAACTCTGTTACCTCTTAAAGACAGAGAAAAAAAAAAGGTGCACATTTCACGAGCACCACGTGCTTTGAACCGTCCCGCTGTTCTTTTATCTCTCCATCCCTGCATCCTCCTCCTCTGGTCGATTTACTGAGCACTGACAGACTGAGCCGACTAGGCTGTTAGTTCACTCAGCTGGAGACTCCGACCTCCCCACTTCACGCTACCACAGCTTTCATTGTCAGAACTATTTCTGCATCAGAACTCATAAGAGTGATGCTTTGAATCTCAAAAAGAAATTAATGACAACCTTTTTTATGTATTGATATCTAAAAGGAAAATGTAACTGTACAGGATCAGGCAAAGGACATGATTACAACTTTACCTGTATAATCTGCTTCGAGCTAATCTCTTAAATCAACATACAAACGAGATGACAAATACAACGCTGGTGTCTACCCACTTGCATTTACCAGATCAATCATCTTAGTTTAGTTTGTTAGCATGCTAGCAGTTGATACTTAGCACTAAAGATAAGTACAGTTAAAGCATTGCAGGTTTGGTCATTAAATAAAGTTTTATGATCACCAAAGTTATTTCATTTCATCCTCTGGACGCCTGAATATCTGAACAAAAACTCATGGAAATCCAGCCCACAGTTGTTTGGTTTTTACACTGAACCTTAAAAATCCACAAAAATTCAATAACAAGATTTATTTTTTTTTTAAGATATTTTTTTGGGCTTTTATTTTCACCTTTAATGATAGAGCAGTTGTGAGATTGGACAGGAAACAGGGAGAGAGAGTGGGTAGTGACATGCAGTAAATGGTTGGAGCCGGAATCGAACTAGCGACCGCTGCATGGAGGTCAGAGCCTTCCATACATGGGCCGCGTGTGCTACCGAGCGAGCTAGACAGCGGCCCAATAACAAGATTTTTATGAGAAAAGCGAGTTGCTCAACAGCCTCACCTCCATCTCCACATCCACCTTTTCTCGAAACAGCTTGTCCATGTATTTTTTCAAGGCCATTTCCCTTTTGATAGCTCTGTGAAAGGCTTACAAACAAGCCAGCCCTGAAAATGTGAAGGTGGATGGTGGGAGGGGGTGTGAGCCTTAGAGAAAAGCATAACAAAACCTTCGTGCTCAGCTTTATTCTCTCGTATCTGCCAATGTTGTTTTCATTAATTTATTATAAACTCGAGTTTGGTATTTTTAAAGCCTCAGTTTGCAATAAAGAACACAGAGTGAAAAACAGAGAGGAGAAGAGGACTGACTCTTACTAGTTCTGCAGGTTTTTGAGTCTCTCCTGCAGAAAAAAGCTCGTATAGGTGCCTCGAATTCATGATCCTACAGTGAATTCTAACAATGACCCAGATTCATGCTGAAAAAAGTATCAAGACATCAAAAAAAAAAGACCTTCTCAAACAACACCTGCAGCCCAACACACCGTCCATCTGTATTCTCAATATGCTGCAAGCACACATCACAGTTCACCTTTTCTGCACTCAAGTGTGTTTGCTGATGTTGGCTGCAAAATAAAACTTTTGGCTTACTTTCCCTCAGCCTGCAAAAAGCTACTGTAGTTCCACCTCAACTGGTGATTTTCTGCTTTTGATCTTGTTGCATTAGGGTTTAAAGTAAAAATAAACAGTAGTTGGGGATAAAAGGGGGTTTCATAGTTGACAGTTGGTACTGACACTTTGCTTTAGCTCAAAAAAGCAAAATGGTTGAATTGCAATATGGTCTATTGAGGCTGCCGGCCTCTGAGTGTCCCTGAATGACTTAGAGTGTCGTGACTTTTGAAAGAAGAAATAACATTTTCTTCCTCTTATCCATGAAGTTCAAAAAGAAATAAAAATGCAGGGTTTTGCAGCTTGGTCAGACTCGGTATGTTATGAACAGCAGAATATAGTGGCTAATTACAGCTAGCATTAGTTAGCACTCTTTAGGTAGATATAGCTGCTTTATAAATAATTGAGAATGCAAATTTTATGATTGTTACCCTACACTGAAGCATATACTTAAAAAATAAAATAAGAAGCAAACATGTTTGATTTCATGGGGGGTCGTACTTATTCTGAAAAAACAAATGTACCCTAATAATAATGTCAGTTTTTATTTTAAAGGTTTTCTGGGACGTTTTTGTCTTTATTAGACAGTATACAATAAAAATTGTAATAATGTTTTTTGCAGTTTTCATGGTGCTTTGGGGAATTTAAACAGAAAATAAACCACTCTCGAGTCAGTGAGTTATGCTGTGGGCTACAACTTAAGTACTGTTTAACCCTTTTAGCCTGTATTTGTTTACATTGTATCACACTGGCTGCATTAAAGAAAGCCAAAAAAACAGAAAGTCATGTTTGCATTGTTCCAATAAAATGTGCAGAGAAGAATCACTGGATGACTTTGAAAATAAAGAAAACTTAGGATAATTCTCAGGCAAATTCTGAAGTTACAAGAAGCATTTTTTATCCCTGATTTCTTAGTGGATCTAATAAAAATGATTGATAATGGAAATTGAAGAAATTATCATTGAAAAGTGTATGTCATGCTTTATCCAAAAATATGTATATGACAGTTTAAAAAACCTCTGGAAAGCAGTAGTGAAGAGCAAGAGCAGACAATGAGGAGGAGGTGGTGATGTTTCCGGATGAACTCAGTCCACAAACTGCACTGTAACAACTTTATAGATGAAATCTTAAACCTGAACACCACGGAGATGCCTCACTGATGTCATTAAAGCAATTGACCCCAGACAATCTGGGGAAATGAAAGGAAATTCAATTAGCTATTATCCTGTAACTGCCTCCATGTGGCCAGAGTGTCCACTGTTCAGCTAAATCACATTACATAGTAAGTATAATGCAGCAAAGGAGGGAAAAGATAAAAATATGAACTGCTGCTCTTTGATTCAGAGGAAACAACATCCAGATTCCGTAACTGTGCTGGAAATATCTCACCAGGTCGTCATTTTGTTCACATTATGCACCCAAAGGTCCTCCTTTGAGATTTATGCTTCGTATCTAAAGATTTAATTTTCATGGTAGCCATTTGAGTTTATGCATTGAGGTAAATCTGAATCACAAAGGTCAACAACATCAACGATTTATCTTTTTATATATATATATATATACTTATATATATCGGACTCAAAGACATTCCTTCACATTTCGTAGCAGCTAAAACAGCTCAGTCTGCCTGCAGAAAGTATCCCGAGGGAAATATATTGCAGCTATTATCCGATATAAAACGTAGGAGTTTTAATTTTTATCTGTCCTACTGCTCACACACACGAACACACACATACACGAACACACACACACACACACACACAAACCCAACATGACTATTCAGTAAGCAACATATAACCGTAGATCTCTTTTATCACATCTTGCCAGGCGCTGACAAACAGCTGTAATCTCCTGAACGCTGTGTTGACAGGCAGAGTCCATTCTCAAAAACACCAATTTTCAGATGCTCTATTTTCAGTTTTTCTTGTAATGCTATTACACTGAAAGGAGAAAGATGAGCTTCACAGTGTGAGAGTGACAGCGGGGGCACAAACACAGGAAAAGAAAAGCTGATCGAAAAAAGCAAAGAAAAGAGAAAAACAATAAAGATGGAGGTCGCGCTTTGTCTGTGAAGAAGTGTCCTGCTGTGTGAGTCTGTGTAGCTGCGAGTGTATTTATAATTAGTGTACTCAAGCCTTATTCTTTGAATGCAAATGTATCTGCTTATGTGACCAAAATAAAATTTCTTTTGAAGCTAATTCGACACGGCAACCAACAATTTGTTCACTTGTGAAAATCTTTGTGCCACTTTAAACGTTGATTTCAGCAATTTAAGGCGGACATTTTAGGTTTGTCGATGTGACTGACAGAAGTAACAGAAGCAAGTAACAGGAGAGTCTATGGGGGGAATATTTGGAAAATGTCAACTGTGATTTAAGATGCAATGCAAAGGTACTTTTAGTATTTTATATGCTAAATCATTTGTTTAGTAGTCAGATCATCAGTTCAGCAGGTGATTAAACAATTTCCAATCCATTCAGCCAATCTGAGAAGAGCATGAATTAAACTAATGGCCCTGTAAGTGGTTCAATGCATTTAAGCATTCTTAAGTCATCTTTCTGTCTTCCTGTCAAACAGATATTTCTTCCCCTGGATTTGATGAGCTCACTTCCACAGTAATATTATTAGTGAACTTGAGTAAGTCATTAAAAAGCTGACTGAGGTGCTTCAAAAGGTTAATTTATTTGCTAATTGCATTCTCTGCCTCTGAACAATAAATCACCCTCTGCAGGAAGAGCTTCAGTGTCACTTACAGTCGATTTCACCAAATTTTATTGCTACAATCTCCGGTAGAGGCCGACATAATGTGCATATTTGTGTGCATGTGTCGGAGTTGATGGTCTGACTGGATTTTAAATAACAAAACCCTGACAGCTGCTATATTTCTGTTTTTTTCTCTCACTACAAAGTGCTGATCTTGATGTGTAATTTAGCCAAGTTCGGGTATTAAAATGTCACTTATGGTAAATTTAAAAGTACATCTATTATGTGAGTTACATTTTCTTGGTGGAGAAGCTCTTGCTGCATCCTTCCACAGTTACCTGTTGTAGATGTCGTCGTCCTCCCCTCCCCAGCCCCAGTACTCATTGGGAAAGCCGTTGATCTTCAGAAACTGTTTTTTACTGAGGCCTGAAACTCCTCCAAAGTAGCCAGCGTAGGGCAGCCTGCAGGGGAGGAGAGAGGGAAAGATGGGAGAGATTAAGTTAGTGCGTGAAGCAACAGGTTGAAGATCTGTGTGTTTTAAATAAAAAATATAATCACAAAAATAAAATTGAAGTGCTTAAACGAAGATAGGCCAGCTGCCTCAACTTAGTGCTTTGCTGCATGAAATTTTCTGTATCAAAAGATTAAACTTTAGATAAACTTTGCTGTTTTTCTGAATAGCATACACTGATATTGGTTTATCTGGTAAAAAAACTCATGTTTACAACTGGTAAAATTAAAACCCAAATTAAGAAAAAAACAGTTTGAACATATTCATTATATTTATTCAAGCAAAAAGAAAAAAAAATCTTTGCAACAGCAAACAACTAAATTTATGGAAATTTTGGACTCAACCATCACTTTATTTACAACTTTTGAAGGACAGTTTCATCATTAATCATTTGACAAACACACAGCAAACAAGGGAGCAACTGTGACTCAGCAGGTAGTTGACTTGTCAAAGGGTCGGTGGCTCAGTCCCCTGTTCCTTGTTTCAATGAGTCCTTGGGCAAGATACTAAACAGCTGTATGTTTGTAAATGTGTAATCATGTGTAAATGTATTCCTGTTCCTGATTAGTGTATGAATGTGTGAATGTTGAAGTGCTGTGTGAGGTAAAGAGACTAGAAAAGTACTATGTAAATGCAGGTTATTTGGAATGAAACAGATTTTTTTAAAAAAGCTCAGTGTTTTATAGAGGTCTGTTTCAGTCCATGTCCATGCAGTAAAATCCACATTTTCTCAGACCCCAGTTTATGACATGCCATCAAATAAACATTATAACCAACTTTGATTAAAGTTAATAATAAAAATGATATCAACAAATCAGTGTACAGTAAAAACTCCTGCTGTCCCTGTGCATGTTTTCAGTGCTTGTGAAGCCAAAGCTGTCCATGATTAATGGACAGCAGCATCACATGATGTGTTGATTTATTAGGAGAACTCATGTTTTTTGGCAATCAGATCCCCCTTAATGTATCTTGTCTTGAATGTGTTTTTAAGTGGCTAATTTATTGCTGCCATTTTATAAGTGGATGATCCATATCCATATTTAATCCACTCAAGACACCTGAAATGGCCGCGTACAAAGAGGGGCCAGAGTGTTTCTGCATAATGTTAAGCCTCTGGTGCTTACAAGCAGCCAAACAAGCATCATTTTCTAAAAGCCAAGTTACCTCGTTAGCTTAAATGCTGGAAAGTCTGTACTGATGAGTAATTTGCAAATGAGGAAAAGTGTGAACAAGTGAAATGAAGACACAAAAGATAAAGAATGAGAAAAAAATGGAAGAAAAATAGCAAAATAAAAAATAAATTTAAGGGCAGATGACAGAAAAGAACAGGGAGGAGGGTCTCTTCATTAAAATATCTCCCTGTATACTGTGTTTGCATATGTACCTCTGTGTGTGTGTGTGTGTGCGTGTGTGTGTGTGTGTTTGTTGTAGACAGTGAACAGAATTGGGTGGACAGGCGTTTTATTTTTTCCTCCACAGTCGTGAGACTACTGGAGTGGGACGGACGTTAGCTGCGAGTGTCATGACAGGCGCCTGGAGTCTAACCAGAGGGTGATGCATGTGTGTGTGTGTGTGCATGTGTGTGTGTGCGTGAGTGAGCGTGTGCACATGTGTGCATATTCGTACAGTACGTGTTGTCAAACCTATGACAGCTCCCTGTTGAAGGAAGACAAGCAGAAACTAATGAGACCGTATGTTTTTGCACAAGTTCTCCCAGCAACAATATGGTGAGGAGTGTGTGTGTGTGTG
>JAPZDY010000004.1:16029083-16042810 GCA_029783645.1 Ctenochaetus hawaiiensis | reverse complement strand
GGCTTATACTAGAAAATGTCTGGAATTTTGCTTCAAAAATAAACCAATTACCAATTATTAAAATAGTCGTATTTTATTTTAAATAACCTTGTAGATTAATCAACTAATTATCTAAAACCATATGTGCATATTTATCATTTTCACTCCACGAGTAAAATGCCTACTGATTACAAAGTTTGGATTAATTAAAAGGAACAGATTCCTTCACTGATCAGCAACTTGCTGCATACAGATTGATCTAGTTTTTGAACACAGCTCTTCAATTTTAATGTGGGTCTTTTCAGAAGCTGTAGTCTAGACTTGCTAGCTACGCTTTGTATCTTGTGCTCTTGTTAGGACTACAGAAGTATGACCAAATAAAAACTGGCAGCAGTGAACTGGTGTATTTTCATGCTAATTTATGCCTCTGACAAGGATTTCCAATTATAATGAGATTTAGTCAAATTAAATACTGTAAATTGTCTGTCAGCATGAAGACTGTGGGCCCACCTTAATGTTTTTTTCTTTTTTCGTTAGGCACACACACTAAAAAATCACACGCCAAGTTTAATAAATAACTCTTCAACTAACCTGAAGCCAAACTTGTCCATGGCGATGGCAAAGTGTCTCGGCTGGTCGTAGCAGTGGTAAAGGTTGCGGTCATCCATCGGGATCAGGTCCACGTCGCTAAAAATGAAGCAGTCGTACTCTGCGTCCTTCAAAGCCTCCGTGTAGCCAACATTCAACAACTTTGCTCGGTTGAAAGTGTCCTCACCCAGCTGCAAGAAAACACACAAGAAAGATCATTATTGAAGTGTCTGGATGTAGATGAGGAGGGACGCTGCAGCTTTATCAGCACAGGTTAAAGGATTAATTTGAAAAAAGCTCAACAGCTCAAAAGGTGCAGTCTAAAACACAAATCAGTGTGTGATAATATTAAAGTGTCCAATTGACTAGATAACAGATACTCTGTTTTCACATAATGTAGAACATGTTCCATTTAAATTGTGATACTTTGTAGGGTTAAATTTAAAAGGTGAAGAGTGAACTGAAAAAGCCCTAAATGAGAAGAGGACAGTCAATACTACCAAATCACATAAAACATGCTTTTTTCATTTCACTTCCATACTGTAAAATGCAAATCAAAGTGGGTTAAAGTGGTGCAGAAGTCAACTTCAATTATGAACAGGGTTGTTACACTTTTTAATGGTGTGAATAACTGGATACTGAACTACCACAGGCACTGCTACCACAGAAAAAGAGAAAATTAGTCAGACCAAGCCAAATGAGGTCGTGCTCACATCAAAGGTGTTTTTCTGTACTAATTCAGTATTATTGACCCCAAGAAAAAGATTAGTTCCCAGAAACAGTAAAACACATTAGCTTCTGAGACTCTGCTAGTTTCAGTTCAACACCTTCAAGACATTTTATATATTTTTAACCATTTTTTGCAGTAATTGCTTACCTCTATTGCTCTGTATATCATCATTAGAAAAAAAAGACATTTGTTATATCAGAAGCTAAAAATGTAGTTTGCAAGCTAGCTGACCTAAAAAGCGAGTTTGATTAGTTGGTTGTGTATTCCTTTAAAGCATACAATTAGATGTTTCAGCAGAATCGTGTTAAAGAATGTATAATAATAAAGTAAAAACAAATGTTTGCTTTAACTGCAGTCGAAAAGGCAAAGTTAGCTGGCCAGCTAACCCAACAAGCTAGCTTGGTTAATTAAACAGAGTTCCTTTAACAAAGGCCAATGTTATTTCAACCTTTATGAGTTTATTTCTGTTAAAGCAGAATCATGCTATAGGTCAGTTCAAAACAAATTTAAAAGATGTTTGTCTTTACTGCAAACTGCAGATAAACAAGTAACTCGCTAGCTAGCTTACTAACCAAACAACTGGCTGTAAGTGGATCCTTGTGCAGTTAGCAAAAATAGCAAACTTAGGGGCTACTTATGTGAACTTATCCTTTGAATCAGAGATAATCCTGAGGAGGCTAATAAGATCCACACACTAATGGTTTAATAGCACATTTGCACTAACATTATTACAACAACAATTATTAAAAACTCAGCAATTAAAAATTTAGCTAGCTAAATTTAGCAATGACAAAATAATGGATGCACATTGTCACCAGCCTAGGTGACACTTCAGTTTTAGAGCTTCATTGAACAACACTATTTGGTGTCTGATAGTCTGTATTTATCTCTCCATGCAGCAGGAACTGATGTCTGTACTGACCCTCAGAGAGGAGACTGCTGCAGTGAAATACATCAGTGTTTTTAGACGATGCATTGCCAAGGTTCAAAACTTTGGCTGAGATAAATGTGTTCTTGCCTTGTATGGTGGCATAAAATTGTTGAGGTTACAATATATGACAGTTATAAATTCAATAATGCTCTGGGTATTGTAAGTCTCTTTCTGCAGAGCCCTCGTGCAACAGCTTGGCTTGGTAAAATCCAAGTCCTTGTCGGGCTGCAGGGAGGTCAGCGAGCGAGAAGTGAAGCCACTCTGCACCCTGACGCTGTTTGGCAGACACTTTCCTGATGTACATTGACAGCTCATCCTCTTTGAACATTATCTGAATTTTATTCTACTTTTCATGACAAGCGCAAAGAAAAAGGCCAGGAAGCGGATAGAGAGACAGAGCTGTGACGTCCAGGAGGGAGATGAAAATTCAAAACCCTTTGTACTGTCAGTACCTGGTACATGCATGGACAGACTGAGTCATCAAGACGATTTCCCCCCAGGAAATACTTTTATTCACTTACTTTATAAAAGCTCATTTTATTTCAGTACAAATGGCCTCATGTCCCTTAGCAAGTGAAATCTTCATATGCATGGAGGCATCAACTAAAGCCCTACTTGGATGAGTGACTTTCTCTGCACAATGTAAGAAAGTTGCAGAGGATTAAAAAAAGGACTGAATTTAGACAAAAGAAGAGGCATTAGATGGTAAAGGGAAAGTAAAACCTTTACATTAGAGTTAAAAATGATTATTAAATCAAATATTTTGACAACAAATTAATAATTTCAGTCACTTAGGCAGCAAAAAGGAAAACTGGTCTTCATTATGGTTTCTCAAGTTTACTTACACATCGCTTTTTTTCCTCTCTAATGTGATATTAAACTGCTTGTTTAAATTTTAGATGGTTTGTAAGATAAAGTCCATACTAGGAACATTCAAGGTTTTGAAAAAATGTTATAACCTTTTTTTTTTTTTTACCACTTTCCCAGAGTTTATTGACTGAAACATTTTTCAATTAAACGAGAAAAACTTTTTTAACTGGTCATTAGTTACCTCCTTTGAAACATGCAAATATAAGAATTGTTCCATTTACATGAAGAAAAACTTGAATGGGTGCACCCAAAGACAGTTTACATTGTTGGATTTAATAAATTTAAATCCAATGTATACTAAACAGCAATGACATTGCTTAAAAAAAAAAGAGTTTGCTTCATAGAGGCAAAAATAATATAAGTACAGACATAAAGGTTAAACATGTTGCAAAAGTTATTCAAGTAAGAGTTATTCCTCTTTATTTTAGAACTTTTTATTATATTTTTACTACAAAAAAAGTATTTAAATACTACCGTACTTAAACTGAAAAATGAGCTGTTTGAGTTATCACGACTAATATCAACCTTCATGCAAATCTGACGAGATTAGCACTGTTAAATCCTTATGCAAAAACCTCTAAGTGTGAGGGGCCCCACATGACAGGATTACATTTGTTTATGTAAATGAGACTGGGGCCCCTCGCGAAGCTTCATTTCTCATATGATAAAAGGGTACTTCCCTGTTGGATGAATGCCTCAGTATGTAGCAGAACAATGAACCACTGTTACAAATTTGCTGCAGTCACGTATTCCTTGGCCATGAGGGAAAACCACCCACTTTTGACAGCACAGAAATTCTATGAGATGATTAATGCATCTGCTGCCTGTCCGTACTTCTGTTCAGAGAACACTGCTTTTTTTGGGAGGTACACTTGCTTCCATACTGATGCATTATCTGTTTGGACTGACCGCGAATCAAGCACAATGCGTAATCCCCCTGGTAAGCCCACTAATACCTGAGATTTGAGAGCATTATCCTCTGTGCAGGTAAGAAAAAAATTTGAAAAAACTATTGTCACAAATCCTCTGGGGCTCCAAAAAATCAGCTAAAGTGGTCTTCTGTTTGTTTTTGCACAACAGTCGGTTCAGTGGGTTGAAAAAAAACATATGAGGTCAGGAATGAAAATATGATTGATGTTAGGCTACAGACAAGTAAAGCAAGAGCAGAGACTGACCCATCAGAAAAAAAGGATAAAAGCTCAAAAATTAAAGTATTTTACATGTGAAATTCTTAGCCAATCATGAGCGTTTGTGTAATTACTGTCAAAGCCAGAGGGGGAAGGCAAAAGATCCACTAGTGTAAACCCTAACCGTAATCTATTTCACATCATAAAACCATTATTTTGCAACAGTAAAAGATTTTTTTTTAAAAAAACTTTTCTTCTGCTGATAGAGCTTCACATCAGAAAACAATGCTGTGTCTTTCCAGAGGGTGTGGACAAATATACATTGTTGCTCAATGACGAGGATGTGAATTTTTTTTTAAAAAAATGTAAACATTTTTAAAATTTTGTAACAAAATGCTGCTACATATATCTCCATATTGCTTTTCCTTATGGTTTTTGCATAGTTTCTGTAATCTCTAAATGTTTTTTTCCCCATCTTTCACAACAGCTCTTTCAAAAGGTTTAATAAAAAGTTGTTTGTTTTGTGCTGCAAGTTAAAATCAATAAAAACACAGGTTTTGATTTTTTTTATACACATTTTGGTTGTTTTTTGAGCGACAGAATGAGAAACAAAGTAAAAGACAGAAACAAAGAGTCAGGAAGACAAAGACAAAAAGAAAGAGAGAAGGAAGAACTCTGATGTTGAGCTTCCTGAAATCTGACAATTGATCTTTACAAAACCAGGCCCTCTTTTTGAGCTCTTAACCTCATTAAGAATTAATATGGCCATCATAAATGATTTTATTCAGACATCTGTGTGAACCTCCCAGCATCTCTGCCTTATGGCGCTGCACATCTCTCCTAATCACATCCTGCCATAAGTGAGTTTACATCACTTGCAGGATGTGAGGTAAACTGACAACCATTTTATCAGACAGGCCATCAATGTAATGTGGGTATACAGAGGAACTGCTAGACATAAAGGCTTGCTGGCTTGTGAGCATGAGGGTGGATGTACTTAGCTTTGCTGAACTTAATATTGATACACTTAATATTTAAATCATATTTTAAGTATAAATCTACAAAATGCAACATTTTTATCTCATAATATTAACTGAGATGAGGCCATAAAGAAAAGGATGAGGAAGTCTCCTCTGTGTTCAGACCAGTTCATTTCCCACCACACCATTGTTTTTTTTCGATGTTGGTTGTTTTATCTTGTTGATGCAGTGTTTTCTGTGGACTATGCATTTTACCCTGCTGCTGGCTGAATTTTGCATTTTGTTTTTTTTGTTTTTTTGCCTCTGCTTTAGGGCTGTTGTTTCGTGACAAAAATCCATCCCTATTTTTTTTGAAAACCCACATACACTGGATGAAACTGCTCAGCCACAATTTGCCTACGGAGGCCCACAAAGGACAGTAAAACCATTCTAGTGTGAATATTTGACAAATACACAAATATGATGACAGGAAGAAATGTTGTAACAGTACTCTGATTTTGCCAAGGGCGATTTTTGGCTCCATATATTCAATTTCACAGGCACTGTTCAAATTTCAAGGACATTTATGCTCCATTAATTTTTGATCAGGCTGTATATAATGCAGGGTGAATATGCAAGTGAGTATGTGGTTTCAGTCCTGCGTAAATGAGTTTACTGACAAGGGTGACATGTATGTGTGTGTCACAAATTTATTTTCTTTGAGCTAGGCCTTTACCTATTCAAGCTCACAGATATGTGGAGAAAATATAATCAAAAAATTTGGACAACAAGAAATGAGAGAGATGTTTAGATACACAAGATTAAAGAAACACATTTTCACCAGCACAGTTGACTGATACCCAATTCATGGCCAGAAGTTGATAAGTGAAATAAGTGCAGGGAGCAGCTGGGAAAGGCGACCTCTGGCTTGAAAACCGCTGGGGTGAATTACTGGCCTTGAAAAACACTGCTGGGGTAATTGAGTGGAGAACACTCATCATCTGCCATCAAGGTGTCCAGTTGCTCCACCGCAACGGCCCAGTGACTGACAGCACTAAACTGTGGCTGCAACGCCCCCTGTTGTGGTTGTTGGCAGCTCCCTGTGAGGGTTCAATAGTGTATGAGAGACAGGGCACAGCTAAAGAAATGGGAGATTTAGAAATGAGTTTTGCACCATGTGGAGGTGATTTCAGTTTCAGTGGAATCGATGATTAACCATCACAACACGCCTGAAGATAAAACTAAGAATAACAACTGCCATCTGATTTCCAGAGTATCTGAAATATTCATGAGGCCGACATCTCAGCCATCTTGAAGGCTCAGTGTGCTCTTGAAACATTTTCAAAAAGGTTCCCAGAGTGTTAGAAATCCTTCTGCACACACCTGTTGAACGTGACGGAAAGTGTGCATCACTTTCACAGCAGAGCAAAGATGTGTAAATTGGGGTGATAGCGTCTGGAAAACCTGTTCCTCAATGACGCTCAAGCAAATCTGAACCATCCCAAAAATTTAAACCTCTTCAGACTCTCTACTGATGAAACCTTAACTTTCTATGTCTGAAGATTCAGCCAGATCATCGTAGAGCTACAAGTGCTAAGCCAAGGAGGTACTGACTTGCCAGACCTTTGAAGGAGTTTTGTTTTTTACCCTAAAGGCTCCTTCAGTTCTGAGTGACTGGTGGGCATTCAAATTACCTTGTTTGCATGTTGTGAATTGTTGCCCTGAAGGGCTGAGGGATGAGAGGCAGGATGTCTTAAGGGTTTGAAGAAAGTCAAGTTGCTCTTGACTTTGCACTTCTAGAAAAGACATGCTAAGGGTCAGTTTTTTAGGAAAAGAAGAAATGTGTTAAAAGGAATTATGAAATTTTAAAATTCTTGTCTTTTAGCCACCAAGCAGTTAAGTTTAGTTTGTTACACATGGTTGTTTTCCTATTCATTAGTATAAGTTGCTGATGGTACTGATATATCTAATTCACAACCTTTGCATCCGAACCCAAATCAATAAAGATGAAAACTCTGGTATCAAATTTAGATGTGGAAAAACAAGTTTAAAAGCCCTTTGATGGCAAAAAATAAATAAAGAAAAAAGAAATTAAGGGAAAAGGAGAGGCATATGCTACATCCCATTTAATTTACCCTCTCCTTGCCCTTAAACTTGCTCACTTCTTTCATCATCTCCTCCTCTTTTGACTTTGTGACTTCTCCTCGACTCCCGGGGTAACAGGTAAAACTTCTCCCACCTCTCCTCCTCCTCCCTGCACGTCCTGATCTCATGTCAGCACTTACATTCATTTTCTCGGAGCTCTTCTCATGCTTCTTGCTCTCTCTGTCTCTGGCTTCACTTCCCTGGTGTCTCTGCAGTAATCTGGTCAGTGTCAGTCTCTCTTTCTCTCTACATGCCCTTTGAAAACCAATTAACCCTAACAGCCATATCTGAGTATCACCAGATAAATCCATGGCTGCCTCCTCCTCTGTGGGTGTGTGTGTGTGTGTGTGTGTGTGTGTGAGCATGGTTGTGTAATAAAGACCAACGTGTAACTGTCTCTCATGTCCGGTCACACATGTACACACACACACACACATCCATCACAACATACCTTTACTGTTGCCATGGAGATGAGCTGGGTCCCTGCCAGTGTCCTGCCTAAATGATTGTCACCACAGCGTGAGTTTGTGTGTGTGGGTGCATGTGTGTGTGTGTGTGTGTTTGACTGAACTGCGTGTACGTCCATGTGTGTGTGACAGGATTTATCAGTCTCCAGCAGATAGACGGAGGAGGGGCCACTCATCCTATCATTTGGCCGGTCAGTCAGTGCAGAGAAAGAGAGACCACAGGAGACGCAGGGAGATTTCACCTTATCTCACTTTAATGGAGACTGAGTTGAATATGTGCGTGTGTGTGTGGTTTCCTGCGTCCAATCGTGGCTTAGCAAACGCAAAATTTGCAGAGCAAAGTGAATGAGGCAAAACTAAACTTACATAAAGGGTATGTTATGATTTTTGTGAGGTATGTGTGCGCAGGCTGTCATCACACTGTGTCTCTTGAGCTCTCTGTAATATTGATGGACTAATATTGGTTTTCAAATATGAAAAAGACCGGATGTTCGGATTTTGTCCTGTGTGCAGTGCCTGTTTTATATTTATGTATATTTTAATGATTAAGTGGCTCCGAGGCTTTCTTTTATTTGGTATGGGATTGAGCAGCTTAATAGAGTGAGCTAGCAACCCTGCAGGAGCTAAATTAGCTAGCGAGCAAAAGTTGATAAAATCTGCTAGCAACAGTTGCAGGGCTTAGCAGTCGGGATTGCCAGGGGCTAGTAAAATCCCCCTGTCGAGCAAGATAATATAGAAACTCATCTGCACAATTGTTCAAGTGGCAAGAGAGAATGAAACACATTGTTTTTAATGGAGCTAATGATGGAAGTAGCTAAGATGTTAGCCATTTTGCTTCATGCTAATCTTTGTAGAGGATTTACTAGACATTAAGACAGGCCACAATGTGGGTGAAACTATAACTGTGTATTGTGTATTTTGCTCCAAAATTGAGAGCGAGGCTGCTGAGTCGGAGATGTTTTACGAAGGTTCGTCAAGAAGTTTCTGAAAAAAGTTTACCAGATTTTGCTGGAGTTTTTGCTGGAGTACCAAGACAAGAGCAGACCGCATTTTGTTTGTATGGCAGATAAGAGGCCTGCAGACAAACCTTTTATTGAAGCGCTGTCTGTGCTTGTTTTAGTTCTTATTTATTAATAATGATTAAACTTGACAATAAACCTTTGTTGCCATTTGATAACCTAGAATTTGTATGGGGGCACTTTATATTTAGTTGTATTTGAGTAACTGACAGGGCAGGTGGAAATGTTGAACGTTGAGTTATGATTGACAAAAAAATAGAGTCGCCAGATAGACATGAGAAGCTGTTTTTTTTCTACACCTGTCTTAAATCAAGCAAGTATCCGGTGGTAAATCTGCCACTGTTATCTTCATAAACTGCTCCTGAGTGTTTGACAGGGCAGCAGCAGAAGCTAAAACCACAACTGCACTTGTATCAGAAAAACACATGAAAGAGAGCAGGAGAAAGGGAGCGGTGGCATTCATTAGAGTCTGTGTGAACACTTGTGACTAAATGCACTCGGCCATGCGTTCTTAATAAAAGATGATGATCCCTTCATTCCGCCGCCACCTGGGAAACAGGAGGCTCATCAAAGCTAGATTAGATACTGCAGTCAACCGTGCACACACAAACACACACAAACACAAACAGACGCCAGGCTATGTATATCTAACTCATAACCTTTCAGCCTTCAATCATATTCGCAGCAGCCAGTTTCCTGCTTTATGAGAGCTTGGCACAGACGGCAAAGAGCGAGGAGGGATGAGTGTGACGAGGTTGGCGTGGGGCCAGAATAACTAATTTGCCGTAATGACTTCCTGGCAATCCGGACACAGAGGAGACCCCGAATAAAGCGGACGGCAGGGCCACGACGGGCAATTCAATTACCATTTTTGTTGCTCGGTGTAGTCGATAGATTCGGTGCAACATCCGCACAACAGCCAGTGATGATATGCTACTCTGCTGCACTGAAACAATGGAGCAAGTGATTTGTGGCGAGTAAATGAGTACAGGACAGCACTCCAATATAAACTGTACCGCGACTTTGTTTTATTGCAGGGAAGTGGACGGAGAAGTCCTGATGGAAATAAAAACAGACCGTGATGCCCTTTCTTATTCCTGGGTTATTGCACGAAGGGTTCGGTACTGATTAATAAAAATGTTGACAAAGAACTTATTAACATTTAGTATGAAATGCAAACAGAATGAGCAAAGTCACATTTAATCTGCTCTTCCATATGAAAAACTGACACATACAATAAAATATAAAGGTTTTATTCCTAATTAAAGGTTTTACTGACTCGAAAGGTTCATCGTAAAGGGCAAACACTGGAAAATAAAACCAACAGCATGATGTACTGAGCTGGTAAAATTCACACAGATGACTGGAAACCCGGAGAAAGAAATATAAGCATTAACAACATATTTCTATTTAAAGATAAAACACCTATATCAATATAATCTCCACATCTATATTCAAACACCTGAATGCAACATATGGCATAATCAAACATAAATAAATGAACTCTACAACCTATTTTAAGGCCGTAAACCAAAATGATAAACAAAGAGAAAGTCAAGCTCTCAAAACCCTTTCTCTTTGAAAGGATGGGTGATATTTTTTTCATAATAAATTTTAAAAAAGTATTCATAGGATTGAATCAAATACTACATTTTGTCTGTGAAGCCACAGTACAACAAAGCCTTGTCAGATATATTGTGATCAATCAATTCATGAGCACTGCAGAGGACTGCTGGCAGTTTTATTGGATGTTAATAGAATTTATGCAAATGTGACAGACTTTAATGGTCACCTATATTATTTGGTAAAATGGCAAAAAAAAATCCTATAGATCAGTTTCTCAATTAATATTCCATAGCAATTATATGACATTATATGACAAATTGTATTTTATATTATGACAAAAATAAGATTAAGATTAAAATTAAGAAGCTTTATTGTCATTGCAAGGGGTACAATGAAATTCCGTTCGGCGACATCTCTTGTAGCAGCTACAATGTCCTAGTCATAAAAAATAACCTTATATAAATAGAATAAATAGTAAAAATAAGGTGCTTCTTGAGGGGGGGGGGTAAGTTGGGAGAAGTTAGAAGCTTATCCCAGCTCTTCATTCAGGCTCTGAGAAGCTACTGAGATTTCTATAGAAATTGAAATAATTTTCTGTGCAACAATTGACTCACAGCATTTATTGTCAATGCTATATTTTAATTATATGTCCCTGTTGTGTTTGCATTAGCATGCTAGGTGCCTCTACATTTAGCACGTTAGGCTAGATTCATTTTCTGCTGAGAACTTAGGCTGAAAATTTGGACAATGTGTGGAAACCCAGAATAGAAAACTACAGTGTGTTGCAGCTGACACTGGCAGTAAACAATACAAAGAGACTACTGTGTGGTGTCGGACCAGAGTGACAAACCAGAGTGCAGTTAGCAGCACCATGACATGACATGACAGCATCAGTCAGAGAGAGAGAGAGAGAGAAAAAGAGGAGGACAAGAAAAGAGAGACTAGCATTGAACTAGATTTATCAACATGACAGTGAGAGCCGAAGAGGAAGATGGAAGATGGAAACAGAGATGTAAACAAAGACAGACGTACAGGAATAAAGGGTTACAATGCAGGGAAAAAGGGAAAGAAATAGATGAACATGAACATGATGATAATGACAGAGCTACTGCCAAAAGAAAAGACAGCAAAGGTTAAAGCTACCCTGCAGGAGTTGGCCAGCATGTGTCACTCAGAGAAAAAGCAGACTCATACAGAAAACACACACACACACACAGAGGCTAAAACACACACGCACTTACACACACACACATAGATATTGTATTTAAGAGCCTCTAAGTGACATGATGTATGGACGGAGAGACTGGCGTGCCAAAGGAGAGCAGTAGGGAGGTAAAGTGCAGGGAATCAAACCCACCTGACATTTTGACAGATATGGGGCCGGATGGGTCCTGTGGCTCGCGGACATATGGGGCTGCGCTTGTAACAAAAATGACTGTGATGCAGTAAAGACCAAAAGAGGGGCATCCTTCAGAGGGGGAAGGAGTCTTTCTCTCCCTCACACTCCCTCTCTCTTATTCTCTCTCAGGCATCACAGCCACAGTGTGCCTCATCACATCTAACCTCTCCACATCAAGGGCACTCAATATACACTGACTCTAACACTCCCAGCAGGAAACTATCCCTCCAAACCACCTTTGTTGCACTGTTAGACATCAGACTCTGAGCAACACTGGCTCAAACTTAACTCTAACACTGAGCTTCAAAACAGTCAATTAAAAGTCAAGATCGAAACGCAAAAATGCATCAAATTTAAAACATGTTACATATCCACAAAGGGATTTGCAGGTAAGATGAAATAATTACTAATATGTGCTAAAAGGAGTCTTGATCCACCTGTGTTAACACATACCTTCAGTTGATGCAATGAAAAGCTAAACGACCAAAATGAAAATAAAAAAATAAAAACACAAGGCTTTCTTGCCTGGCTGAGGTTAAACAATCCAAAGGGACACTGCTACAAAGTTTGATGAAAAATATTTTTTTAAAAGCATCTTGAAGTTGTGGTTTCTTTTACTACAGAAAAAGCATTCATTCTTAGCTGCCAATAGGTTTTTATTCAGTCAATTATTTGTTTTGTGGCTGGGTAAAAACAGTGATAATGTCCAAGGCTGCCAAAGTTTATTGTGTGATTTTTTTTTTGTCTGATCAGTTATCAAAAACACAAAAATATTCAATCCAGAGTAAAATAAACCAGAAAAAAGAACTAAATCTGCGTATTTTTTGTCAAAAATAAAAAAGCTCACCAAATATTTGGCTATTTTGTTTATTAATTACTGTTATGATGATTGAAATTCTGTTGGTTGCAAAACAACTAAAGGTACACTTCAGCCCAAAATACCAAACATATTTTCCTTTTTCAATATCCGTCTGATTCAGGTATCAAGACAACACTTCATAATAAAGCCATAAAATAGAGAAGAAAAAGAGCAGCTGTATCAGGGGATCACATAACCAGATTTAACTCCAGCATAATGCAATTATCATCCAATAACTTGTGTTTTCATACATATATATGTGCAGCTTAAGAGGAAACAATTTAAGTTATGAGCAATTTATGCCCCTAACTTTCTCTGCCTCCCATCAGGACCAATATGGGACACCATCTGCCTCACCCTAATAACAACACAGCCTTCTCCCATTTTCCCATCATGTTGAGATATTGCTCAGTCTGTGTGGGTGTTTAGAGTGTGTTTGACTTTGAGCTCAAGCAAATGAAGAATGAGTTGTTCTCCGAGCTCGCTGGAAGAGTTTGGAAACTTTTCACCGTCAGTGTCTGAACTGAGCACAAACACAATGAGCTAATAATATGATGATTGTTATCTGACTGTCCCTGAGTTCAAAACAACATCATTGAGCTGAGAGGAAATTTAATAGTATAAGGGTGATAAGGGATTAAATCAGAGAGCTACACTAATCAATACTTTACTACTACAAAGAATAAAATAACTAATCTTAAAGGTTTTTCTTAAACTCACTGAGAATCATCACCTTCAGTTCACTGCAGCTCTGTGGAGCTTATTAACCTGTTTCAGTTCACTGTTTGGGTTTAAAAGCCTGCAGATTTACTTCACAGCTGAGTCAGAGTCATTTTCACCAGCCTTGTTTCCTGAAGCACACATCTGTTTTCTTGGAGAACAAGCTCAAATAAATCAGATGTTCACTCTTTGCAATCAAACGCATGACAGACAGAGTTAGCCCCGAGCTACTGCGGAAACAAGGCTAAGACAGGAAACATTGTTATATTTATCTAATATCATCTACTAATATATGTAATATCATTACATTCTCTGACAGCTAGAGGCACGACTCCTAACACATGCTAATGTTGCTTTGTGTGTGCTGA
>JAPZDY010000004.1:15944787-15979856 GCA_029783645.1 Ctenochaetus hawaiiensis | reverse complement strand
AGTCTTTACATCTCTGGTTTAGGTTCCATGTCTGGTTTTTGATTGGATGCACAATTTCAGATCAGTAAAAAACGTCTAATTCATGGTCATCGGGGGGTGGGGGGGTGGGGGGTACAAGACACATCCACAACAAAATCCCACATGTTAAATTTATGGAAAAAAATTCACTAATTCACATTCACTGACTAAAATCTGCTCCAATTACAAGATGTCTTGTGGGGCCACAACTCTGAGTATTTTCATAATTGATTTATCTATGGACTACATTTTTCCAGTGTATGAATTAATCATATTCTGAATAAAATCACAAATGGAAGCCTTTTTTTATGGCTAAAATGGTGTCAAAAATGCTTATTTTGTTTACCAGTCAGCTAATGAAGCACTTAAATCATTATGCGACTAAGTATTGGAAATTTGAATTTTGTTGATTACTGTAATTAAATAGTCGCAAAAATGTCCTTTTTAAAAGGGGACATTTATTGATTTTATAAACTGAAGTTATTTTAAAGCACCGTGTATGTAAAAAGAGATTTAAAAAGCCTTTTGTGGCTCCTACAGAGCTGCATAAAACTGCCTCAAGCGATGTCGCTTGAATCAGAGCAGTTAAATCTGAAGACTATAAGTTTGAAAATAAAAGAAAATTTGGGTGTGTAGAGTTTTCAGACCGCTAAAGCCTGCTATTAGCAGCTGCTAGCATAACAAACCTCAAACCCCTTATACCAGGTTGTCAGTGGATAAGTGCATTGTGGGTAATGTTGGTGGCACATTTTGTCAAAATCAGTGTGTGAACTGAAAAAAATGCTTGACTCCTCTCTGCCAAATCAGATTTGATGCTTTTTTTGCCTAATATTGTAGGTCACATGGTGTCGGAGAGGTGCAATATTAATCTGGAGTAACTGCACTTTTACATTGATAAACTTGTTAATACATGATAACGTTGTATGAGTCATCAAGTCTTCATTTTGGCTGCATAGGGTTCAAAATTTTAAAAGGTCTTTGATGGAAAAAAAATGCATAATCTTGTTAAACGCTGTATTTTCTGCTTTGTCTAAAACTGTGTTATGCAAAACAAAAAAGACACACTTTGATTTCACTTCTTTGTTCGGCTATTGGAAAAAAAGCCCTAATTTTTCAATACTATGTCTCCGTGTGTGCTAACCAAGTGTTTAATTAACACTAGAAAAATTACTCCTAGGCAAGATCTTCAGATCAAATCTAAACAAAACATAAACATCACTCCTTAAAGTAAAAAATTTTAGCAGTAACCTGAAAATCCATTAGGAAACAGCAGAATACTTGAGAGATTTGCAAAACCTCTCTATTATGTCAAGGTAAGTGCAAAAAAAGAACACAGCAGATTTTTAGGCATGGTAAATAACACAATGTAAACATAAAGGAATAAAAGAAAAAAAACATAAACACTGCTTTCATTTGGCATTGTGCCACAGTAAGTAAACAACTTCCCTTTTCCTCCTAAAAACACCACGACTTGCCACGTCATCGTGAGTCTCTGGTCAGGCCATCTGACCACATAAACTACACAACAGACTGCTTGTTAATCAGCAGAGACTTTTGTGCCTCCGTGTGACTCCGGTGACAACTGAAGCAGAGCCAGGGTCAGATTTCAGAGAGAAAATTCTGAGTTTTATAATTGAGTTTGGTTCTTTGGCTTCGGGGGTGAGTGAATAAATGTAAAGTAAGAAACTGGAGGATGGAAAAAGTGAAAGGAGAGAAAAAAGAGAGAGAGAGAGAGAAGGGGAGAGAATGTTCCTCTCCTCCTGCCTCCCACTGACACAGACTCTGTGACAATAGAGACTTTCAGCTCTCTGAATCTTATTAGCCCGTCCACTCTCTCTTTCTCCTCTCGTTCTCTCTCTTTCAATCATTTACAAGTGCCTCCACCAACCGTGGACTGTAATTGCTATTCTACCAAAGATGGAGAGAAAGAGAGGAAAAGAGGAGGTGGAGGAGTACAAAGAAACAGGAGACGTGATGGTGGGAGAGCGTGAGAGGAAGGAAAAATTCATGTCAAGCAACTAAATGTGCAAAGCAATTTTTACTTTCTCTTTATTTCTTTCTTTTTCCCTCATGTCGTCATCTTCTTCTTCTCTTGTCACCTTTTTTAAGAATCCTCACTGTTGACTAATCCTCTGGAAATCATTAGTGAGAAAGGCTGATTAACTATGACATCCAGTTTGTTTGTGTGCGTGTGTGTGTGTGTGTGTGTTTGTGTGTAAGAGTCCGCATGCAAGCGTGAGAACTGACTGAATCAGAGGATTATGGGTAATCGAGAATCTCCTCAAAAAGCAAAACATTCAGTCATCTGTTTCTGTGGGTCTTTATCAATGCACAGCAATGTATGTGTGTGTGTGCATGTTTACATGTGTGTGTGTGTGTGTGCATATGTGTGTGTATTTGTGCATGTGTGCGTGTGTGTAAAAAGATTAGAAAAAAAGGGGTTAACACTGGTGCATCACAGCTCACAATAGGTTGCAGGGAACACTGTGACATCCACAATCTGGCAGCCTTCTTGTCACAAGCCATGTTGCTGGGAAATGAAATCCAGACAACGATAAAAAGGAAACATGATACGAGACGGATAATGTCAAATTCATCCATTTCATGATTGAAAAGACTGACGTTCTGCAGTTTCCTTGAAACCACCACAGGGGCAATTTTCGAAAGTAGCCAAACTGACTTTATTGAGTTACTGAGTTTTTAAGGGATGATAACGTCACATTAACATGAAAAATGTCTGAGCAGAAATCAGACGGCTTCTCAGAAGGTTAAAGAAATTTATAATGACATTTAAAAAGTAGTAACAAAGTGATGCAAACCAAGATGATGTTACATGTTAAGAGGTAAGAAAATAAAGAAAAACACGAATGCAGACTTTGTGCATGCATGTTCAGTGACTGACGTCTGAAGCACTTTCTAGTCACTTTTAATTGTGCAACTTTCTTAACTTATTTATTAAAAAGAGGAGAAACTGTGTTAGAAAAAACTGTGTGCATGTAGACACACTGTGAGGATAGAAGAAAACCTTGACTTCCATTTCAATAAGAGGCATTTGTTCTCAAGGCTTCAAGTTCTGCTGGAGGTGTTGCTCTGAAGAAACATGATTTATTCTAAAGTTTAAATCAGTTCACTTTTAGTTTATACATTTTCATTTCTTGCCTTCCTCTCTGCAGCAACAACCGTTCAGACTAAAAGTCATTGTGATGTTAAGAGTTAACCAAGAACACGAAACATAACTGATGGAAAAACAGTTTGTCACAAAATAAATGCACATTATTGTTAAATCATCCAGGTGACTGCACTGTTTCTATGTTGAGAAAAACAAGATTATGCGAAAACATTCAAATCAGGATTCAAAAAAGGGGAAAATTACTTTCAGAACAAAATCCAGCAACTAATTTACATCTGTATTAACGACACAGCTTCACACACGGAGGACAAAAGTAAAGGCAGCAGCAACAGTATTGCATATTACAGTTTTTGCCATATGCACAAATAAAATGACAAAAATTATTTCACCTTCTGTTATTTTTGCTGTACTAACTATAACTTGTTGTTTGAAGCCTCAGATGTTTCCTCTTGGACTCATTTTCAAAGCTCAGACTACATTAGTAGCCCTGAACAGAGAGATCAACAATCTTTCATCACTGAGAAAATAATTTTTTTTTTTCTGATGAAGTGTACGAGAAACAACCTCAGCGCACACAAACAAGCAAACAGGAAAACTCATTAATTACTGTGAATTTCAAGCAAGCTGATAAGCGTAAAGAGAGCACTAAACACGACTGAAGCTAGAAAAAGACTGTAGTTTCTCACATCGAGTAAACGCACTTTTAGTAGTATTTATCGAACTCTGTGTGGATGGATCGTTACCCAAACAAGCAGGACAAAAAAAGGCCTTAATGGCTCGAATCCATGTGCACAGCGTGTTCTCCAATGTGTTTTTGTTTGGAGACGGAAGAGGTTGGAGGTAGGGGGCAAGAAACAGATGGAGAACGCATGTAGCACAACATCGTATCCTGGCACGAGAAGGAGGGCGTGTGAGAAGGAAGGAGGACGAAGGAGGCGATAGAAAGAATAAAGGAAGGAAAGATAGTATTTAAGAGACGGAGGGGCAGCAGAGGGGGTATTAACAGACAAAAACAGAGGAAGAGAGGGATGAAACAGCTGAGGGAGAATAACAACGGAAACCCAAGGTGAAAGGTGGATGACAGATAGTGTGAGGCTGAGAGCCAAACTCCATGGTAACACAAAGGTGTTGTTTTACTGCTCTGCAGTATCGTTTCTGCAACTGTTTGCTTCGAATCACAAGGTTGCCAGCCTTGGAAATACTTACTTACTCACTATTAGTTTATGAGTAAAACATTCATCTTTGTGTTTTGTTTTTTGTCTGTACTCTTGTACACCTTTGTCTGACAAATTTACAACAAAAAAGGAGCTAAATCAAGCAAACTTAAAGGTGCCAGAAAATAGACAGAATTTATTTCAGTTCTGAGTGTGATATTGATGAATATCATGTTGTACAATGCTATGAATAAAAGAAAATGAAGGAGATGCTGACAGCTGGAGTGAGAGATAAACAGCAGATGGAGGTGAGATCGCACTGGAAAAATTTTTGGCAAAACATTTCGCTTTTTCTATGTGTAATGATAATGGGATAGGAGCTTGTTGCTTGTTATTCACATGGAATACTGTTTTTGTTTTTTTGTCCATAGAAAAACAGACAATAAAAATCATTGTGAGCGACATGTTGCTTTCAGTCTTTTTATCTTGCTGCTCAGGGATGGTTTCACAAAATAAAAATCAAAAAAGAAGAGCAGAAACAAAAAACGCGTGTTGTTTTTAATCACGAGTTGTTGTGCAGTTGCCTCTTAAAAAAAAATAGACAATTATGCTAATGTAATCCTTGATTATCATCATCCTATTAATCTGGAATTAACCTCTTCCGGGTAATCTAGGGACAGCAGCCACAGTAAAGCAATTTTTTTTTTTTTTTGTCCTGGCTCTGAAAAACATACAAACTTCTGCGTAATTCCCTAGATGCTGTTTCTGGCATGATTTGGACTGCTCTTCCTATTACATGATATCAAATCTGTATGACTGGCAGAGGAGACAACCCAAGCATGCCAACATGTTTGTGTGTGTGTGTGCATGTGTGTGTGCCAGCTGCTGGCTGTGTAAAGATGGACGACACGTCTCGTCTTCCTCCCACTGTTCAAAAATGAAGCCAAATATCCTTGATATGGGCGCTGCCATCTTGCACTGATGACATCATTTGGATGCAGTGCAGTGGTGGACGGAGCGACAGTATTGAGGTTCCCACCTAAACATCCTCCTGATTTAAATGTTTGTTAAGTTAGCTGTCAGCTATGATGTCAAACCCCCTCTTGTTAGCATCAAATAACTTCTTAAAACAAAATTTATTAGGAAAAATAAACACTTAACATTCATCAGCATGATAATAACGACCTAAAAAGAGAGAAACCATGTTTGGGAAAATATTTTGACGTGTATTTTATTTAGTTTTAATCATTTAATTTGGCCCATGTGCTATCTGCTTACATGGAGGAGATTCATAGCTTATAGTGCAGCCAGCCACCAGGGGGCGACCATGATGTTTTGGCCTCCCTTTTGAAGAACTGTCATGTCCTCTATCTTTTTACAGTCAATGATGTGTGAGCATGTGTGTGTTTGGCGGCTTCACTACAGGTCTCACTGCCGCTGTCCAGCTGGCACACTGATGTGATAGCTGGCAATGCTGACACACAAACACACAAACACACAAACACACAAACACACACACACAAATGCACACTGATTACAAACACTATTTTGGGAAGACTTGGTATCCTGACATGGCCAAACGTCAGAGCGCTGTGAGGCTCAATGTGGTCTCTGTGGACGGACATGAAATGAGTTCAAGTTGCCAGAGGATTATAACATAGACTCAACTTTTCAAGCTGCCAAGACACTTCAGCCAGAAATAACACTGCAGAATATATTCATCATCAGTCCGGAACCGCATCACATTTAAGTTATTGAATACACTTTATATCACCATGCTTTCTTAATTTGAACTGAACTGAAAATGTTCTTGATGTGCATCTGTCAAAAAAAGAGAGAGAGAGACAAACTGAAAATCACAAGGACGAACATCAAGCTAACATGATACAGCATGCTGCCTAAACTGCTAACATAGTAATGACAAAACTTAAATTTTATCCATCATCTGTATTGCTTATAAAGACTGATGCTAAACTAAATAAATTAAATATCGATGGTTCAACATGTTAGCTTCAAAATTTGTTGCCCAAACTGGCTCATGCTAAGCTAAAATGTAGCACTGTGAGTTGCATTTTCAAATTTGTTTATTATAAAAGCGTAAATCAAGAATCATTCATGTTAGCTTAATTTAATAATGTTAAATGCTCATGCTAAGCTTAAATTATACAATGCTGTTAACTATGCTTCTTTTTTTTGGTCATTAAAAGTTAAAATCAAGCTTATGTTTGGGTAAAAATGTTACACTTTCAGTTACAGTAGCTAATTTGTCAATCATAACTGCTAACATTAAGTGTAAATGATCTGTTAATAACATTAGTTGCTAACTTTGTTGATCATAAGAGCTTATGCAAAGCTAAACTGTAATCTTATCAGCTATGTTTACTGCTTGTTGTTTATAAAGGCTAATAATATGCTAAAATAGAATGCAAATTTTGTGAACCACTGCACCTCCATGTAAATGTTTTGAGCTGAAGCCTTTATTACTCAGTCAGTCCCTGCAGATATGTGACTCTGAACACACAAAAACAACAGTCACACTTTGTACATTTACAGCAAGTGCAAAGGCTTTCACTTCTGAGTAACTAACAGCTGCATCTAACAGCTGATAACAGGACACATGTAAAATTTTAAGAATTTGCCAAAAAATATCCCAATATACTGTCTAAGGGGACACAACTTCTTTAATCTTAATTGATGGCATATTTACTCTAATTAAAAATTTAAGATCAGATCTCAAATTACTAATGATGCGTTCTGTGTACTACAGTGTCACTCTGGATGATTAGCTGAACTGAATAATGTACAAAAATATACTTTAAACATCGTTGCCTGACTTATAGGAATATATTCAGTGGTGGTTAAAATGGAAAATGATAACCTTAATAGTCGAATACAAGAAGTTTTCATCAAGCACATATTTCTTGCTGAGCTGAATCTGACATTTGACATTTCTGAAGGCTGTACCTTTGACACGTCTTGCGTGTACATGTGGATTAGCATTTTATACACACATGCACACACACACACAGGCATAAACCCATCTGAGAGTATCACTGTCAGTGTATCAGTGTCCCTCTGTTCATGCTGTCTTGATCTCCTTCTGCTTTAATCTCCTTTCCGTCTTTTCTCCCTGGAATTTCTTTCTTCTGTCCGTCACCATTAAAGGCTATCAAGATACATCCTACTGCGTGCGGATGCAAATGCTAAACATACATGGACATGAGTCACACCCTCGCCCTGGTGGACCTTATTTCTTTACAGAAATGTGGCTCAGATATTTATTCAAAGCTGTGGAGACGAAGGCGTAGGTGGACGCACTGAGAGGCCAAAAAGAAAAAAATACAATTTACAGTAATTTGATTCTTAAAAGCCTTATGATAAAAGATCACTAATAATAGTTGAGGGGCAGCTTTTAGCGAGAGGATCTTAACTCTCAAACAGCATGTTCAAAAATATAAGATGAACATTTGATGATTCATAGACAGCCAATTAAGGTTTCTAGAGCTTATTAAACAGGAAAAGAGAAAAGGACAGGCGATGCTTAAACATAATGCTTTTCAGATATTAAAGAGGACGGATACAAAAGGCACAGAAAACCTTCAGGATACAGAGACGTGCTACGCTTTGAGTTGAAGATGGATTATTTCAGAAATTAAACCATTTAAATAACCAAAACTGTCTAGGGATCCTCAATAAAAATAAAGAAAAAATAAACTTAAATGTATTCCACTATTAAATCTTCACACAAAATACCCTTTTAAACTTTTCCTCACTTAAGTAAACAACTTATTTCGACCTCTAAAACATTGGCTTGTGCTTAAACATTGGCTCATTGTTAAAGCTTTTGTACTTCATAATAAAATAACTTAATGAAAGTGAAGGTTAAGTGCAGTCTATACTTCATTTCCACTTTGAGAGCAGCTTCAGCGTTTGTTAACTCTGCACCATACGGCTCCTTTTGGTTACTAAGCTCAATTATGGAAACAAGTGAAGAAAAATTGAAGTCACCCATGCCTTTCTTAAAACTTGTGGGTATTTTAGGCAGCAGCGCAGTGAATTAAGAGCAGCTGGATGCGAGTAAGTCTGACCCTAGCGTACTCCACGGTGCATCGCTGTAATTAGGAGCCACACAGAGTAACAGTTGAATCCTCAAAGTAAAATGGCAGAAATACAAAATTATAGTGCTGCCTTTTTTTGGCAGAGGAGGTGCTTTAAGTTGCTTCTTGGTTCTAGAGAGACAAGTTTAAAGGTTTGAAAAAGGGGAACTACTTGCAGGTAACAGTGAGTCCAGCACTCGACACAGTCAGTATAATGGCCCCATCAAATCCTGTTTTCATGCTTCAAGTTCACTTTCCTCTGTTTATGAAGCAGCAACAGTGATTGGGTATTCAGCTCTGGGCACTGCTAAAACACAGGTGACCTACACTCAATACTGTGCCTGAATGCATCCTGTGTGTACGCAGACAAAGCACTGAAAGCTGCTGCTGCATAAACACAGTGTATAATACCGACTGTATCTCAGCTCACTCCCTTTTTACTACGTAATGCCATTCAACCTTAACATTTTATTTGAGAGTCCAAATTTTGAAAGCAATTTCTGCACAGTAGTGCCTCAAAACTTCTCGCACAGGAACAAAAATAAAACTAATTACAAGTACACAACTTGTTTCTGTCCAATGATACAGCAGAAAAGAAAAAAAACTTTACAGTTGTACAAATCTGCAGCTGTCAGTGATGAAATAATACTCATACAAATCTGTCAAAAACTTGCATCTACTGACAACAGCAAAGTATATTATAAAATTTCTGTACTTTAGGCCACAGACAACAAGTGCTTATGAACATGGTCACTGTTTAGAAATCAGCAGCAGCAGCTCTGTGACAGAGGAAAAGCCTTAAGAAGGATACAAGAGAAACCAGTATCATACTTTCTCTGCTACTACTTTATATTTCCTGCTAACTTAAGCTATTATCTATAAGAACCTCTTTAAAAGAAGGATATAGTTACCTCTGAAAACAAAGTATATTATTTTGTTAGACCAGGACAGTAAAGTTATTGGACAGACAGTTTGTGCTGTATTAATCTATCCTGTATTAACTGACAAAAGCTGTCAATGTGGGCAGCTTCATCTCACCTGTAGCTACATATTTATCCACATATTTATATATAGCATCAAGCTGTTTATTCGTCTTTGTACTTTTACATTAATGAGCATTAGAAGAGGTTTATCTCTACAGCGACTAACAAAGGAGAAGGAATCCAAGCCACTGTGAGTTCAACAGCACAACGGTGAGATCATATATGAAAATGCTTTTAATTGCCAAGCCTTTAATCTTAATCTGTTCCTTTAAAAAAAGGATGAAATCAGATCTAGGTCTGTGTGCCTAAAGTAATAAGGGCACAGACTGGATAAAAAAAAATGCTCTTTATAAAAGGATTTAACCAAAGACACTAATGAGTTTAAATGAGTAATTTAGAAAACAATCTGGGCCAAACTTCTCTCGACAGAAGAACGCAATTCAAGCAGAGCTGCAGGTCAGACAGACAGGAAGACACAGAATGATATACCTGCAGACGGAAGTGAGTGAAAACACCCTGAGGTATGAAGGAAAATGTTGGACTATTACAGTGACAGAGACAAAGCGAAAGAGACAGAGGGACATTTTCAATCTCTCCACCGGGTGGTGTTTGCTAGCCGGCAGCTATGACAGGCAAGTGCAGGCTTCCCCACACCTGAGGTCTCTCCCACTTTTCTTCATCCATCTATAAAACCTGACTTCTCAGATAAAACATGGTTTGCAGTACAGAAAAAAAAAATCAAGGCATTTCTCCTCTTCAGCTGCGCATTCCTGCATACCTGAATGATTTATGCGTTAACTTGCAACTTAAATCAGCACTTAGCAGCTGCTGTGAAAAGACGTTTGCATTCAACCTGACAGCACATTTGCAGTCTTTGTTTTCTTGCAGAGGTTCTGCATTTATATTCATAAAAATAAAACTGAATTAAATGAAAACATTTCTCATCCAAAAACTTGTTCTGGTCTGGAAATCACAATTTCCATCGCAGCGGCTTCTGCGTCCCGCAAATGAACAGAGAAAAATGACTTTCATCTGAATACAAAAAGAACGAAAAGAAATAAATTACACACAAAACTAGAAAGAAAGTGGACTTCAGTGTTTGCTCACACTGAGAAATGATATAGCAAAATAACATAAGGGCACCAGCATCACTGCTTGTGTGCAGCTGATGATGATATTTATCTGAAGGAATGAGAACAGACAGCAAAGTGCGATTCCTTTCAGTTTTGACAAAACACACACCTTTGCCAATTCAATTACACACACACACACACACACACGTACGCACATACACACAGGAACACACACCAATACAGGAACACGAAGCGAGCCGCTCAATAGCAATACATCATAGCCTTCATAACAAATCAGCTCTTTTCACCTCTTGTTCTTGCAAGTTCTTGTTCTAGCAATAACTGATTCAACAGAACAAAATATAGTACAACAGTGAAAACATGAAAACAAGCCGGGCCGATCCAAAAAGACTGCCTAAAGGAAAAACTCTGCAATAAAAAAGATAATAAACTTACAAACCAAAATAAATACAAACGAGGTCTGCAGTAAAGAGAAAGTCTAATGTTTCCACCTCAACAAATAAGAATATATGTCTATAAAGAAGTAAGAACTATTAAAATTTACGATTATAAAGATTATAATTGGTTAATTATAGCGAGCAAAAGCAGATTTTTTGTAGCATCAGCGAATGTTTGCCACATTTCATGCTTTTATTGCATCTCAAGATTAAATAACATCAACTTCTTCCAACATTTAAGCACATTTTTATGATCGTTAGACTCTTGTAATGATTTCAATCACACTCACTGAATCTTCGTGAGTTCAATGTATATAAAATGTATATTTTTACACAGACAAACAGACTGACTATGGAAGATAACACTGTTTTCTTTTTTGTCACATGGTCCACAACTACAGTCCAGCCTGAGATATAACCAGTGGACAGACTGCCATAAAAAATGTAATCAGTAATGGTCTCCAGAGGATCATTATAGGACGGTATTTGGTTTGGGACCAAATACCTGCGAAATCTAATTAAATTTCCCATCAACCTCAGCAAACAGGACCATTAGACTTTTGTTAAATGCTGATTAGTCCTAAATGTTTCAAACTACAGCTTAAACTCAGAGAAACCTGTAATTTTGTTGCCTGTCTCTTACTTACGGGGTAAACACCAGACAGAGTGAGGAGGAACGTCAGCAAACATGATTAAACTTAACATGAATGAAACATTGATACATTATCTCATCTGTTAACATTTCTCCTAAACATTTCTTCCTGACTCAATCAGATTTAATCTCATCCAACGTTACTTAACTATGTCATCAAACTGTGTCTTTTGTTTCCGTTGGAGGAAATTTCAAGTGTATGTTGATTTAGACTCAACTAAAATAAAAGACAACAGATGTGACATAGTCATACTTAATTATCTTTGGTTCAGTTCAGCATTTACACACTTTAAAAGTGCAGGAATCCACCAGTTACTTAGCACATCATTTCTTATCGTGGAAATTCAAAGTAATTTGCACTTAAATTGAAAACTATTTTTGTTAAAATGTAACAGTTTGAGATTTCCTTTTCATGTTTCTTTAACTGAAACAACAGCGTTGGATGTAAAATTGGAATACTTGGATGTAAACCCACCTACAAACAGGCAAAAAGTCTCTCAAAGCAACACTCACAAATTACACACTTTCCACACACACACACACACACACACACACGCACACACAGTGCTCGGACTTTGGCCGGAGCTCAAATGGGAGCTGATTTAACTGATGTAACTGCAGTTTTGCTTTTCTGTTGGGTTGAAACCCCTGGCAACCCAACTCTATCCATCTCCAAAGACACAGTGACAGATCCGATTTCAAGAGAGTGCTCTGAAGGACCTGAAAGAATAAAAGGAAAGAGGAGAAGGCTGGAGGGAGGAGGAGGAGGAGGAGGTGAAAGGAGGAGAAACAGAAAGCTGAGCAAAGTGGAAAAGAATAATGAACTGAGGGAAAAGATATCAAGTGAGGCAGAGGGAGAAACCGAAGCGAGCAGAGGCAGAGAGGGAGAGGGAAATGAATGGACAGGAAAGAGGGAGAACGGCGGAGACGTACAGAGATAGAGAGAATGAATGGAGGAAGAGGAAGAGAGAGGAAGGACAGAAGGCTTCTTTTGTTTCCTCTCCATCAGCAGCTGTCCTCTCCTCCCTGCTCAACATGCTCTTTCATCTCCAGCCATGCAGAGATAAAGACAGAGCGAACCGGAGAGGAGAGGAGGACAATGCTACCGATCATCAGCATCTCTCAGAGTAATCTGACTCCTCTGCCTCCTCTCTTCTGTCTCTCTGCTGTGGAAACCTGACTGAGTTGTGCTGCTGCCACGACGGTGCAACGTTACTCGTTCGATGGACCAGTCAAACACGGTCAACATGCGAATGAGGCAAATTTGAGCTCAGGCTTGCCATTTTTCACGCTTTCACACATCCTTTATTGGAATGCATGAGGTTGAAAAATGATAACATGTGAGTACGAGGAGGTGAAATATGGCAGCCAGCAAAAAAATGACACTTCGGACAGTAAACACAGTAACGTTAATATTTCATGTACAGCAAGAGTTGCTCTCTCAATTCAATGTAATGTTTTAATCTTGTTGCTCCCTCTTGAGAAGTTCTGTCATCACTATGTACATCGATCCACTTTGTCTCTGACAAAATCCTTTTACATAATCGAAATTTGCTGTGTCAAATTAATTTTGGAGGGAATTTAATCACTCTCTGTGTAACAGTGACAGGAAGAATTTCTTTAAGTGAGTGTCTTTTATTAAAAATGTCACTGTTAATAAGTCGGGGTCTAGTATCGCACACATTATTCTAGACTTGGTTAAGTTTAGGGAGATTTTGGTTGTCTGTCTCTATGGGTGATGGACTGGCAACCTTTACATGGAGTAAACACTCTCCCACCCCCAAATTGTCGGCTGGGATTGCCTCCACCAACCCCACCACCACCTTGCTAAGGCTAAGCAGTTACAGATGATGGATGGTTGGATGTTTTGATAATGATAATAATACATATTTTCTGACCTTCTGACCAGCAGAGTGCACAGCTAAAACATGTTGTCTGAAATGTTCACATGGAAATTCTGTACACAGTGTTCAGATACTTACATTATAAAAAAATACTAATGCAGATTTTTAAAAAAATTCTATTTATCTCTGCATTTACATGTTTGCTAACACAAAGAAATGATATACTAATGTATTTTTCAAATCAAAATGTTGAACTCATCCACAGTTTTTTGGAACTTGTTTAAAATTGTGCATTCAGATGGAGATACACACCTAAAGCAGCAAAAATCAATGCTTTTGGCCACTTGGGGGCCTGAAAAACAAGCTGTAAACACAACACCAACATACCATCTGCACTGAGTTCTTACTGGTGCAGGGTCAATCCAATATTCTCATCCTTTAGCTGTGATTTTGGTCTCCACCAACTCCTGAGGGAAATATTCGGCTCCTCAGCTGCTAAATGCTCCACTTTGTTCACCCTTTGGTCTCTAACTGTGTCTATCTGTCTGTTTGGTGTGGGGCCAACAGTATATCTGTGGTTAGAGCTTCTCGTTTTACTGAAACGACAGCTTGCTGCTTCTAGAAACAAGGCTGAAAGGATAAAAGAAACCAAAACAGCAAAGTTTCAAGCTGTAAACCAATGAGATTAAGAGGAACTGCAAAGTTGGGTGATAACTTTCTGTACAGCAACTTTAAGTTATAACTTACTGCCCTTTTCTGTTTGTACACAGTGGAGGATAGAAGCTGCAAAGACCGCATAAGTAAATCTGCAGGTTTATAATTTACTCCGATGTACTGCATCCCAACTTTACGAATCAGACAGGTGGTGTTTTTTTACATAAACATCCTCTCTGACGTATTTAAAAATTTCCAGAACTATATCAAGAAAGAAATGACAGTGAAAATATTTGAAAGCCACGTCTAATATATTTATCATCATTGTGTTTTGTTTTACTATGACAGAGCAGGAAGACAGGGTGACAGGAGGGTGATGAAACACCCAGCTCATCTCGCGGTAAGCCGATCTTTTCGCCCCCTGTGAGCCGCAGTTGCTCCTCTAATCGACAACAAAGCCTGCAGCTCTCAGGCCGCACTTGTTTACACACACACACACACACATAAAAAAACCTGTATTCAGATACAGAGTGAGGCTTTGTTTATCTGAGACTTCCCTCCTCTTGTTTCTTCTTTTGCCCTCTCATGATTTTGATGAATTATTAATATTTTTTTTTTTTCTTTGTCTTCTATCTCACTTTTCTCAGTAAATGCATGCAGCAAGTTTAGGTGACACAATGCAGTATCAGCTGTTGAAAAGAAAAGACTTAACTAGAAAGAGTTCATGAGTCCATGCAAAATTTATCGTAAAACTTTTAAATAAACTAAGAGGTAATGTTGCCCAGTTTCAGTGGCAGTCATTAATCTACAGACAGCCAGCAGCACTCATATATTACAGAATATTAAAAGTCAAAACAAAAGAAAGTGTAATTGTTTAAGAAGAATGATCTTTTTTTCTATATTGCAGCATATTTTTAGAGGTCTGGTCAGCTGAGGATCGAAAGAAAAAAGAAGAATTTGATGTCTGGCAGCAGCATGAAAGCAATCTGACTAAGAAGGAAAATTTGAATGTGATGTATTGCCAGACATTTGCTGACGCCGGTGTTATGGGGTTGATATTCAAATGCCGGCCTGCCACAAACCGCTGCAGGAATACATCATGCTGTCTGAGCATGGCACACCAATCACCACAGTCTCCTTACAGTGTTTCCAGTTTGTTATGACGCCTTTTTCCACAGTGTGTCTTTGTCTTGAATGGGGGGGGGTCACCGTCTGCTGTACAGCACAGCAACAACACAAAACATTCAGCTGAGTTGCCGCTCGACACAAATGCAGATTTTTCTTACAAGAACAGCACAAACACAGCTGAGAGGATTTCATCACCTCATGAACATTGGCAGTGAAGCATCTGCATATATGGTGGAGGAAATGCAACCACCGATGCGCAAAAAAGTAAATAAATAAATGAAGAAAAAAAATACAGGAGCAGAGCTGATGGTTTGGAGAAAACAGATGCCAGACATGTGCAGAGGTTGGTAGAGGGGCATCGCTCTTTGTCTGCTAAGCCACGCAAACAGGGAACACAGACTGTTTATGACAGCGCGAGCTGCACATTAGCATAGCTCGAGCTCTGCGAGACTTGATAAGCTTCGTGGCAGAGGCTGGCTGCATCACAGATGATGGATGGATTGAGGGCTGGATGGATGGAAAATGAGACTGACAGGCGAGGAAAAAAGGGCAAAAGGGAATTAGGAAGGGGTGAAATGTTTTTTTTTCCTTTCTTGAAACTCTGTGCACAAAACAGCACTGTTGATCCAAGGATGCAGGTCTGAGTTGTGAGCAATTCAAGGAAAGATTTCTTAACTTTCAAGTGATTTGCTGGCGATTGTGCACTGCCCAGTGTGAAACAGCAATCTTTGTAAGCTGAGCAGTTCAAACTGCTTCTGCCACTGATGAAACTATGATGAAAATATCTCTCATTACATTGACAATTTTAATCATAATGCTCAGAAGTCAAACAGGCACAAACTGAAAAACCAGCTTCTCCGCAGACGAGAGTTTGGTGCAGTTCAGCCTTGAGACACACAGTGTTTTCATTAAGGGTTATAACTCATCTACAATAAAAAAAAGCTAATCTTCTTTTTGCTGTGACCACTTCTCTCTCTCTGCATTGCTAAGTGCCAAAAAGTAAAGCTGCTCTTTGGGAGCTGTATAATGCATGCTGGGAAAAGTAGGGGGGAAAAAAAGAGGTATAAATATTTGAGCCTCGTTGTGAGAAAGTGAGACTGCGGGAAAAGGAAATGATAATTCTTCATCATAAAAAAAGCTTCAAGGACACAATAAAAACAAAACAGAATGGTGCTTGATCAAAAGGCATTTAAGATCTTGAGGTTCAGATGATGCATCCATGAATTTGAAGGTTTATCAGATGCAACAACAGTTTATTACACCAGAAGAGGAGAGAAGGATATTGCACCTGTGGAAAGTTATCACCTCAGCAATAATTTACTCCTTTGACTGTCCTCTGACTGGCGAGGTAGCAGCAGTGGAAAATGATATTGATGATAATTCAAGGCTCACATCTAAACTTTTTTGTTTTGTGACCCATCAAAAATCTAATATTTACTGCTTGTGAGCAATCATTACAAGTTTTTCACTTTAGCATAAAAAAACGAAAAGGTCAATTAGCCGTTTTTCCTACTTGAATTGTTTCATCTGAGGATAATTTGTGGAATTTTTTAGACAGTAAACAAGCACAATTACAGAAAAGTCCTTCTTAACGCTTTAACTATCACGTGAAATGTTTTCCTAGTGATGCAGCACTAATGTGAGTTTGATATTATACAGGCCATATTTATAATAAACAAGGGTTGATTGATAAGTCTGTGGCCTGAGGAAGAGGGAGATGAGCCTCATTACACACACAAACGGTTCAACTCGTTAAATGATTATGCTGAAATTTTGAAGTTAATAACTTTTATGGTATTTCTGTTTCAGGTCATTGAAATTGAAAACTACATAAACTTGCAGACTTTAACTGGTCTAACAACGGCCTTGTTCACCTGATCTGGCCCCCTCGAGCCAGCACCTCTTTCTCAAGATGAGGATAAAGTTTGTGGACCACCTTCTGGAGGTCTGAGGTACTGATGTCAATAAAAGAAGACATCTGTGTTCTCCACGAGTGCAGAATTATGTGTGTAAAAGCAGAAAGGTACTGCACAGAAGAATAAATGTGTTGGATGTCTTGATGTTGACTCTTTCTATCTGAGGCCATGAACTTATCAATCATTTCTCATACTGTATGTTTCACTGTAATGTATAATTGTCATGATGTCTAAGTACATTTAATCAACTTTCTGCAATTAAAGCAGTCTTACAAATTAATTCTTTGCCTCCACATGAAATCATGACTTACTGACTCCACAGTTTAACAACTTTTTTTTTTTTTTCTAAGTAGCTGAATTACTGTTCAGAATTGCATCCAACCGGCTTCTTCAGTGCCAAAGATGCTGGCTGACGTGACAATTTTTATCACAGCGAAAAATCTGGCTGTGGGATTTCATGGCCCAACTGCAAGGATCACATCCATGGCAGAGTCTCTGGTGTTCATATTTGTCATGCTGCTTCAGTCAAAAACAGAATATGAAAAAAAAACAAAACAAAACACAAAATGCTCAAGTAATTAATTGATCTGCAGCTTTAATGTTCCTCTGTTTCTGCAGATCAGTGACTGCGAAGTTCTCAGGAGGTCAAATTTTATTTCGATATCAAAACGGGTCCACAAAGAAGATTTTTCTCATTTTCTGGTGCATTTGTGTTGTGAGCTGTCAAAAATAAAAGAGAAAATCTGTGCTCTTGATATTTTGAATGAACGCTGTCCTTGAATTAAAGCTCAACCTGTGCATCTTGCCTTTCAAATTAAACGGGTAAATCTGCTGCAGTATTTGAGAACAAATGCAGCTGAACTCACTGGTCGCATTTTTTTTGCTCCCGTTCTTTCATGGGCGAATAAACACACCGTGCCCTCTCAGCAGCGTTCACAGTCTGCAGTGTTTTTCCAACCAGATATCTTTTAGAAGATAATGAGTCTGCGCACAGCGATGATCACTGACATGACAGATACTTTCTCCTTTACAACAACAGGGCAGCAGAGGACAAATCATGAGGGTGGCTGTATTTATTTTAAACTCAGTGTGAACAGAAATGTAGGGAAATATTGTGAATGGATGCAGTGTTTTATTGTGAGAGAACAGAAAAATTCCTCTTCTTGACAGGAGAAAAATTTGATTTTTTTTAACACACTCATCTTGTATTTAATGGATTCCTGTTTAAGTCTTCTGTTTGAGACTGAAACAGTCTAATTATGATAAAGTAACTTTATAGCTTTTTCAGGCTTGTTTACGTCAGATGTTGAGCAACAGTTAGACAATTAGATGAATCATCCATCCATTATTCCACCAATACCACCTTCGAATATATCAATTTCAATCTTAAACCAGTTTAAAAATCATTTGACAACCAAAACACACTTTGCAGGTGTTTTGTGGTGACCAAGCTGAGTATTTTATGGAAACACTGAGACACTTTCCATTCATGTTCTGTTTGTTAAATCCAGGTATTTTAAGGATAAAACATAACTTTTCCTAATACTCTGTGTTCCATGTGCCTCAAACAAACCAAACCTTAACAAAGGAACTCACAGTTTCAATGTGAGAAACATTAAAAAACATTGAGTTTCAACATTTTTATCACTTGTATCTGTTTTTTTAATCTCACGAGGTTCAATTTCAAAGAAAAACCTTTATCTCATCTCAGCTGTTTGCAGAGTTAATTTAATACACTAATCTCTTTTCCCACTGTGTGTCTCTTTGTTTCACTAGTAAAGACCTCAAGTGAAAAGACTTATAATGGTCAAATTCACTATGTTCCTTAAAATTTGAAACATCAGGCGGTAAATCCCAGTTTGTTTTTGTTTTCTTTGAGTAAAGAGTTTTCTTGCTTTTTTCTTTTATGTAACTGATAAAAGCCTCGTTGAGATTACAAATCTGTGTTTTTTAAAAAAAGAAAAATGGAAACAAAGCAACATAAAAACAGTTTTACAACAGCAGATAAAAGGAAGATGACATAAAGGGGCCAAGATGGCTGTCACACAGGGCACAGAAAGAGCAGACAGAGGATGAAATGAGTCTACTGAAGACACACAGGTGAGACAGAAACCCTGAAGTCACATCACAGCACAGTTTCTGTCTTTCTTCTGCTTCATCTTTGTTATACCATTAACTCAAGTGTCCTTATGCATTTTTCTTTTTCTATATCATCCCAACTTCCTCCTCTTCTATGTTTCCTTTCTTCCTTCTGTCTTTTCTGCCTTTTCATTCTTGTAGCCTCACTCATTTCTTCCTTACTAGGCGCTTTAAGGCTGCGAATGCCTCCGAGCTACAAGCCAACACTTATTTATAATTAATGAAGCATCTTCGTAAAGTTGGAAAGTTTAAAACACTTTTTTATTTTAGATGGAAATAAATAAACATATATCAGACTCTTGGCTGCCCTGCTTTAAAGCCGAGCAAATAAAAGCCAAATAGAGCAAAGTGTGTCAGTTTCTGAAGCTTGACCAAACTCACAAACACTCTTTTCAGCGAGAAGCATTTTCAGATTTTTATTTCCATGATTTATGAGCGACTTTATTTCGAAGCTGTTCTGTGAAGTTTTCTTGTAAACAAATGAAAGTTTGTTTACATGCAGCGTCTAAGTTGAACAAATGTGAGAATATGTTTATCATGAGATGATCCGCAAAGACACTTTTAAATATTTAAGTGCTGAATTGATTACAGCCTTGAGGACGAGCTGGCAGTCTTTTTCTTTACTTCCTCTGTTGGCAAATTTAACATTCCATCAGCAGAATCACAAAAAAAAAGTCTCACTTTGCTTCAGTGATGCATTTGCTCGCAAAAAAGATTAGAGGAACCACAAGAATTACTGTTTCTCCGCTTTGGTTTAGATTTGCAACTGACTGTTTGTTATAATTATATTTTATTTACCAATTGGTTAGATGCTTAAATGTTGGAAACAAGTGAAAAAAATCTCATTCAGAGTCTCTCAAAGCCCAAAGTGATGTCTTCAGTATTTTTGTTATGTCTAAAGCCTTTAAATTTTAGATTTACTGCCCTCTGTGACACAGA
The DNA here is from genome assembly GCA_029783645.1 of Ctenochaetus hawaiiensis. Lineage (NCBI taxonomy): Eukaryota > Metazoa > Chordata > Actinopteri > Acanthuriformes > Acanthuridae > Ctenochaetus > Ctenochaetus hawaiiensis. The sequence continues at coordinate 15,959,671 of JAPZDY010000004.1, read as the reverse complement.
AAAGTAGCATATTTTCGTATTTAAAATGCTAAAAACAGAGAAATTGTATAACTTTTGTTAAAATTCATGAAATAATATTCTGACTATTAGAAAAGAAGCATTTTCTCTCATTAATGGGCTAAATTGTGCAGCTTCAATACAGTATCAAAGAAGTTGTGGCACTACTTAAACTCACAGTATGCAGTTTTTTCTGTTTTAATGATTTTATGACTTAATGAAACAGCAAGGGATCATGGGAACAGCTGTCTTTATTGCTAAACAGCCACCATTGCTGATAAAAATCTGAATGTATCAGGAAGAAATATTCATAGACAAGCTACCATATTAAAATTATAAACACTTTAAATTAGTTAACTGACTTCTGGTTTTAATATTTGATGCTAAAATTGACAAATAATGGAAGAAGAAATTCAAAAGCAAGTGAAAAAACTGAGAACTAAAGTTCTGTGGCAGAACAAAAGTAAACACCAGAACACAATACAACGGAGCAGGAAACATGGAGCCTGTGACAGCAGAGTCAGGAACAACAGAACTGAACACACAGATGGTCGAGTCTCAGTCCAAACGCTGCGAGGCTGATCCAGAATCTCCGTCTAATTGGGGCAGAGGAAAACAGGATCCTTTCCAAACCGGACAGTTTTGGCCCCGATGTGAACAAGTCCCAAACCCCAAATTCTGAGCCTAAATGTCACACATTCAATTCAATTCTGTTATAATTTAATTTTCACTCTTGTTAATTTCTTCTGATAAGGCTTCACTGACCAACGCACAAGATTTTATTCTACATTTTTCTTATTGTCAGTAAAAACAATAAAAAAAAACAATAAAAAATCAAATGTGTCTATTTAATCACTCCATAATATCTAACTTTCTTAACCTGTCTGTGACATTCATCCCAGCTGAAGCTGTAAATCTCTAAAAACAGGTCATAACTATGCATTTTCATTTTGAAAATATGTTCAGTATTTTCCTAGAACTGCTTACTTAAACAGGAACAAAATGTGCGATTCTTAGGGGACTATTTTCAGCCATGGATGAATACACGTTTGTTCTAAACTGCTGAGTGGACTGCACTTAGACGGCACCTTTTACCTTAATGGTAAGCAATTTTAGCCTCTGATTTATAAAGATAGCTCATATTCATGACAGCAGGATGGCGTACGAGTGCGTAAGTTAGAATAAACACTGTCCATCTTCATTGTAATAGAGGAACGAGTTGCTCATCAGGGAGTTATCATTATTTTCTGGGCAACACTGGAGGTGCAGACTAATAAGCTACAGTTTATCACAATACACAAGGTTTCATTTACGTTTTTTAGTCATAATATGTTAAATATTGATCACCAGTCTCAGACTTTTACATCAACTAAAGACATGCAGGCTTGACGGGAACTACCAACAAAACACTAAAGAGGAAGTCATAGACAGCTGCTGCAGGTTTTGAGACACTTTTTCACCCTGCTTTCCTCTTTTAGTCGGCTCTTACTGATTGCTGCGGCTACTGATTGTTCAGGAAAGGTTTCAAGGGAGTTTTTTCCCCTGTGGCATGGACCCAATACATGTGAAAGCGTATGCATGTTTTGCATCTGTGCAGCATACAGTATGTGTGCACAGCTGTAAAAGCCAAAGAGAGGGAGAAAGATAAAGGTATTCCACAGTTGAAAGCAGTGACCTAAATACAGGTACCATGGTAATGTACCATACTGGATCTGCTCTCAATAGCCTGAAAAACAGCTATTGAAATACACCAAATTTGAAGCCATTTCCTCTGAATTCAGTGCTCTTCAGTCTTCAGCGAATTTTGCAGTGGTGACCTGTTGTCCAACCACTTTAGTCTGCTTTTTTTTATTTCATGGTGTTTTGATTTAGTAATAAGAACAGACAAGTCTTTATGTAAAATCTGCTTTTAGACCTAATGCCATGGGAATTTGGCCCAAATGTTTAAATATGTCACACGTGTTGGGGTAAACACTATAGCTAAGGATGAAATAAACTGTTTTTCACATAACATATAACATATTTCACAGGTTGAACACCAACCTGTATTATGTGTGATGCTAAAACACTTCTGTCAATAGAAAGAGACATAAAGCAGAATGAGAGACGTAGGACGAGGTGACAAATCACCACTTAAGCTTCTGCTGCCTGCCCACAGCGAGCAACAATGCAGACCTGACCATATGAAAACACCATGACAACAGCAGGCCATTATGGTGCCTTGTAAAATGTAAAAAATATAAATATAGAATATCTCAAAGAGTCAGTGATTTCCTCCCTGCAGTGTCGACTCTTTTATTTAAACCTCTTCTTCAAGATGAGACACGTTAATGGAAACTAAAGGTTAAATAAACTGTGTTTTCAGTGAGAGCGGCCAATCGGTTGAGACTGAGGGCACTTGTTTTTGGCAAATACCCCAAAAAACATACCCATACATTCGGAGAGAGCCACCTTGTGGTTGTTGGAATTATGACTCTTTTTAAGATTAATTCCATGTTTGCAAAGAGAAGAAGTCGGGCTGATATGATTGTATTCGCCTGATGTCACCCAGACTGCTTCTCATTTTGTTGTTCTGGCAGACAATTCTCTGAACTACAAGCGCAATCTTCCCCTTAATTGATTAAGCTTTTAAGCAAATTATTATTTTAACCCAGACTATGATCTTTTTCTTCATCCCAACAAAGTTTATTTGTAGCAAATGTTGTCAAATCTTAACCATAGTGCAGTCAGATAAAGCTTAAACCTCTGGGGCCAAAAATGCCAAAAACTGCAGTTCCACAAATGGCCACTTGAGGCGGCTCGACAGGCATGTCAATCCTCTGAGAGCCCCGTATTAAAAATGTCCAGGTTTTATAGAAGTATAGAAATAAACATGTTTACAGCCTGATAACAAAAACTGTTTTGTTCTCTATGATAATTTTCCAGCTGTATTGGGGTGAATTTGAATAAAACTCTAATACAGTTTATATTGTACAAAACTTTAAAGCTATATTAAAGTTTGAGAGCAAGTGTATCCTCTCCAGCAGTTTTCACATGGGTTTTTTTTGGAGGGATTGTCCTGTACTTGTTGGACAGCTTGGGTCAAATGTTTTACTTCCAAGGGACAACAACAACACAAACAACACATTTAATCTGTAGGACTTGTTGAATCTGCTTTTGTGCCATATAGACCCTTGATATCTTATTATTGTGTACGATCGCATTCACATGTGTGCTCTTGGTTTACCATTAAAGTCCTCCCTTAAATTTGTATGTAAAACTATTTTTAAATAACACAAAACCATCTAAAGGTTTGATGTTCACACATTCCTCAGCAGAGAAAAATCCCTAAATTCAGAGGTGATGAACGGCAACATGGTGCTCATAAAATGCCAGTTTAACTTTGACGAGAGATCTTTACGACTCTGCTGCAGGACAGCACAGACATGATAAAGGAGTGTATGTCACATCCACAACAGCATCACTGACCGTCCACAGTAATCAATGCACTGGGAGCCAGCTCAGCAGCTAACACGAGCTAATTGGAGCTACCGAGAAATAAAATGTACTCAATGCACTCACTCAATTTAAGAAACACACAAACGGGAGTCGCAATAACAAACGCCAGCTTGAAGATCTTTTCCCTTGGAAACAGAGTGTAAGCACTACTTCAGTCACTAAGTGCAATCAATTACCTCAAAAGAAGCCAATATTTTACTAAAACGTTTTTTATGGAGGTTTTCCCACTAAATAATTTCCTCAGTCTCTTTGCTGATGCATTACAAGGGCAAATAGACTGTAAATGATCACATGGACGCCCTTCAAGAACCATTCTGCACTGAACGTCAGCCTCCCAGAAAACCAAACACAGACTTTGTAGAGGATAAGAAGCACTAGTCAACTAAAGGCAGTGCAGAATGAAAAACTTTCACTAGTACGCCCTTTAAATATAATTACCTCCTGACTGGTGAACTGTAGATGAAATTAACGAGCTCTGGCAGAACACTGCTTCAAGGCACAGCACATCATCTATGCGTGTGTGTGTGTGTGCGTGTATTATGGTATGTTTCTCTTTAAGTCTCTCTACTTTAATCTGAATGAAAGTAAATGGCGAGGACTGTTTACCCAAAATATTGTTTAACACCATTTTGCTTTCAAACGTACATGAAAAAACCCACAAGCAATCCTGTATTTTGTGCTGAACGTTCGAAAAAAAAAACAAACATGAGGACAACGTAAAAAAAAGCAAAAGTCTAAAAGTGAGAGTTTTCACATTTTCTGTCAATAATTTATATTATGCACTCTCAGATTGCCGATGTAGCAAGATCAATTCTTGCTCTCTTTCTCAGAAAATGCAACACGTTTAGATGCTTCAGTATCTGATAAGAAACTGTGAAATGAGGCTTAATTCAATGTGTTAGTGTCAATGGGTTTTAAAAGCTGCTTATAGTTTTGATCCCATAAGAACAGTTGTGTTTTTAAACTTTTCAACTCTTGTCTTTCCATTGGTGGCTAAGAAGCACAACTGTGGTCACGTGATTTGCCAAATAAGTCAATGCGACCATGAAAACTAACCAAAAGCTTATTCGTTGCACACTTTGCAAAAAACAAATGCAAACAAAGGTTTTCATTTATAAAATAAGTATAAAGTAATCTTTATGACTGAATACATACACATATGGCTCTATTCTGACAGCTTAAAACCTGACAGCTAAAAATATGAAAGAATATTATAAAATGGTATATTATTATCCATCAAAAAGGTCTTGAAGTCATGTTGTTAAAACAGAAGCTACTTGTGTTCAAGAAATTAAACCCAGTTAATAAACACCAAACATAACAAACAGGATAGAAACATGAAAAACATAGTTATGAGAACTACATTCCACCAAATCTCTCGTGGATCACTCTGAAAGCCATTTCCTCTACACTTTATCCCCCCGAAACACACCAACACACACTCATCTCGCCCACAAGTCAGCTGGATCTCAAAAGGATCATTGAAAGCGACGGCCTTAACAGGGAGTCTGGAGGGTGCCAACCAAGTCTGGAGATGTGCTTTGTTTAACAGAAGACCAGCATATCCAGCATTCATAAACTCTTAATCGATGCTGTTCGTAGAAGAATAATGTGAGGAGCCGTTCCTGCAAACATGCAGGCATGATGGGAGATAACCTCAGACTCCAGATTTCTACTGAGAGGTGACGGTCTTTGTATGCAATGAATACAGCAGCAACACATTTCTGATCCCTTAAAAAACCATCTTAAAAACCATCCTGTCCTTTTAAAAACTGAACAAGTTCATCAGATAAACATTAAATCTTGAACACAAAGATTTTTGTGTTATACTCAATCTGAGGCTTTGACTTTGAGTTTACAAATAGAAAAAATCCACCTAAAATCATGACAGTGACAGTGTTTTCGATCAGCAGGGACCCATAAACAAACGTCACTGCAATTAGATCCAGATACATCAGACTGAAGCAGTAAAAAAATAAATAAATAGAATATATTATTTCAAATTTATGAGCAACTTTATGAGCAATTAGATATTATTGCTTTTGTCTAATTTGGCTTCAGATTTGATCATTTATTTTTATTTCTACATATATTTACTGGAATGAGAGATAAAACACTTTTGATTCACTGATTTATTCATATTTTTTATGTGCTATTATGTTGTTTTACCCACTTTTGATGTTTTTTTCTTTTATTGAAATAACATTACCCAGTCTGTCACATCTCCATCATTTTTACTATTAACTGTTTTCCTTGAAGAATAAAGAAAGAAAGAAAGAAAACAAAGAAACTGATTGAAAAGAAATAAATCAACTGTAAGTCGATCATTTGTTGATTTTAGCTTCTAACTCTAGGATTTGCTTCTTTCTTTGTTTTGTCTAACAGAAAATTAAAAATATTACAGTTTTAGGGTGACAAAGTAAACACTTGAAGACTTTCTAAGTTCTAATGAGTAATTTTCTTAATTTTTCAAAATTATAGGAACAAAATCATTAAACAAAATGACAGTATAATGGGTAATAGAAATAATTGTTAGTTAAGGTCTTAATGAAAACTTGCCAGCGCTGCTAAAGCTGAAGTCTGATTCAATGAGTTTTATGTGAGCAAATAATTATTATTTCTTGTATTAAACTCAAAGACTAAAACACACATCAGACGTTCCCTCCTAAGAGAAAACTTGAACAAGAAACCTCTAGTTTAAAGGATAAAATCCATCAGTATATCATGTTACTGTCTCATCAGTCAACATCCATTTCTCATACTTTCCATATTTCATAAAAGGTCAAACCTCAAACCTAAATTTCGGCTGTCATCTGAGGCTTCAGGTAGCTATTTCTGTGTTGCACGTTTTAAGCTTCATCAGTTCTAATCAAGTCAAATGCCAGAGCGGCCGGACCTGCTGCCTCGTGCACCAGCCTGAGCATTTTAAAATGATAACAACAACCCCCGGCTGTCAGGCTGTTTTACAGGCTAATTTGAGATTAAACAGTGTTGCACATGTCTGAGACGACTGTCAAACAACAGTTGTTGATGATCCACAGGGAACACAAAGGCTTTACAGAAAAAAAAGGGAGAAAAACAAGGCATGAGGCGCAGCGGGAGGGAAACTGAGTTTTGGTGACAGGGGGACGGGAGGCGTAAGAGGTTTAGGAGACAGTTGGGAAGCAATCTCTCCTCAGCTAGCTGTTTTCTGACAGCTGACGGGGGGATTGCAAGTTGGTGACACAACTGCACGGCATTAGCAACGAGAGAAATTTTAGGGAAAAAAACAGAGGTCATTCGCGTGTGCAGTGATGGCGTCTTCAATGTAAAGATATCAGATGACATGCGGAAACTGATCAAAGACTTTATGATCAGAAGGTGACACATGAAACTGGCTTCATTCCCGACATTACTGGTTTGTTATGGGAGCTCTAACACACTAAGACACATCCACACAAAGCGTGGTCAGATGATGTCATCATGATGAAATACATCCAGCGCAGATCGTCTTTCCAAACGGGTGCATGAAGGGCAGAGGCAGTTTTAATTTTCCCTGCTGGGACATCAGATGTGTGTCTGTGAGGTCGAGCTGACATGAGAGCAGATGTTGCTGCTGCTGAAGTGCAGCTGTATTGATTAGGTCACAACAACTGTAGTATTTTCTTAATAAGTCACGGCTCTGATGAGGACATGCCTGAGATGGATGTGAAAACAAAGTGTAAGTAGATCTAATAGTTGCTGAGATATTTCAGTCCAGACTAAAGTGTTTGATCAGCCATCCAAAACACTGAAAATGCAACAACTAGAGGCCAAACTGTTAGCATGACTTAAAAAAAACCTGACATGTTACAGTCAAAGGCCAAAATCTGCAGATAATTTTTTCTGTCATGTCCCTCAAGTGGGTCAAGTTTTAACTTTTATCCAAAAAATGTCAAGATCATGGCCATTTTTTTCATTCTTCTCTGTGTAATCTGTTGTGCAAAATAAAAAGCATCTTCCCTTTCAACTTTGTAAACTAGTTTTTGTGACATTTTATCACTCGATTGCTCCATCAGACTGTGCTTTTTCAAAAATGAAGAAAATCAAATAGAAATTGCAATCACTTTGCCAGAACAATAAAGTTTAACTTGTGCAAAGAAAAAAACAACAAATACAGATTTTTGGCAGCAAAGATAAGCAAGTCAGTTTGTAAGAGCTCAATATTATCACAGTATGCTTTGTGATATGAGTCCTTATATTTTCCCGACTTGGGTTTTGGTGGTTGATCAGCCTTACAAAACAAGACTTTGCCTTGTAACACATCTTTTTCTTATAATCTATTTCTTTATGTCCAAACCTAGAGACTCTCTCTGTCTCTCTGAACATGAACTCACCATGGAAGGAAGCTTTATTGTGCCACCTAAAAGAATGGCAAAGCATGAATTTTGCTTTATTTTCCTGACCAAAAAAAACAAAAAACAATACAAAACATAAGCAGTTATGCACCCCCCACAGTTTGATGAAAACTGAGCAAAGGAATTGATCTTTGAAGACAAAAAATGTTTCATAAATAAGAAGGATCATAAAGGAGCCACCACCAGCAGAGAAGGCAGCAGCTTCAGCACCAGGGAGCCATGAGCCAAAAGAAACCAAATTACTAAGTTTCACTATATGGTTTCTTTATGTTTATGTTATATTCTGTGGCCCATGTGGGGGCGTGAAACTTCCTTTAAAGCTGGGTGGCATCACAGGATGGATGTTTGCAGTGACCTTTGAGTTAATAGGGAGACAGAAAAAAAGAAAGAACATTTTGCTTCTATACTTTGTCTGTTTAAACAAGATGAATAAATTGTGAATACCTTATTCTATAATATGAGAAGAGGAGAAAGTTTCCAAAAGCATGATGGGAAGTAACTCAGTAACTTATTAAATTAAGGAGAAAAGCTGAACATTTTAAGTTTAATGATCAAGAGACCAAACTTTTTTAATATCAGCCACCTGAACCTGCAACCTACAGGAACTCCAGAGAGCTGCTTGGATTGGTGCATTGATCTCCTACTGTCTGCAAGTGAGTCAGTGTGTGTACAGGTGTGTGTGGGCGCAAGTGTGTGTGTGCATGCGTGCATGTATATGTGTGCATGTCTGGAGGAGACAAAGAAGGCTGTGTGTCTCACTAACGGCCTACATGAACTCTTCACGGGTAATTGAAGCCAGATTGAGGAGTTGTAATTGGAACTCTGAGTGTCTGTCAGGAGCTCACACACACACACACATACAGGGGGACAGGTGAGGTGAGTGGAGAACAGTCTCAGGTGAGTCTCAGGGCTTTTGCTTTCATTTTGAGATTGAACAGCTCTGAAATACTGCTCCTCAAAATGCAGGTAAACTGACAGAAGTCTGTGAGTATGTGTGTGCGTTTTTTGACAAAGGTTACTTCCACACACACATTTCAGAGTAAAGACCAGTTAACTCAGGACAGCTTGTTCAATTTGGGACAAAAGTCATGTCCCCAGTTGAAAATGACAGATTTCCGGGTCAGTGGTTGTGGTTACGGTTCGAGTAAGAGTTCAGGAAATGAATGTAAGTCCATGTGATGTGATGTCCCCAAAAGTGACTCAAGTCCCTCCTCTGTGTGTGTGCATGTGTGTGCGTGTGTGCATGTTTCAGTCATCAGTCGTGAAGAACCTGAGTTAACTCGCATCTTGTCAGTCAAATCTCTGCACTTTTGATTCTAAACTTTAGCGTTCTTACTGTCGGTCATCGTGACTGTCAGCGAAGTTTAAACCAGTTGGCTAAATCACATTTTTGAACCCGACGTCCGCTGTGATTGACTCTTGGCTGACAGCGCTGTCTGCAGCCTGGCAGAGGAGACGCTCGGCGCTGCGCTGGGATTTTATGACTGAACTCTGAGCAGGAGGCAAACTGTGACTTCCTTCTGACTGCGTGACAGTCTGAAGTTTTCACATCATGGACATGAAGATGAAAGGCATTAAAACACGAGTCCTACAGGTGAAACATGAGTTGGGTGCAGCCCGAGTGTCTGTGTGATGTAAGAAAAATACAGCATATCAGGCCGCATCATAAGTGTGTAGGTGTGTGTATTTGTGTTTGCGTTCAATGAGCCTGTCTCTACAGGAAGTGTGCCATTATGTAAAGAGCTGTTACGTGGAAGCAGTGCAGTTAAAAGGCACTTGTGCTGTATTCGTTCACTGACAATGATCACTGTTGACTATGAGATGCTTTATGTGGAATAAAGATCTGAAGGCATCAATGGGAAGAAATGTAGCAGTCACAATGAACTTGATGTATAAAGAGCTGCAGCTGTCAGGCACTTCAGAGACAAATCAAACCTTCAAAATCTCATCAAGGAGAGCAGATTCTTTTATTACAACGTTCCTGTTGCATAGAAACCCACTTTGGCTTCAACAGCATCAGCTCTTCTGATCAAGGCTGCTTACATTACAACACAGCACATGTGTCTCCTGTGCAAACCTCAGGGACTGACAACAACTCAGTAACTTTATGAGTTTTGGCCACATGGAAGTAGCATTAGCTGCTAAAACTAGCATCACACGGTGCAGCTCAGGTACAAGGCAAATGACACTTGATATATTCTAAAATTTAGGCATTATTTGTGTTTGAGCTTCGGTTGAATGGCAGTGTAGCTGAATCTGAGGCTCCTGTGCCATTTTTTTTTCAAATAAACATCCATTAATCTTTGCAATCAATCTTTGCAAAGATCAATCTTCGCATCCTTGCTTTGTGCTCACAACATTATGACAAGCTGCTCTAATTAATTTCTGTGCATGACAGTGCACTGTGACCGGTCAATCGAATGATCCAAAGCTCTGGTGACTTCATGTGCAGTCAGAGTCTGAAAAGTAGAGATCAGCGAGTGGAGCTGCAGCATCAAGTTCCCGCCTACACTGTCACCAAACTCAGATGCAGGTTGAGGTTAGCTGTCAATCATGACCACGACTGACAGCTAACATAAAAAACTAATAAAAAACAAACTTATTAGTAAAACAAATATTTGAAAAAAGACCAGCATGATGAAAACAACCTTAATTTGTCCGATAAGCAACTCCATTATTAAGTTTGCTTGATGTCTCGTCCACTAACACAGGGATCAGGATTTATGACCTCCATTGCAGCCATCAGGAGGTGATGAAGATGTTATGACTTTTCTTAAGAGGAGCTGTCATGTTGTCCATCATTTTACAGTCAATGTGTAAAACACTGACCTGCTGAGCTGAATTAGAGAGACCGATACAGTTAGTTACTAGATGACAGTTTAATCACTCAAGTCATAAAATATATAAAAGTTTCATATTATATTTCACTCAACTGTTTCTGATGACAACAAAATTTGAATTTTATCGGCTGAAATTCTTGACCAAACAAATCTAAGGACTACTTGCATCATTATCAATCAATTTTTTCTTTGGCCCTGACAAGTTAGAGGAGTAAAAGGTTCAAATTTACATTTTGTTTTTGGAACAAAAGTCAAACTGGAACAGATTCGGTTCAGAGTGATAACAGTAAAGCTAAAAGCCTTTGGATTAGAAAGGGTTATATCTGTATAAATGTTTTTTAAATAATTTTCATAAAATAATTAACTGATTATTGAAACTGTTTAATTTTTGTTGTCATCATTCCAGCAACAACCACGTTTTTTTTTTTTTTTCAAATAAAAAATAGGTTTATGCATCTTTATGTTGACTTGAAGCAGTGGGTTGTGCTTGTAAAATGATAAAACTGTGTTGAGATTCATCAGTTTTTTAAATGGTATTTTAATCCACCCCACACGAACCGTTACTTGTCTTCCTTCAGGCTCTCAGACAGCAGCACGGAGACTGGGAGCAGGTTTGATGAATCACACCCCAAAGTACTTACATTCCCTCAGATAATCATGTGCACCGTGCAGCCTACCGGTAATTTACTGTGGCTCCCCAGAGAGTCACAGCTAAATCCTCATAAAGACACACAGAAACTTTAAAAGGCTGCAAGAAGAAGAAGATGACAGAGAAGCAGAAGTGTCAAGAGGGAAAGTTTTGTTTATGTACAGTATGCGAGTCGTTGCAGAGTAAGAATTTTTATTGCAAATTACTAATTTAGATCTGAGGGGATTATCAGTCTTTGGCTGTCTTTAAATGAGGAGTCATGTATAAAAACTGCACAAGAGAAAAAATATCATGCTTAATCCATAAGCATTAGCTTTAACGGTGCTCCATCACTTACACTGAGGAATTAAATGTGTCATTAACTTTATGTATGTTCACTGTTTGTCAGTTTCATCACAACTGCATAATTATTTATTATCAATGTGTAGCATCGCCTCCTTACTGCTGCTGTTTCATTTGTTCTTAAACGAAACAAACATAAATTTTTGCTGGACGCTAAAGCTGCAATGTTAAGATGATTAATTGATTATGCTGACGACTATTAACTATTCTGGCAATTCCTTTATCGTTTGGATTAACTTTACTGCTTCTCAAATGTGAATTGTGGTTTCTTTAGTCCTCTATAGCAAAAAACTTAATGTGTGCACAAAACAAGATGTTTAAGGATGTTGATTTGGGTTTTGGGAGACAGAGTTGAGCAACTAATCGACTGAGAGAAAAAAAAACAGCCGAACAGACTCTTTAATAATGAAAAATCCTTGGTTGCTGCTTAATCTGCTTGTACTTCGACAACAGTAAAAATGCTAAAACTGCCTCTGACACTGACTCAACTGTTTTTCCTCTGACAACTTAACTTGGTGTATCTGTGCTTTCTCTTTCTAAGAATTTAAAACACATTAACCTCACTGCAGGGAACGCAATACTTTTTATGTAAGGTAGCACGAGGCCAAGGATCTGAGTCAGCATCCCATTATGACTGCAGTAAATCAACGCAACGGACTGGAACTTTTATGACATTAACAGAAGGACCATATTTAAAATGGGCATCATGGCAGCTGTGCAAGCATCTTAGAGAGGTGACGGTGCTGATGCAGATTTGGCGGATCAGATCTGATTATCTCTCTATCTGATTAGTCTGACGTAGACACAGAGGAACCTTTTTACATGTTTGATTTGGGTTCTCAACATTTCTGACAAAAATATGTGGTATGAATTTTGCCTCTCAGCTCCTAAAGGTGACAGTTTGGACCCTACAAACTTCCAGCAGAGCAGGTGTCAGTCTGTGTTTACATCATGGCAGATGGACGGCAGCTGAGCACCTCAGAAGACAGAAAACGTGTCTTCATTTTTCTAAAAATTGTGCACCTGTTCGTTGACAGACCTGTGAGAATTTTTTTTTTGAATCTGAGGAGCATAAAATAATGTTCAATTTTCTGTTTTCTGCATTTTTGCCTTCAACAGATTAAAAGTTGAGAGGACTGAATCAAATAAAGATCCACAGCCAGAGTGAAACCAACCATGTTTCAGGTTACGTGGTGCACCTCCGCCACTGAGTATCCTGATAAACTGATTTCCAAAAAACACCCGATCTGAAAGGGATACCACTACAGTCAGACCAGATCTGAAAAACATGCAGTGCCTCAAATCCCAGGAGCTGCTGTAGCTGAGACACTATCCGTCATTTTCCAGCCCTTCAGCACTCATACTGTTTGCCCTGTTTCTCTTGTGATGATTATGAAGCAGCACATAATCATCTTGACAAGAGCTGTGTGTGAGTTTACTCGGATTCATCCAGGTATCTTGAATGTCAGTCAGGCTTAAGACCTGAAATTTAAGTTCCAGGTCGAGTCTCTGTTTGGACCCATTATGATTCCCCAGTTACAGTAAAATTCATCAAAATCAGACGTTGCACGCTTGAATGTTCAAGTAAACTGATGTGTAAAAGAGGAAATATTTATCTAGAACATTAAAAAACAAAACTATCTCCATATTCCTTTGAGATTTTTATGAACCAGAATCTCACAGAACCATTTCAGACAGATGACTCTCACAGCCTGCAGCTGCTGGTTGTTTCCACGTTTACAGGTTTTGGTTTCTGTTCTCACTCAAAATTATTCAAGAAACTCAATAAGAGCAGCAGCTGATTAGATCTAAATGAAACAGAACCAGGACACCAGAACAAATATGATTCACATAAACCCTCCAGTCTCCAACCAGCATCATCTTCCTCCTGCTGTGCCCACATTCTTACCAAACTCAGCAATCAACCGTCTCTCTGCTTCTTTCACCGTCTTTGACTCACACAGCAACTTTTTCTGCTCTCCAACTAATTTGCCAGACGTCTGTTGACCTGTTAAGTAAATCCCAAACCTTAAAAGCGTACAGAGCTGGCACATCAAACAATGGCCTCCCTGTACAAATATTTGCAGCCCCCAGCAAAAATAAATCATCTTTCATCCCTTTCCCCTCGCCGGGGCGTTGTGTGAGTCACCTAATAGCCTGAATAGAGGAGTTAGCTGATGCATTAGCCCATCCGTCGAGATGAATCACCAAAAGGCATCATTATAGGAAAGGCAGCACACTTAAAATTCAGAACTGGGAAAGGTAACCAGTGTTTTTCCAGTAAAACAAAAAAAAAAATTAAGCATACTGCCAAATTGTCTGTATAAACACAGTATTTCATCTGTTCTTTAAATGTGTAACTATAATGGTGACAGAGGTCCAATTAAAACTTGTCTTGACTCGAGTGTTTGCTCTGCTTCGTTTTGTATGTAACACAGCTGCTCATTACAGACTGAAAACGGCTGCTCAGGAATATTAAGGCACACTAGTTCTCAATTAAAACAGATATCCACTTAGCTCATTCAGTGTGTGTGTGTGTGTGTGTGTGTGTGTGTGTGTGTCCTACTGACCCTCTAAATGCATCTATTCTTCCCACAGAGGATGTGGCTTTTCCACAGACAACACGCTGCTGCTGCTACCTTCAGCATACTAAACTTCCCTTCTCTCCACCCTCCTCTTCATTTACCACCTTCTTCTCATGACCCCCCCCCTCCACCTAACTCCTTCTCCCCACCACCACCTCCTCCTCTATTTATCCTTAATCTGTTCATCATCAGCTCATCTCTCCCTTCCTGACCTCTTCTGCTCATCTTATTCGGTTTTTCCTCCCTCATTTCGTGCTCCCCGTTCTCATTTGTTCTGCCTCTCCCTCCTCCATCACCCACTCCTGTGTGGTGAATTATTAACCTCAGAGGTCTTTGCTCTCCCTCACACCTAACATGAAACATGCAGCGATAAGTCACAAGATATATTATGTGATCTAATGTATCTTGTCGGCTTACATACAGTGTCTTGACATATCAGCACAAACAGCACAAACCTTTGCACACACTTACTACGACTAAACAACATGCTGCAGATGGTCATTGTTTTATTTATGAATGGAGGTTTTCTTTGCTGGTCTTCGTCTTCTAAATGGATGTAAAATATGCCAGAATATCAACGGTTTTTAATACATCTTC
>JAPZDY010000004.1:15918286-15930675 GCA_029783645.1 Ctenochaetus hawaiiensis | reverse complement strand
ATATGTTGTGTAAGAACACAATTTCTTAATCAATAATGATTGGAAGACAGTAAGAGAGCATGAATTAAATGTGTGGACTTAAATCAGCACACACACAAATGTATAAATTAAATATAGAAGTCAATCGTATCAAGTTTGAAAATAAAAATTTCACAGGATGGAAAGAAATGAGCCTCCAGGTTTATAAAAGTAATGGCTCGTGACAACAAAAAGCTCTTTAAGAAGAAAAAGTGAAGCAAGGATATTTGTGTGTATGTGTGTGTGTGAGAGAGAGTGTGTGTGTGAGTGTGTGAGTGTGTCTTTGTGTATGTGTGTCAGAGTGTGATAACGTTTTGTGTCCACTATGTAATTATAGATTTAGCAAATCCGAGGCTTAGTGTGACTCAATCAACCTCTGATTTGTTGGGTGGATGAATACTGATGATACAGATGTGTGTTCAGGTGTGTGTGTGTGTGTGCTCTCATGTGTGTGCTCAAACCAGAGTGCATTCAAACTTTACCTCCATATTACATATTGTTCCACCTTTCCTCCTAACATATGTTTATCAGTGTTTTTGTGTTTGTTGGTGTGTGTGTGTGTGTGTGTGTGTGTGTGAAATGCATCTGCTAGTTCTTCATTAGAAAGCTTTTTGCTGATGAAGGCAATTCAGATCAGGCTAAAAAAACACAGCCAGACTCGACAATCCCACGGTGCATTTCCAGTGATGATTTATGGATTTTTTTTTTCTCAATACACAAAGAGGATTATGGGATTTGTATCTATCTAGTATCTATAGCGGCACAGATTGTTACAAATTGTAAGACACTAAATGAATAATCGTGAGAGGAAGAAAACAACTATGTGACTACAGCTTCAAAATGTAAAGTTTCCATAAACAAGATGTCTGCAGCCTGCTTCTTCTCTGCTCTAAACATCCTAATTAATTCAGTCATTGAAACTCCTGTGTTTGCTTAAAGCACAAAAGAAATATCCTAAAACTGTGGTTAGCACCTGAGCTGCTGTGTGTTTCTGCAGACGGGCCACTTACGTGTCTGACTGGATGAATCTCTGCTAATAGCTCCGCTGTGAGTCTATAAGGGTGAAATACCACAGTGTAAATTGTTGACATTAAATCCATTTTATGTTGTGAGCCGACCCGAAAAACAAAATTATGGCTGCACTTGCTCTCCCGGCGCTAATTGGAATAAGACTGGAGATGCATTTATTTGGTGAATATAAAGTAGTACCCTCCAGCGTGGAGCTACAGTCAAGGTCTCAGCCCCCTGCTCGTTACACTAATCAATGATGTGCATAAACCTGAGTTATCAGGTAAACAGAACATACAGGACATAACAACAAATACAACAAGCTGCCTGGATAAACAAACCCAGCAAATAAGTTTTCACAAAAGGTGATTAAGCAAAGACAGAGAGTGACTGAAATCAAAAGAAGTCTAATTTCAGGCTCATTAACGCTGATCAAAAAGTTCTTTGTGACTTTATAAGCTCTATTAAACTACAGCAGAAGATTAAAGAAGATATGGGTGTTTGGTTAAACTGACATTGAGCCATAAACACATCATCCACAAAGTACAAGACACAAGAGGAAACCCTTTTTGTCTCCATTTAGTTTCACTTTAAACAGAAAAAATTTGTCAAAGTCAAAGAAACGCTGGGAAAATGTGATCAAATAAATTCAAATCTGGATGTTTTTAATTAAAGTTATCTATAAAATGCAGGAAAAGAAATAAACTCAGACAAATTATGTTTTAATGACTTCAACAGTAAGGCGGCTGATCAAATATAATACCAGACCTGCACCACCTGCAAGGCCGTCATTATCATTAAAAAGTATGTTATCCCATACAGATGTGGACTGTCAGTGCTTCAAGCAGAGCACCAATATCTACTTCAATAAAAAGTTACAGCACAGAGAGAGCAGAGAAGTCTGCAAACATCTGCTCCTGTAGCCTGTTTTGAGTATCAGCAAGACAAACAATCACACTGCAGATTTCTGGGTGGCTAGTGTTAGCTTGCTGGCTACATGGCAGGGAACAGACTGGGTGATGTAAAATCAGCACGCTGCTCCATCCAAACCAGAGAGGAGGCCTCGTCAACAAACACAGCACACGAGCAGAGTTTTTGTCAGTCTGTCACGCTTGTTTGCAGCCACTAAACTAACCAGGAATAAACCAGAGCCAGCTTACCTCCCATTAAAGATCAGAGGACACATGGAGGCACTAAAACTTAGCCAGCCATCATCTATATTACTTTCTGACAGAAATCACAATCGTTTTCTGTAAATGTAACTCAGTTTTTCTAATAAAGACACTTAATACATCTTGAAAAAACAAAAAATTGACTTAATTTAGTGAATTTGATGAATGATGCTTTTTTAAATAGCACTTGAAAAGGCAGGTGGACAAGTAAAGACATCACTCACCGAGGCCGGGCGGGTTCTCGGGGCAGGGCGGCAGCGGTCTCGGGGAAGGTGTCTGATTGGTCTCAGGCTGCACGCTCAGCACCAGCTGCTCACCTGCAGCCAGGTAGCTGGCTAACGTCGTGTTGGGCCTGGAGAGGTTGTAATAGTAAAAATGATGTCCGTTCCCTGCTGCTCCGCTTACGTTATTCCTGGACCCGTTGCGGCCGTTGTTGAAGCGGCTGAAGAGGTCGAAACGCTGCGAGTAGACGTCGAAGTACAGGATCATCATGATGAGGAAGTGGAGCAGGCAGAGCAGCAAGACGCCTTTACAGATGCGCTCCAGAGTCCGGCCCAACATCAGCCGGGTCATGGCCGAGGAAGATGACCGTCCTGTGACGGCCAGCCACGACAACAACGGCACGGCTACAGGCATGCGCTCATCCCAGTAGCCATGGTGGCAATACAAGCTGTAGTTAAATCTGTGACAGGGACATGTGGTTAGCTGACACCTGACTATCTGACTTCTGCAGGGGTCATGGGGTCGTTGGGCAGGACAGGGAGGCTACAGAGTCAACTATGCCTAAAATCTGACTTCCCAGCTTGTTTTTGTGCCCACAGATTATCTGCATGACAGGTGTACTACAATGTTTTAATCAACCTCAGTCCCTGGTTAAGATGAATCTTGATCTATATGCTTTAATTAATGATAAGTTCAGTGTAATCTGTGATATAAGGCCTCGATTTCAGATAGAACTTTTACTGATATGAGCATGTGATCATATGTTAGTCACTATCCCAGTGTCAAGTTGATGCTGCAGCCGTGTGGTATCCAAACATTAAAAGCCAGTACAATTAGTCTAATTAGGACTAATGCTTGAAACTTAAAAATGTTTAAATAAGTGATTCCAGTGATGGTAAACGGCTGGAAGGTGCCTGCAAACATTCATCAGTGTAGATGAGATGGTCTTGTGACATTTCAGTCAAGATTACTTCTCCTCATGGCCTCCGGTCTGTTTGTTGGCTGGTGGTTCCCAAAACTGCATCTCAAATATCGTCCTCTTTCCTGGAAGTGTTAAGACAGGAGAGTCTCAAGTACCTGCAGAAAAACACAAGACAAGATTGTTTTAATTACACTAATTTATTATGTATATTAACTTAAACAATGTCTGTGTTGTTGAAACTGTGCCAATGTTTTGACTGCTCACTTAAGCCATGCAGATGTGCCATTAATCACAGCTGTTCAATACAGTGACACACTGCATTTTTCACCGTAAAAAAAATCAAACCAAACATCACCGATCTTCCTCTGGTATTTCATAAGGTATGCAGTGACCTCGTTCTCATTCCACACGCCCAGTTGAATAGCAGCGAAATAATTTTTAGAAGTTCACTCACGGTGGAGAAAAAAGAAAACATGAGAACGTGACAGAAACAGAATCAACAACAAAAGCATCTACAGACGCAGACAAACAAATAGTTTCGACTGGGGCTGCTCAGCTGAATTGACATGCCAAGTCAATTTTCCAGTCAAGTGGTTTAAAAAGCATTTTATGGAGGAATGAGAAGGCAAGTGGGAATACACAATGCACTGAACATATGAGCGAAGGGGAGATGGAGGGGGCACGCAGAGCTTTTCCACAGGCCACGCTTATTGTAGGTTTGCTTTTCCAATCAATGAGAGAAAAGCAGAAAATGAGGCTGAAGTAGAAGATAAGAACCCTGCCTGACATTGAATTTTCTGATGGGAAACCAACCGACAGAGTCAAAAAGACAGACGGAGTGATACATGTTCAAATACCAACGCTGGTAACTGGAGAAGGATGGATGTTTTAAGTCTCGTGACAGCTCTGATTTTTTTTTTTCCAGTTTTTAACATCACAGATATCCCCTGAGAAAATTCCTCAAATGTGGCAAATCCTAGATATTCGAAAAAAAATGTTTTGCATTTCTGTAAATCAGCTCTTCCTTGTGCCACACTCTCACACTGGATAGAAGAAGGATGCACAACCTTATTCTGTCTTTAACTTCAAACCGCTTACTTTTATGCCTTTTAATGTTTCATTCTATTTTTGGCCACGCTTCCTCGCACATATCTCATGCTTCAACCAGGCTTACTCATCTGGACCGCTTCTTAAAATAATGCTGAACAGAATTTTATGTCAAATCTCAACTCTTTTTCATAACTAGGTGAGTCTCTTTTCATTTTAAGCTTTGATTGAAGTTTTTGTATAACATCGTCCTAAAAAAACATTAAAAAATAAAATGTGATACTTGAGTTTCACTGCAAGAACATTTTCTCAACAAAGTGTCTAAAAATGACTGTCTTTGTTATATATTTTGTTGAGTTTTACTCTTACTTTCCCAAATATTTCAAACAATGTTCATTTTCAGAGAAATGTGTTATGTTATTCAAGGTAATGATGCCTTTTTATTTAACTGCTTGTTGCCAACTTCTGCTGTAACACCAGTTAGGTTGATTTTTATCCGCACCAATGAGGGGGTTTAACAATTAAAAAAGAAATCCCATGATATCATGCTACTTATGCTACTCCCATGCTGTAAAAAAAAAAAATTATATTGATTTTCACTGTTTTGATTGAGAGACCTCTAGTGGCAGAAATAACATATTGTGCATTAAATTTTGGTATTTCAAAGCATCCAGATCATCAAAATCCAATATGATGAAATGCAGTTTATTAAAAAAGATCTGTGCTTAACAGGTTAAATGAGTCTCTGTGTTGCTTGTTGAGGCAGGTGGAAGCAAAACGCAGCAAATTGAAACATATGTTGTGTGACTGAGCTGACGGCGGCTGCCTGTCTAGAAAGTTGGCTGCTTCTTGCAGCGCTCAGATTTTTGTCTGTGGGCAGCAAAGTCAAGGCTGCCAAGACTGAGCCTCAAGGGGTGTGTGTGTGTGTGTGTGTGTCTAAGTGTGTCTGTGTGTGTGTGTGAGTGTCTATGTGTTTCAATGTGCAACTTGCTAGTTAATGAGATGAATTTGTGCTGACCAGAAGACCCGGACGCCTCACACCAGTCGCACCATAATGCTTGTGCAGGTCAAGATTTATTTCCCAGCCGTGATGCTCTTCAGTGAGCGAACAGGCTGGCATGTAATGTATCAGGGGTGAATTTTCAAACATGTGGTGAAGCAGTCAGACAGATAATCAGTAACACAGAAACACAGACAGAAGAGCCTTGCCCTATTTTCTGCTTCAACTACAGAGCTCAGGGGCAAGCGGGTTACCCTCGGTGTCCAGCAGGTGTTGAACCATGAGCGGTGCGGCACAGTTAAAAACCAGGAGCACAGACAGCACGAATAAATGCACAGATGAGATCGAGAACCTTTAAGCTCTGGATGAGCAGCCACACAGGACTTATCGAAGATCAATGTAATAAAAGAAAAACAAAAAACAAAAAGAACACATGTCTGCATTTTTTTTTTCATGTGGGGTACAAAAGCAAAGCCCACGAGGGCCAAATCCATCTGCACAGCGGATTCTTTATTTGCTGACATTTCGCTCAACTGACTTTTCTCAAGTCAACAAGTACTATCTTGGGATTTTTTTTTTCTTTTTTGTCTTGAGAAAGGTCAGCAGACTGAAACAAAAGACAGTAAGACAGCGCAGAGGAAATCTCTGTCTCTCACCTGCTCTCTTGCTCCTGTCTCTCTCTCTGTGGGACATCTCATTGGGATTGTATACAAGGTGTAGATGAGTGGTCACTTTCAACTTAATATGTAAATATCACTCAAGGTGAAACAACGGGAATTAGTTAAATGAGGTAGAGAATAAAGATAGAGATAAACATGGCCGCAGAGGAGGACAGACCCTTATCAGTTAATTCAAGGATCTCTGTAACTCCCTTTTTAACAGCAGCAATAAATTTCAGAGGAGTCCCTGATCAAATTATGTCTGCCAGGAAACCCACCGAGAAAATATGTGAGGTGGAATACAACTGCCCATTTCCATTTCCATTTGGTTTCTGAAGGCTGTTTCTAAATAAGCAGAGCAAAGAGCGAACAGTCCAGATGTGACGAGGACAAGATGACAGGAAATCAAAGAATGAATATAAACAAAAAACATCAAAACACTGTGGTTTAAGTTTAAAAAGAGACAGAAATTGAACCAAAAAGTACATTATACTAAACGTCATGCCTCCTAGTCTCATTAATTTGAACCAGAGGCACCTTAATAATTTTCCAAGCACTGCAACGTTTTCCCCTCCAAAGAAAAAAGTGGGGTCACAAATCTTGATGTAAAGCCGCAGAAAGTGCAGCCTCTGTCACAGAGGTTAATAACCATGCTACCTCAATGTTAAATAGGCTGAGGATTAATTATAATCCAGAACGGTTAAAAAAACTGTGAAAAAGGACGTGGTCAATGTAAGCAAGAGAGATGGAAAAGAGCGGGTGACACCTCAGTAAGGAAGGCAGCACCTTCAATTTAATTTTAATGATTCACTTGAAGACTTGCAGTTAAAAAAGAAGAAAGAATTAAAGAAAGAGTCTGACATTCGGGAAACCAACGATTTGCTTTCATGCAGAGAGTTAAAAAAATTACTGATACCACTTTCACATCTGCACAATAAATATGAAGCACGTAGCTTAGCATAAACACTGGAAACCAGAGGAAACAGTTAGCTTTGCCTTGTCCAAAGTAAACAAAAATCCATGTATCAGTACCTCTAAAGCTCACTAGTGAAAAACATTATATTTATACAATAACTTGAGCGTCAAATTAACAATTTGACACAGCTAGTAAGCTAATAGCAAATTAGCTAGTGAAAAGGGAGCATGAATGAAAGAACTAATGCTAGTTAGGCAATATAAGAAGACTACAGTAACAATGTGTGGCATGATTGATGAAACAATCAGTAAAATCATCACTTTTGAGCCTTGGTAACTTGTGATGGCAATTGTTTAACTTTCAACACTCTCACTTCACTCAATATGTTAGTTCTGACAACTCATATGAGAACATCTTCAGATAAAATTTTCACTTGAAAGTTGGTTTCAAAATAAGAGTTAAGTGTTTCTAGCATCACTTCAACTGGAATTTAAGATGTCGACTTGCCTTAAATTAAGTTTTTAATAGAATATTTAAACATACAGGACCAGCTGACCTCAGAAAAACAGAAAATGACTGACAGAGAAGGCATTAAAGTTTACAGACGGTCATTTTTTGTTTTATTTACAAAGTTGTGGGGAATATTTTTTATGTTTACAATTCTTATTCCTTACTTCTTGATAGCAAGCTTCTTGACACAAACATACACAGCACACACATAAATAAAACTGTAGCTTTTCATTGGTGCTAAGCTCCATTTTTTACATCATATACAAACACACATTCACACACACCAACAACAACACGCCTTGACAGATGCATCTGTAAGTGCTGGGAGCTTTTTTTTTTCCCCTGTTTGGGCTCTGACACTTTCTTATTTGGATTTATATTTTAAAATGTACTGTCAGTGGAAACTCCCAACACACTTCTCTAGATTTGGTGCCATCAGCTGTGACAGGAGGCAAAGAGACTGTACATTTCCAAAAAGCAATCTCTTAGCACTGCACTGTATTTGTCACCAGAAAATACACAGCGTGTCAGGGAAGCACCAGTCAGCTGAGGGTATTTTGTAGTGGGGCACAACAGAGGGCATGAGGACACCACAAACACCACAAGAACCACTGATTCCAGTCAGTCGCTGCACTTAAGCAACTTGCCGTCATGTTTAAATCTTAATTTTATGTTTAAAAAAGTCAAGTTTGGATAATTATGGAGAGTTCTGTAAGCCATAAGTCAGGGAACTGAGCTTTGAAATTAAGATCAGTGGCTTTCAAACTTGAATCGTGAAAAAAGTTTGAAAATCTTACATAAAAATGTAAAAACTCCATATTGCCTCTTCTTTGCATTATGAAACCTTTTTTAATTAAAAGTGCATAATTAAAAATACCAAGGCACATGTTTCTAAAATGCAAATTAGCTTCTTATAGTTCTCCTTAGTAATAACTCTTAATTTAAGGAAAAGAAAAAAAATGCTTCTTTTCTTTTTAGTCTGGTTCATCCTTTGAGGTGCTGCTCTGAAATTTACATTTAAATAACACTGCAGGGCTTGTTCGTAGTACTGAGGTTTTTGGCTTTGACAGAGAATTCTTCATGTGAACAATTACAGATGTGACTCTTACAGATGTTAATAGTGAGTTACAACAGGAATTCCTGATCTGAATGGAATTTAATGTAATTTAAACTATAGAGGATACACATGACCATGGATGTAAGATGAAATAGACAGATACAACACATGCACATGATTCAGACGCAGTAAGTTTATGTTCAAACCAATCTGACACAAAGTGCAGTCATTTAAATCAATGCAATAATTTGCAGCACAGAGTTAGCAAAGAAACATCTAAAGCCAGTCAATTTATCAGATCACCATATGAGTGTTACTGGCCTCTTTTTAATTTCACTGGTCCAACAGCCAAAAAACAAAAATGACTTTTTCCCCATTATTTATTATTTTTTAATAGTTTCTCAGCGAATAAGGATAGAAGAGTCAACACTTGTTTAAACAAAAACAACCACTGTGACTCACTTATTATTTTGTCTTTATTTAAAAGAAGCAAGTAACAATTTCCTGCACCAAAATCCAAATTACAGCTACAGTAAAAGTTCACGTCAGCTTGTGATAGCGTCAGTTCAACACAGCCACTGAGCAGAGACGTGATTAGTGGAAACCGAGGAGTCTGTGCTGTTCACAAACTGGAACCTGTGACAAACAATCTATACAGCGAGCAGCCTGTCTACTGTGGTGATCGAACGTTAACGCTAGTCGATGTGTTTTCCTGCTAAAAACAAATCTCATAGCAGATTATTTACGCATCCGATCACCACACAGCAACAACGGCTATCGGCAAAAAGAACATGTGTGACCATTTCATTATTCACAGATTTTTTTTTTCCCAAGACAATTAACTTTAAACAGCATCAGAAGTTACTTCAGCTGTGGAGCTCAAAACATCTGGCTGCACAGACAGCAAGCCAAAGGTAACGCAGCAAAGTGTCTCGTTAGGCTAGACTGCAATATGAGATGACATCTTCAACAAGAGTCACATATGAGCAGATGTGCAGTCATTCTGAGCTTTAAATTAGCTTCAATACACCACAACAGTGACATACCGGGATCCCACTCCACTCCGCTCTGTTCCTCTTAGAGCCACCACCATCTTTTATTTCCTGTCCTTTTCTACCAACATGGAACCTGTTGTCTTCTGGTTTGAGCATCTGACTTGGAACCAGTCAGAGCTTTTCAATCAAAAGAAAAATCTGTCAGAACATGAAATGTCGGTTCCCAGCTAGAACCAAAAAAGGAGGGATAGTTGTGGGAATTTGGTTGTGCCAAATTCGTTGTCCATCCTGTAACACCCTCCGCTGATGCTGTTTCCCTGATTATAATGGCTCAATTTTAAAAAAATTGGTGGAGACACAACTGGTTCGCTGGATAGCACCAACTTTCCAAGAATCTTGAACAGAAGCCATTTCAAGCACCAGAGCTTATTTGGTGGAAAACAGCCTGACCAGTTAAATTAAACCGCCGTGAATAAACTTTCGCTGGCCCCGAGCCAGTGGGCCATTGGTGGCAGAACTCTTACAGATACTTTACTTGTTTAATAATTTCTGGTCTTGTCGCTTAAATGTAATGGACGCCTCACATTCACACTTAAGACACACATACATCAAAAAAAGTCAATTCAGATGAAGTGACAACTAAAGCTATCAGAATGTCTCAAGCATCTGTATCTTAAAATTTTAATTGGCTACCAGATGGGTGGCCAGACTGGTAATTTGTGAGGGTACATAATTTATTGAGTCTGGGCTGAGCATATGCTGGATGGAGAGATGGTCTGTGACTGAACTGGGGGGCTTTAAATGTGAATGGACGGCTCATAACGCACACAAAATCCCCTCTAACACCAGGATGTTGGGCAACAGCAATATTTGTTACACGCAGTCACATTTATGATTTTTATCATAAAATAAGAGCTCTGTCCGGTTTGTTGGACTCTTTGTAGGTGCTTTGAGCCAAAAATCACAATGCCCACATTTATAGCAACACAGAGCAATAAAAATGTCTGAAGGGTCTGATTTTAAAGTTTATAGCACATAGCAAAGGTTTACATTTATTGTCTCCACAGCCACACCTTAGTCAGAGGGAAAAAAGTTGCTAAAGCAGTGTCTAAGTTACAGTTGTGTGGTTTCCCCATTAAAACCACTGTCCCCACAACAACTGCATTCTGTACCACTGTGTTTACTGGCACCAATGAAGGTGGATTGTGATGTTTATGCATTGTGTTTCCACAATCGGCTGTGTTTTGTCAAGCTGAACTTTAATTTTAAGTTCGATGGCATTATTCCACCGAGGCCAAATGCTCTGTCCTGCATTGTTAAAGAAAATAAAAAACTAATAAAAGCTTTTGTGACTCAGATCCACTCCAAAATTTAATGGGTTCTTTCTTTGGGTCCATGCTACGTCCTTCTGTCAAGTATAATGAAAAATGGAGAAGAAGTTTCGCTGTAATCATGCAGCTAGACAGACAAGCAGACAAACAAACTAAACTGAAATCATAAACCCTTTATTGGAAGTAAACATGCAGCCATGCTTCACAATCTCCACAAAGAAAAGGGACAACAAGGAAGTAGAACAGAATACATTTTCAAAGATCAATTATTTTTGCAAGATATTTGAAATGTGCACCTTTGTGAAGTCTAGTCTGCAACATTGGCATCGTTGTTTACCTGAAAAAGGAGCCACTTCTGATGTATTCTGAGGCTAAAGACAATCATGTTTGTACGTCTGTATTTTCATCATCAATAAGAGTAAAAGATACATATATGAAAGCTGTATTTCTAGCTGATCCCTAGCAGATATTAAAATACAGATTCAGCAAAAAAAATTCTTTCATCATCAATTCAGTTTTTGTTACTTTTTTTGAATGATGGAACAGTTTACCGCCACAGCAGACAAAGATACACATATATTTTTATTTACAACTGAGAAGCTTGCTTAAGCAAAACAACAGTCGATTATTAAAATTGTTGCGAATCAATTTTCTGGACAACTAATCAACTAGAAGAGCCTGTAGAAAACATGAAATTAGCAACATCATCTCCTGCAGGGATTCAGTGAAATGTTCTGTTAGCGATGCTGCAACCGTGCCTGCAGTGCAACACAGAGGCATCAGATTAGTTATGTAAAAAGACATGCTTCAGTTATTTTGGTGCCGAGTTGCTGAAAAACAACCAGGGATTTTTGTCTTTCTTTAGATTCATTTTTCTTTAGTAGATAAAAGCAGCTGAAAAGAGTTTGTAGTTTTTGTTTTGGGGTACAGAACGTTACCATTGCAGCTGTTTGGAGATCAGTGATATGTTCAAGGACACCTGCCAGCAGCTGCAGACACATAGGACACATGTTGCTTTATACGGGTGGAGGGGGGTCACCCTGATGGAGCACATGGTGGAGGATCAAAGAGGGATGAAAGGAAGGAGAGTGGAGCATTAGGAGGAGTAAAAACCAGACGCAAGAACTGAAAACATCAATCTGTAACTGGAGAGACGATTCACTTTGGGCGATGCATCGATGTCATATCAATCTTGGATTTTTGGATATCATTATATCATTATACGGCATGAGAGTTGTCCTTTCCCAGTTTTAAAGGCTGCATTACAGTAAAGTGATGTAATATCCTGAACTTACCAGACTGTGCCGGCTGATCTATTACATGCTTTCAGCCACTCAGTCATTATACCCGTATTAAAAATGAATTATTTATTAAAATCTCATTGTGTTGATATGTTGTGAAAGCACCACCAGTCATCTCTACACAACATTGTCTCATTATTACTATTGAGGTATATGTTTTTGTCCATATGACTCAGGCAAAGTCAAGATATTAGAACGAAGCAGCAGTCTAGTGGGGGGGGGGGGGGGGGG
>JAPZDY010000004.1:15893188-15903686 GCA_029783645.1 Ctenochaetus hawaiiensis | reverse complement strand
ACGTTCAAAAGAAACAGTTCAATAAAAAATAGACAATTTTAAAGATTTGTAGAATGCAATTTTTGTGTTAATGATTGATATTTTTTTTAAAAATCTGCAAGCTCTGGTAAAGGAGTCATGGAAACACAACCATATGAGATCACATAAAATCAAAGTCAGAGTTCCAGTCTCTTCGAAAACATCCTTCCTTAAGACCTCAAGTACAATGATGGAGAAACTACAGCCAATATTAATAGTTACTATCAAGTTAAATGTAATACTAGTAACTGAGGTGCTCACTAAATAAATCCCTCTTTTTATAAGACAAAAGGGTTTATTAGTGACTTTGAGATAGAGTGTCCTTAAAGTCGACTCCAACTTTGCTAATTTTGTTTCCTTATAAGCCTGTTGATGATGTATGTGCACCAAACTTTGGACGAGTCTTCTGCTCATCCACGGTTTTTTGGCTTCCTTCAAGATAAAAACACTGGACAATTCACTTTCATGAGCAATTCATCTTTTTTAAAAACTACTGAGAAAGGATCACAACCAGGTTAAAGCTCTGAGGGAAAAACATGGAGGCTATGGCTGGCAGCTGTGTTCAGGAGGCTTGTTCAGATGAGGAAATCTTACTTTTGTAATACTTTTGAAAAAAAAAGGACATGAATGACAGGACGACGTGTTTAGAGCAGATCTGATGCTGCTGTGATCGGACTCTATTTGGTGTCTCACAGAGAGTTTCCAACTTGTCTAGTGAACTTACTAATAATTCCAGATCGGGACTCTGATTCAAACTTTCCAGATTCTCTGTATGTGGGTCACAGTGTGGATTAAGAACCACTCCATAATCAACAAAGAACAGTTATAAAAACAAAAAAACAGACCAGGCTACAGTAACAAACACAATGGTAAACACCCTCATGCTTCACAGGAAGAAAGAAAAAAAAAAGTATCACCTGTCCAGCATACACACACACACGCACGCACACACAAATATTTTCAAATACTCTAGTGTAAATTTTTACTCATTATTCATCCAAGAGTGGTTAGAAAAACTGGTGAAATGAAAATGCCCCAGTTTTTATGAGCCTGTCCTAACATTGAGCCTGTAAAGCAACAGATCTAACAACCCTCACAACATTCTGCTCATCGGCTCATCAGTGAAGAGATACAAGGCTCTTTTGTTTCTTTCAGGTGCAACAAATGCACACTAACACTGGCATTTGATGTTTTTCTCCCCGTTTTTCTTATTCAGCATCCATATTTTTCTCAGTAGGGGTGTGAGAGTACCACTCTTGCATGAATGATGGCTAAAAACAATTCCAGGCAAATAGAGACATTTAAATAATTTACGATGTATTTACACAATAATCCATCTTGATTTTCAGCAGTTTCTTCTCAGTGTGTGAATGCTTTTAGTCACCCATCTTTACTTTTGATGTCTGGTGGAACAAAAAGGAAGAGAAACAGTTATTGCAGAATTTGAAAAGCAGGAACATGTTGACTCACTGCACCCACACAGGATTAATCCATCTAGACTTCTGAGAAAATAAATGCTATCTGTTCGAAGCAAATTTTTTGAATTCTGCTAAAAAGAAAAATTTTGAAGACATAACAAAGCAGCTTGTCCCATTTACCTGCAGAATGGCGACAATGACACCAAACAGGCCAATTGCACTGCCAAAGATTTCCACAATGAGGATCTTCACAAAGAGGCTAGCGTTCTGGGCGTCTGCCAGTGCTGCTCCGCTGCCCACGATGCCGACACAGATGCCACAAAAGAGGTTGGAAAAGCCCACAGTCAGACCAGCTCCGAACATGGAGTAACCTGGGGGGACGGAAATCAGCTGAGTCAGAGACCTCCATTGCTAATCCATGATGTAGAAAAACTAATACTTGTCATGGTTTGAAATTTAACTGTAAGAATTGATGATCTTCAAGCGGAAAGTCAATTTTGAGGCATCTTAAGAATTTCTTTACTCTCCTCGGAAGAGAGCACTTCCATCTTTTCATTCCTAATTTGTTCTGAGTGAATCAAATTTTATGGTTCTTTTATTGATCAATATGTTATACACATTTAGACAGAATGATGCAAGTATCTTAAGATTAAAGACCATAAATACCAAAAATTTAATACCAGACATTATCAAGCATCCTTATTGGTAGCAAACTTGTAGGTTAGAACATACATTTACATAATTTATTACATCATTAATTTGCCAATTATGTCTCCAGGACTTCATTTTGCTTTCAGCATTATACTAACCTTCTCAATCAGAAGTTCATAAAAACATAAAGTTTTTGATATTTTAAGTTTTAAATGGGAGTCTGACCATCACTTACCACCCATTTTTATGTGCCAATGGGGATAAATGGAAACATATCTACTGCCAACATTCAATTTTTTATGCATTAATAATTATTAAAAAAAAGGGGTTTCAGGGTTGATTCTTCTTTTATGTCTCACATTCACTGCCCTTTATGTCTGCTCTCTTACCAGCTTGGTAGTTCCTCGCCCCAATGGTCTCAGGGGTCGTTCCACTGAAGTTCTTCAAGAAAAAAGAGATTAATATTAGAAAAAAAAACATCCATCCTCACTCTGTTGTCAAAATCACCTTAAAATTCTGCCAATCTCATATGTGTAATGCTTTAATTAATGACTGCTGCTCCCTGTACAGTGTTCCAGTTTTGTGAAGCCAAAATAAATAATGGCACAGTTTCATAAATCAGGAATTATGAAAACACTTATTGCTCACCTCAGCCATGTTGCTGATCACGATGGCCATGATGATCCCATAGATCGCTACAGCTTCACAGAAGATGATACTAGACACATGAAAAACAAAACATGAGCTTAGCTCGTTTCCCGAAGAACTTCAAACTGCTGCTGTGGACTAACAGTAACAAATTGTGCATGTGGATGACTGCTGTTAACGGAAGTCACTTGGTACCCTGACCAACACTCTTGAATGCTCAGTTACTGGATATAAAGTGTCCAATGAGAACAGGACTCCAGAACATTTGTATAAATCTGCACTTTTACTTAAAGAATCAAGAAATTACAGTAGAACTGCACATAACAGATAATAAATAAAAATTGATATTAAATAGAAAAATAGAAAATAGCACAGAAATGGAGGAAAACTGGGATAATTACAAATTAAATTTTAGATTCTTGGATGAGCCTACCTGACCAAGTTCTTGGTTTTGATTCGTGGAGCCTTGACACCACCACCAATGATGCTCGAGCCAGTGATGTAGATTCCCCTGGACAATAAAAGCAGCTATCAATACAACAACTTCCCCATGACAGAGAACTTTCAGGTGATAAGAAAGGATTATGGAGCAAAACTTAAAAAAAGTAATAATAATAATAATAGTTTTTCCAACACAAGTCAAGCTGCAGTGAATCTAATCTCCCTAAACTACATATTTTGGCTGGTAATAATTGTTTGATCTATCTATTGCATCATCTAACATCATAATCATTTGATAAGTCAGTAGACATAAAAGTCTCTTGCAGTCTGATCAGCCATGTGTGTCATTATGAGATACAGTAAAAACTACCAAATGGCAATAAATGAAAAAATTCCATCAGGATGCAAAACAAGCAGGTATTTTAATGACACTTGTTGATGAGGAAAAGTTCTCCTGACAGACTTTAAAGATGTAAATATTACAAAGGGAACCAAAGTGCACAATGTTCTTTTAATTAAAGAGCTGTCAGTGTTTCAACATGTTATGTGTCATGTGTAAATGTAATCCAGCTACATTATATTAAGCCAGTACATAAATTACAGTAGATACTACATGTCTGCTCCACACTACAGCCAACAATCTCTAAAAGGCGTTGCGAGTGGCTGACAGAAGCATGTAGTTTGCTGTCTGTCCTGCACTGTTTGCTCTAACTGGACCTCATCTTCCTCTATTCAATTGGTTTTACTTGTTAAATCTGCATCAAAAGGATACTAGTAACAAAGAGCTCTCTGACTGGCTGGTCAATCAATGATTTCACTTATTTAGTACAGCTTTCTATCTGATCTATGTTTTCATCCACAAGCAAAACAGCAAAAAAGCCAAACTTCTCTGTGCCAGATGTTTTTTTAAACACATCTTTAGACTTTTTAATCAAGGCATATATTTAACTGTTTAATTAGATTCATGATGTAAAAAAGGTTAACTAGTTTGTCTGGTTGTTTGTCTCTCTGCCTATACAATCATCAGAAGTGTTGGCTTTATTGTAATGTGGCATAAGTATGCCTGACATTATGTCTTTTGATTAACAAATTAGTTAAAAAAAACTTAAAAGGGAACATAACTCCAGGAGTGTTCCTTATTTTCTATTTTTAAGATTTTCCACTCCTATGTTTACACATTTTCTAATTTCCTGGGTGTTTTCAGAAAGAGGAAATCACTCTAAGAGAGACTTTTGCATTATCAAGGACCACCAACTGTGATTTTTAATGTCGAAAACAACACTTGAAACAGTGTTTTTTGTTCAGTACTCACCAGGCTGCTCCCACCACAGACAAAGAGATGGCCAAGCCAATGCCCAGGCAGGCCCACATGAAAGGAGAGGTCTCTGTCAGGAACCTGCATGGTAAGAAGTACAGAAGTGACACTCAACACTTAAAAGTAACATCAAATTGCTTCTTTTACAAACCAAAATGTGTTACAGCAGGCTAAATTAAAATTAAGTTCAAAATATAAATGTTTTTTATATTGTTAACTGTACAACAATTGTTAAAACTATCTTAAAATTGCCAAGAACCATAATATTGTATTTACTGTAAACATTTAAACCGCACATTTGGTGTTCAATGTAGTCATTACCAATACATTTAAGAAGGGAAAACAAGTAAAAGGATCGTTTTCAGAAGGGAAAAGTATTAGTTCACTATCTTTCGCACTTCCATATAATAAACACAGCAGATTTTTCTACAGTCATGCGAAGGCAGATTAGTTCCGATCTTCAAAGTAAAGAGTAGGCCCAATCTGTCACAGCAATATCAAATGGCATTAATTAGCGAGAGAGTTGTGGTGTACTGACCAGCCTGAGGATAGTGTTATATCGTAAAGCATTATGGCACAGTAATCAATACTATGCAGTCTATGGAAAGTCAGTGTAGTTTTGCTTAAGTAATTCTGTCTGTTTCATAAAACAAACAGCCTAAAAAACATTTCAAACCTCAGATATTTCATTAATGATTATACAACAACTATATTTTCATTTTACAAAAAACCCTCATTTTTAAAAGTTGGAAACAGCGGATATTTAGTATTTATGCTTGAAAATTGACTAAAACAATTTACAGAATAATTGACGATAAAATATCTTTTTTTCAGTTAAATAGTTTTTTAATTTAAAATTACAGCTATACCTCAACTAAAGCAAAATGTCAAAAGGAAACTTTATTCTACCACCTTGTCTAAATTCTGACAGGTGCTTGGGTATTTCTGTTTGAGCCGGTGTTTAATCGCATAAATAATAATTATTATTGTTAATTATTTAATAATTAATTCAAACGTTAATGAAATCGCAATTGATTCGTGCCACGACTGCTTACCATGCCACATCAAAGCGGAATCCAAGGTCAAAAATGGTATAGCAGATGCCTGTGGAAAAACAAAAAATATGATCACAACTGGAAAATGCTATGAAGATCTGACAGATGTTTCTTACTTTATGTTACGTATGAAAAAAGCTTAGCACATATGAAAGAGAGAGTCCTTTAGCACATATATTTACAGTTTACACTGCAATAATAAAGTTTTGCCTTGAACACTTCACTGTTCCCGAAAACACTTCAGTGTTCACAAGTCATGGAAAGAAGTTCAAACTTAGGTGTAATAACTCAGTCTCACATGATAACTGCTGCAGTTCCTCTTTGAGCCCGTTTCTATTAGTCAACTGTGTGCACGACAAGCTAACCAGCTAACGATAGCTTAGCCAAATTACATGATTTTAATCACATCGAGGAAATAAAACTAGGATTACATCCTATCCTTCAGATTAGAAAGGTTTTCAACTAGACTTCATAGACATAGCACTATTGACACTGCAAGCGGTTAGCCATGGGCTACCTGACATAAGCTAAGGAAATGCTAACGTTTAGCTAACTTTGATGAAACATGTCTCTTTTTTAATGAAAAATGGCATAAATTTTTGATAGTACAATACACATTATGGGGTCTTAGAGAGGTAATATTTATCTGCATACATTAATAACCATTAACTTAAATACAAAGTAATCTGCCAATACTAGCTAGCTAATAAGATGGTAACAGCTGCATCGGCTCTCCATGATTTAGCCAGGTCCCGATTTATAACGTCAACGTTAGCTTTCAAAACGTAAACGTGTATTTCCATGAAGACGGAACGCATGACTACACTTGGATTGTTGCATATTCTTAAGGAAAAGATTGTTTAATTCACTAACTCCAATATTCTGACCAATATGCTGGAAAAAAATTAATCTTACCGACGATTAATATGGTACTCCAGAAGGCCAAAGTGACCCCCGTGTATAGAATAGCGTGTCCGTTCATCATCCACTCTAGCAGCATCTATCCGGCGGTCTAACCTGCTAGCTCAGCGGGATCTACTTGGCTCAAATTTAAAATTTGACGCCAGTAGCGCTATGATAACCTAAAAATACCGATAAAGAACTGCAATCAATCGACGGAGGACGAGAATACCAAAAGCAGAAGCTGGCAGATGTCAGCTGACCCAGCTCGACTAGCATGTGACCTGAAGGAGGACTGAAAAACGAAGGCTGCGTTCGGCTACATTTCTGCTTCACCTTGTTGAAAGGATTTCGTAGAGAAATTGATTATCCATCGTTCATCTGTTTGCATCAAAGTATCGAATGATAAAAACAGCTTGGCTTTAGTTCAACAATCCTATATACACTTGCTAAATAATATTTGTAGCTAAGTCTTTAGAGACATGAGTATAATTAACCGAATGCGTCTAAGAAGGTTACGTTTAACTTGTGTCATGGCTGCCTGCAGCGCGTACAGTGGACGCTAGATGTCACTCTAGTAGTCGTGTTTCAGTCACGACTACAGTGCTTAAAAATGGAAATAAATTGATTACATTCCTATTAAGCTCTCATTTCGACGTGTAGCAATTTCTAACTCGGGCACTTATGTGCAATCACACTTTTTACTCAACAAATACATCACATGACTGAAAAAACAAGCCTTCTTTCACCAATGATCCTTTATTACAATAGAAATATTACATGTTGCTGTGCTGAAGTGTGCTGTAGCTCTTTTCATAAAAAAAATTACATGTAGCTGAAGATTAAGCCAACATCCAACAAATTTGGCTTAAGATCCACTTCAGAATGTAGTTCACTTTACCATGTTTTTCAAATGCTCTCGAGTTAACATTTTCAAAAAGAGATTCACCTAATTCCTCAGATTGTTTTGATCAAAAAACTGCTCAATGCGTTTAGCGTTTCACAAAAACAGCAGTGTGGTGTAATTTTTTTGTTATAAGACATCTTCACTCCAAAACAAAGGATATGCAACTGTAAAGTTTAAATCATCCCCAACTGATTTAAGATCATTGTCAAAATAACAATAGTCACAGAGGTAATTTTTTTTAGCACAAGTCATTATATTCTTGATACTTTATATACATTTTGCTTGTGATACGTCTGTACTTTTACAGAAGTATAATTTTGAATGAAAGACATTTATTTCTTGTCATGCTGTATTAATACTTTTCCTCAGTTTACAGTCTGAAAATGTTACAAACCACTGGACATGTGGAGATCCTGCAATGATGGCTCGTGGAGAGGAGAAGAATAATCATTCTGAAGAAATGCTTGTTCTGACTGGCACAAAGACTAAGACATATTTGAAATGTATTTTAATCGGCAATAGATGATAGACATTATGGGCAGAAACAATGCAACACAAAGATTTCTGCAGTCGGTAAAAGGTGGAGGCTAAGACTTATTGTGCTTCTCCCTGACATGCAAATACTGACTTCACTGATTCAAGAGAGAGTTTTTAACTGTCTGAAAGCTCTGTAACATTTTGGTGAACATTAATTTAGAGATCATTTTGAAAAGAAACAGTGTCAACTACACTGTGAGGTTCCCTCTCATATATCACTCTTCTACTTTAGCTCACAGAACTCAGCAGTCGCTCCATTATAACCACCAAACCAAATTCCAGCATAGAGAGGCTGAGTAAATGTGGTCTGGACTTTGTGGAGGAGAGTCATAGTTTCAGAGATGATGAAGAAGGACAGAATACCTTCACTGTGATCCAGGTACACTCCAAGTCTGGAGGACTGAGGACCTGTGATAAGAGTTTTGATGCCATCATGTAAGAATTTATAGCTACTGCTGCTGTTACACTCTAATGCCCAAGAATTGTCATTGAATCCAAATGCGCACTCACGCATGGACCCTTCTCTGCCAATGTTTTTGTATGCAACTGCTACCGTAACTCTTTTCTTCTTCCACTCCACCTCCCAGTAGCAACGTCCTGTCAGACTCTCTCTGCTAAGGACCTGACGCCATCTAATAAATCTGTCTGGGTGACTTGAATATGACTGTTCTTCTCTCATTAATGTTGCTCTTCTATTTCCCTCAGATAATAACACCTGTGTGTTCACAGTGTTCGGATCCAGTGTGATTTGACATGAATAATCTAAGAAATCAGCTCTGGTTTGAAGTTCTGCTTTTGAATATGAGGTTAAAACACCAACTTCAGTCTCTGTCCCTGAGATGTTTGTCAATTTCTTGGTCAGAATGTTTTGCAGCTCATCTCTAAATTCTTTCACAGCTGCTGTTGCATCCTCAAAATACTTCACAGGCCGGATATTGATGCTGGATGACTGTGTAGGTTCAACGTGCGGTGACAGTAAGGGGTAGTTATGCAGGAACTGGTTGTGACACTCTGTGTGTGAGAGCCTCTTCAGCTCAGCAATCTCCTGCTCTAGCTTCTCCTGAAGCTCTTTGACTTGACTTACTTCATTTTGCTGCTGTGATCTGACCTGCTGCGTCATATCAGAGCATCTTTTTGTCAGGAGATGGATCAGCTCAGTGAAGATCTTCTCAATTTCCTTAACTGTTTTGTTGGCAGAGCGATCAGTGGCCTCCACCCCCTGCTGAAGCACCCTCAAAATGTTCTCTCTGTCCTGGATTCTTTGCTGGATATTTTGTTGACTCTCAGTCCCTTCTTCTGACTTGATGTCATGTATTTGATGTTCATCCACAGAAGCCATTAGATCCAGACAGGTCAAACAAGAGAAGTTTTCCTGGCCCAGCAGAGCTCCTTTCTGTGTCAAATCAGGTTTCAGTAGCAGTCACCGTCTTCAAACTATAGGAAAGAGATAAAAGAAAAATAAGATGGAACAGTTAAATAAAAAAAATGGGGACAGGGTAATTGTTTTGTTTGAGACTGTTACACCTCTAAAATTGGGGATAAAGAATCACAATACTATAAACTTTAGCCTAAGAAATTTTAAAAACTGCAGCGATGTACAAATAAAGATATCTATAAGAACGCCCAGAGTAACGTTACATGCCTTTTTGACGTTACATTTTTCCTCACAATTTGATCTGAGAAAACTCATCTTATTTTACTGTAAAGCACAAAGAAGCTTTGGCTCAGTAAACCCTCGCAAAACGCACTACAATATGAGAAACGTTGCATGCGAATTCACGGCTAATTCACCAACACACGCTCTATTATTGTCGTAAAAAACTTTTCTTTTCTTAATCGAAATATTACACTTGTTTTAGCTTAACTCATTTGATACGTTATCAAGTCAGTGAATATTTAAAAACCTGAATATTTTTGCAGAAGTAACAGTGAAAGCAACGCAGTAGCAGCAAAAAGTTTAATGGCGGAAGTCTTCGATTGTCAGAAGCGCGGGTGAAGAGACCGAAGCAATCGAGTGAAGACACTCGAGTGAAGACAAAAGCAATCGAACTCAGATTGTCAGATTAAGAGCGTATTGTAGATCACAGATTCTCGCTTTTACAGCTTAGATTTACCGTTAAGAAGAGAAAATGGTTAAGTTGCGGTTAGCACCCATTCCGCATTTTAGCCCTTAATCAACTCGTAAGGGATTTTTGATCAATTTTAGCAATCACGATACATGTCCACAGGTAAAAGTCACTGGATCCCCTCAGTAGATGCAGGCAAAGGTTTCCCGGTCCAGCTGCGTTTAATCTCGCAGTGACTGTGAAGGTGAGTTTTGGGGGTTTTCCCTCATTTTCATGTACTTTATTTTTGCTGAATAGGACTCATCAGCTTGTGGTTACACCCATCTTTGCACATGTAAATCAGTGAGGGGGAGAACAAAAGGAAATGTGTGAAAAGTGAGAGGAGCTGATGAAGAGGGAGGGGCTGTCAGGCGGCAGTGCCGACTCTGAGAACAAACATAGTAAACACCTTAACCTTTGTGTTCCAACCAAGGGGCAAACTCCCCGCTTCCGCATTGAAGCCAACCAGGAAGTACAAAAACTTGCAGTTCATCGACTGACCG
>JAPZDY010000004.1:15848079-15884420 GCA_029783645.1 Ctenochaetus hawaiiensis | reverse complement strand
ATCTTCTGTCACATCTACACAGACTGCTACACACTGTGCAGTAGTCTAGGCTGAATCCTCCCCTCACTCACAAAAACAAAGAGATGGGTGTCAGACAGAAGCAGGATAAGATTTACTTGGTTTTCTCTACTCTTGTCTTTCTCATTGCTCTCTCATCCCAGATGCTGCCGGTATGTATGACTGAAAGCACTGGTAGTCCATGTCTGTTCGAATGCCTCCACCTTCCTTTTCCGCAGCATCACCTCACACCCGCATCAGCAGTCACTGTTCAATAAGCAAACATACGCAGACACGTCAGCAAAAGCAGATGTTTTCGGCTGTTCATTTGTTTTAGTGAGCTGACGGATGTGTGCGATGTAAAATTTTTTACTATGTGAGCTGATAAACTTCTTAAGGATGTAAACAACCACAATGCTCCTCCATGCCTCGCTATCCTGCTCGCCCTCTAGTGGACAATCTTTAAATTACTCCTCCCATGAATATAACACATTCTGGATTTCTTAATGAATTGGTTGCCAAGGAAAATACACATACATGACATTTTAGGTAGTCTCATTACGTAGGCAGTGTTGTGTGAGCTTTTCCCCATTTGTCATGTTGGTTACCCACAAATCTGTACTTTTGCCTTGTCTTGTTTTCTCTTATAGAAATAAGTTACATAAAATGTTGTCTTTGCTTCTTTGTTTGTTTTTGTTGACTTCAGATCCAATAAGGGATTTGTTTTACAGTTGCAATATAAAAATTACCACTTTGTTAGGAAAGAAGAGCTCTCCATAAGGTCCATTAACCAGCTGTTGTTGAGCTTTTGATCGCATCACGTGCCCTTCTTCAGGGGAAAGCTTACTGTTATTATGGAACAGCAGAATTTAGAGAAAATAACGGTTTTCTGAGCACTAAAAAAGACTTCTCTCCCACATCAGCTTTCTTTGTTGAGAAAGGTTGATATGCTTGAAAGCTTTATAACAGCTTTTGCAGAAAAAGGACCTTGTGGTGAGACTTTTTTGTCAACTACTGTTTCGGGCGTTGAATTTTAATCCTAGCACAGTACTTGATCTGTTATTTCTGTCCTCACCTCTGGTTTGGTGGGTATTACCTTCAAAATAAAATATTTCCTCACATCTGCACCTTGATTTCATAAAAAAGTCAACAAATTGAAAATTCTTGCATACCAGTGCTGCCAATTCAAATATATAAGGATTTTTTTTAAATTGCACACTTGTTACAGTTCAGAGCCACAGGTTAATGAAAGTAAATTATGTACTGTGAGTTTATGTGTTACCTGTACCTTTTTGTTTGAAAGAAATTAAATATGTACAGTTAACAAATGTCCTGAGTCTGAGGGGCCAAAGTCATGCCTTTACTCTCTGCATTCGCAGCCCAGATTCAGGGGGAGGTGGAACGAATCTTTGAGCTGGCCCGCAGCCTGCAGCTGGTGGTCCTGGACGCAGACACCATCAACCATCCTCTGCAGGTGTCCAAGACCTCCCTGGCACCAATTCTAGTCTACGTCAAGATCTCCTCACCAAAGGTACCATCTCTGAGTGACTCCTTCTCAGTTCTCTGTCAGTATTTTATGATCAGTATTTATTCTAAAAGGAGCACAGTCCTGTGAAACGTCAACAGCCTGTTTTTTCTCTCTTTCTCTCCATTTTTTTTCTGTAATTTTGCTCTGGTTGTGAAGGTGTTGACAAGACTGATCAAGACAAGAGGGAAGTCACAGACCAAACATCTTAATGTTCAGCTGGTGGCAGCAGACAAGCTTGCCCAATGTCCGCCTGTGAGTGCCATCTAGTGGCTGCTGTCTGTAATTGTTGAAGTTGTAGTAAATGTTTTGCAAGGCTACATTTTATCTTGAATAAATCGATTGTTATCAGGCCATTAAATATTTTGAGTTGTTGCACTTAATTTTAGCGGTCTGCATAGATTAATTTGTTAAACTGGTTATAACTGATAAGAAATCTGAAAAAAAAAAACAGCTTAAAGAAATGTATTGGTGAGAAAGATTTTGGTGGGTGAGGAGCTTGGGAGAACTTAATATTCCACCAAATTACACATAATGAGTATTAATTTAGATAGAATTAGGTATTTTTAGACTGTATTTGAGTTTATTTCTACTAGGCAAAAACTTAAGTTAGGGAGGGCAGCACTGATGCAGAATTAAGACCCTAATGTTGGAAAATGAAAAATGTAACTAAACAGCTAAACTTATGTGAGATAAATGTATGTATCCTAAACTCAGAATTAGTGTTGTAGACTACAAATTCAAATTCAACACTTTTTTCTGTAATGCCAAATTCAGAGTCTTCACTGAATACAGGTCACTATTCTCGTGTCCCAATTTAAAAACAGTTTATTTCCTTACATCTCCTTATTTGAATATTAATGCAAGACAAAATCTTAGACTCACATGGTCAGCAGAAGGGATTTATTTTAAAGGCTAATTACACCTCCTCCATGCTAACAGTAATGTCATAGTTTACATTTTAAACTGTGTTTTCAGTTATAGATCAGCCATTTGTTTGTTTCTGTTGTTTTTTATTTACTGTCCTTGTTTTCACTTTTCTGCAGGAAATGTTTGATGTCATATTAGATGAAAACCAGCTGACAGATGCCTGTGAGCACATTGCTGATTACCTAGAGTCCTACTGGAGAGCCACTCATCCACCAGAGATGGAGCCTTCCAATGAACTGGTGGCTCAGTTGGCTGAGAATACACTGCCCACCAGTTCTTCAGCAATACCAGTATGTGAAAACCAAGACATTTTTAAATCGGAAACACTACAAGAAAACAATATAATTGTTGGATGTACTGTCATTTTCACACCCTCATCTCATGTCATCTCACTCATTTCATGTGTAAAAACAGGCAGCCTAATGTAAAAAAACATTGTTGCATATAGTGAATCAGGAATGTTTTACAGACTGTTGAACTTCACATTGTGCTGCATTTGTATTTGTCTGTGTTTATTCACCTAACATTTTCATTTCATTTCATTTTTTCTCATCCTACTCTATTGGAAAGTTGAAGAAATGAGATAGGTCTTCTTCCGGTGAGTGTCTTCAAACTCTGCTGTAGCTGAGCTTTTTAGTTTTCCACAGGCACAGAGATGAGTTACAGGAGTGCTTTCTTTAGAAATGTGTAGAGAAATTATATGTTAATATTGTTAAAAATCATCTGAAATACATCATCTAAACTTGTTGTTAGGTGTTAGACTCATGCAGTGTGCAGAGTTTAGGAACCATCCTAATCGAGACATTACACATCAGCCTCTGCAGGTAGTCTGAGTGTTGACTGGTTAGGACTATAGAAAGGTCTAAGACTTAACACCTTACTGTCACTCTCTGATTTTTGCACAAGGGATAAAACAGCCATAATCACACACTAATAGTGTGAGCTGTCTTATTTTAAAACTTTTTTTACTTTTGCACTTTTGTCTGAGGAATATTAGCCATCACATAATTAAAATCCACAGCTCTTTCTGGATTGCAAGACACAAAAAGCAAATTCTGAAAAAAACAAAAATCCATATGTTGATCTCTACATTAATTCTAGTCATTGTAGTCTGATTTCTGTGTCCAGCTTGCAGGCACATTTTCCAATGACGCTGTTTGTCATCCTTGAAACAATAGTGATTTACTAAAATTGATGAAGCCGATATTGCAGCTTGTCTCATTATCTTTTTTGTCTACTGATCAGCGACTTTGTGTCATTAACACACATTTATTAGTATTTTGGAAATTTTTACAAACAAATTTACAAAGTTATCCAAAAAAAAAATCAATTAAAAGTTAAAACTAGGTCAGTTAATTAATAGAAGAAATAAACAGAATTTCAGCTCCTGTAGGACAGATGCAGAAAAGCCTGAGGCGATGAGTGTGTTTCCATGTGAGTAATTGCACAAGGACACACTCAGTCGCCCGAGGTCGCAGGATAAAACTGTGTATTATCATCCAAAAATGTTCACATTGTCTCTGGTGTGATTGGTGGATTTGACACTTGTGGGCCAGCTGCCTGCCTAACAGCAGATGTGTGTGTGTGTATGTGTTTGTGTGGGTGCTTTATGTATTGTTTAAACTGTGTTTCTCACTTTTTATTTAAAAAAAAAAAGGCCGGTCCACGCCAGAACTGTTTTAAATAGATCTCTGTCAAATGAAAAAGCATAAACGCTGTCATAAGCATGCTAAACAGTAATGCAGCAACTTTATCCCTAATGTCATATTTCAAATTAGAAGCATTTAAAAAATTGTTATTTCTGGGAGGCAAACCACAACTAGAGGTTTACCAGTCCTTATCTAAAACTTGAGATGTTGGCATGGGGACTGTGTTGTGGCAATGATGGATTGTTTTGTGACCTGTGTAGCATATTCTGATGCCTCTGTGTCTCAATTTAGTATGACTGTTTGTGTTAACACATCAAAAGTCTTCCTAGCTAGTGCCAGCACTGTACCATCTAATGTAAACATAGAAGGTAACTGTGCACAGTCTGTCAGAACAGGCCAAAATACTTAGTTTTGCCTGTCAACAGATCAACTCTGCAAAGTAAGATTAGCTTTTCTTATGAATATCTATTACCCCTGTTAGAGCTTTTGCTGACCTGAAACATCATTTGTTTGTGAATGAAAGGCCAGAAAAATACTCCGGTGTGTGTGAAAACAAGACCTCAGGCTACTTTATGACACCAGCTGGTGCATTTGAACACAAAAGCTATGTCTTTAATGGGAAAACTCCAGGAAATTAATGCAAGTCTATGTAATTTTCACAAAAATTAGTTAGTTTGCATGAATGTGTGTTTGAGTTTTTGCATATAGACTTACAGGCCTGAGTTATTTATGTTTTTAAGTGTCCTATGTACATTAACTTGCATTTTTCTTGTCCCAGGATGGGCAGAAAAACAAGAAGTCAGCTGCCCCAAAGAGGAAGGGTTCCCAGGAGAACTATCTAGATGAGGAGCCCCCTTCAGCCCCAGCACAGGAACAGAGGGCTGAGGAGGGCCAAAGAGAGGAGGAAGAGCGGCTGCTAAGGACTGAACCAAAGAGACCCCAGCACACTCACCACCATCACCACCATCACCACCACCACCGTCGGACAGAGCATCACAGCCACACTCAGCACAACCAAACGTCCAGTGCCCCGGAAGTACAGTCGAGCAGGGATTACAGCCAGCGGCTTCCCCGCAGGCATCTGCCCGAGGAGAGGGAGGAAGAGGTGGAGGATGTGGTGGAAGAGGACGAGGAGGAGAGTCGCTTTAACCACCGGGGCCATAACCACCACCATCATAACAGCAACCATCACCACCATCACCACCACCACCATCACCACCAACATCACCGTGGCAACAGCCAGCCACACGTCGGGGAAGACT
Source organism: Ctenochaetus hawaiiensis (assembly GCA_029783645.1). NCBI lineage: Eukaryota > Metazoa > Chordata > Actinopteri > Acanthuriformes > Acanthuridae > Ctenochaetus > Ctenochaetus hawaiiensis. The sequence goes on along the minus strand of JAPZDY010000004.1, from coordinate 15,879,057 downwards.
ACGAGCAGGAGCACAATGAACGCAACCGGCAGCACAGGCATCACCAGCATATTCCACCACGGACACACCAGACAGATCACTATCCTGCACATAATCACCACAACTACCACCACTACCACGGCAGAGACCGGGACAGAGACCGGGACAGAGAAAGACACAGGGACAGGGAGAGAGACAGAGATCGATGCAGAGACAGAGACAGAGATGCACGACAATGGCACAGGGACTCCTATATACACCAGTGACTCTTGGTGCATGGTTTTATGCTGCTCAAGTTATAATGCACTAATGATTGGGTAAGAGTGGTGTTTTGTCTTTGAAGACAATGTTTCTCCTTGTTTTTTTTGCCATTTTTATTTCTACCCCCTCTCCACCTGCACACTTTGTCCCTTTCTTTTGTTCTTGTTCACCAAAATGAATACTATCTCTTTGTTTTTGCTCCTCTTATTTTCATCTCACTCACAGAGCTCTATATGTGTCTATTTTTGCACAAACATTAATCAAGAAAAATGCAACAGTGTGCTCATGCACCATCTGTTCTAATACTTTTAGTTTTGCATCGGTCAAGCAAATGTACGGAAGTCAAGGACGGTCATGGTTTCTGTTATATTGGGATAAAATGTTTGTTTACTTGTGATAACAGGATAATTAGATTTGCTGGGTCATCAAGTACACCGAGCTAAAACTAAGGGAGTCAAAAAACAACAGTCCTGCAATAAATCCTCCCCTCTTCAGGTTAAAATGTTCTGTTTTTTATGAAGACAGTAGTTATGTTGAACCAGCTGTTTTGGGGGGTTGCTGATGAATGATAATTCTCAATTCTGACAGCAGTGATTATAGAATAGATGAAAGGGATGTGATGTGGATAAAGTCGCCACAAGAGGGGGCTTTTTCCACACTGCTCTTTGGCCTTCCCTCATTGATAAAAATGCATGAATGCAATTTAAGAGAATTACAGATTAAACAGATGAATGCGAGCTGGAAAATAAATGCATTATGTCAAGATGTCTCCAAATAACAACTTTTTCTACCAGGTAAACAAAATAATTAGCAAAATAAATATCCTGTGTAGAATTAAAACTGTTGATAGATTCATCTGTTGGTCTACTATTGACAGAAAAATAATCAGTAAACACTTGTATAATCAATCACATTAATGCCAAATATTATCTGGCTTCAGCCTCTCAAATGTAAGATCAGCCATTGTTTTTTTGTTTTATGTCACTGTAAGTCGGATGTCTTTCATTGCACAAAACAATATAAGGATGTCACCCTGGCCTCTGAAATTGTGATGGGTATTTTTTCACTATTTTTGACCTTTTACACACAAAATTATTAATTGATTCAAGCAGAGTGAAACTGGTTATCATGAGAAAACATCTCTGTTACAACGCCTGGTCTTGGCTTCCATACAAAGAATGCATTTTATGATTTTTATTCCTCCAAAGTTACACAAAGGGATATTTTGTCTGATCAAAGTGTAAAAATAAGTATGGTGGACAACAAACTTGTGCGTTTCAGTGAAACATCTGACTCAGCCCATGTGTTTTGAACTTGCCAACAGTTTATTTTAAACATCGGAAAGGTAAGTCAAACTATTTTTCTACATGATTCTAACAGGGGGTCATACTTTGCTTCCTACTTTTCTAAATGGTATTCAAGCATATTTATTGACTTGCATTTGCTCTGTCTGGAAGCATGAAAAGTCTTTGGTGACACTGACTTGTGTTATATGCTGGATACTCTATGCATCTTCTTGTGATAAAATATATTGCTTGAATACAATCTCTATGCATTTGTACATACTTCATAATTGCCTTGTTAGGTAAATGTAAAGAAAACCAGACAGCTTGTTGAACTGTTTGGTAGAACTTGACCTGTTGTGTATGATTGCTCTGAGTTAACAAGACTGATTTGACTTTGTTTCTTACAAAATTATTTGTTTTGGTTATTTTTGTTTTGTACTCCATTCAAAAGTTAATTTTGACAAATATGCATTCTACTGTTGAAAACCATTAAAATGTTAAACAGATTATGTGTTCAGTGACATTTTATTTGAAGATATACACATCTTTCTCATTTATTACCGTTCAGACCACTGAATTTGTGGTCAGCTGTTTGTCCTTAATGATATGATTTCAAACTGAGGTAGTTACAAATCAGACAGCCTCGAGTCTAAATGGGTTTATTTAGGGATCCCAGCTATTGCCAACTGCATTTAAATCCCTTCCATCTTAAAACACACAAATAAATGAATGGAATAATGCTAGTGTACAGATAAAACACCTTTTCCTATGTACCCTCAATGTGATAAGCTAACAGGCTGTGTGCTGTAGGCTTATATTTAATGGATAATAATAGAAGTGTATATAAATATCTTCTAACCCTCCATTAAAGGTAAGTAAATGTATAGTTTAAAATGACAACTAATTTCTTTAGTCAGTATTTTGCTTGAACATTACACTATTCTCCAGAAGTTTTAGGTTACAACAATGTTATTTATGTTATTTTGCTTTGTTGTGTTTAAGAAGCTTTTTGCCACTGACTTTTATTCTGTCAGGTCCCAGAACCTTTCCAAGCTAAAAGTCTTTGCAGGATAGCAGGAAGATCTGTTATTGCAACAACACCGCATTCATCGGCCAATTCATACAGCATACACCATCATTCGCCAGCGGCCAATCAGCATTCGTTTTGCAATTTTACAACATGGAATTACTTGTATGCAAATGTAAAGAATGAAAAATTATTATCACTGATTTTATAATTTTATGCCTTGACCTGATTCAGGCTGCACATTTTCAACTTGTTGTTTATGCTAAAATATTCAACTTGTTGTAAGTAGAGTCACTCATTGGTTAAGTAAAAATTCTGAGGTGCAACATAAATCTCCCCCAACCAAAAATTATTGTGTCTTGATGACTTAAAATGAAACTAAACATGTTGTTGCTTTCAGATGTTGAGTCCTTCTGATGTCGATTGTAGTTGAACCAAATGCTGCATTTCATGTGGTTGTAAATTGAAAAAAATCATCAACTTTAAACGTTTCTTTTTTTGGCCATTGACTTATGCAGACTGCAAATATATACAAACCTTTGGATCATAAAACTTGGTCCACTGAGACTAAACGTGCTCTCCGCTGTTCTGGTTTGGACCATCATTTGTTTTTGCTATTCCCCAGACATCTGAAAAGTACAATGTTAATTGCAGCAAAGATTACAGTTTTTATGTGGTTGCACATGATAGGCCTATAAAAAAAATAACAAATGATGATCCACCAGAGGGAGCCCTCTCCATAACTGTTGAAGCTGATATCCTCTCTGTTTATTTAGTCTCTTTTTGCATCTCATATCTAAGGCAAGCGTATCATCTGCATCCTGGGAAAATGCAGCAGATTTCACTTTTGAGACCAAAGAAATCATTCTGAAATAAACAGGTTTGTTCTCCGTCCCAACGCAATAATTTAATGAGGACTAAGTGGCTGTGAAGAACCAAAAGACAATTCATGATAGCTTGGAGAGGAAACGCTCTGTTTTCATTTCAAAAATGTCACTCAGAAGTAATTATTGATAACATTTTTTCTCTCTTTTCTTTAATAGTTAAAGTTTTTTTCTTTTCACACCTCCTCTCATCATTCAGCTGAATTCCAAGAATCACAGGAGGACAAACAGTGACTGAACTACTCAGAGACAGAAGAAATAATGGTGAAACCTGCAACTGAAAACACATTTTAATATGTTTTCACAACTTATGAAAAGCCAAATCAGCATATACAGAAGGGGTTTGTGGCATGCAAAACTGCTGAAAAGACTCTGGAAGGAGGGAAAAGGTTATGCAACCCAGGTTTGAGTAATGTTTACCAATTTTATATCTGTCATTGAGGTGAAGAACTGTCTCACATAGAGCTCCTCTTCAAACCTGCAATCTCTTTGCATCAAGAGAATATGATTTTCTTTGTTCCAAACTATCACTGTTTTCTGTGTGTGGTTGTCTTCAAAACATCAAGAGAAAAACAAGACTGTTTTTTGCACAAAACAACATTAATCTTTGAATGCAGGTGCTGAAATCCCAAATATGCTAGTTGAACCACCCAGGATATCGATCAGCATGCTGGGAAACAACTAGAAAATTTTTTTTTTAATATTGCAAAGCTTACACTAATAACAAAGTGCTGAGTGCTTAAGAGCCAAGTGTGGTTAGAAACAACTTCACAACAACAATGAGAAAAATAAAATTATATAAAAATATTATCTTAACAATTGAGTGAAAAATAAGATTTTTGTTGTTTTGAAACAGATATTGTTCCACAATTTACACAAATTGCAGTTAGCTTGAATACACATTCTTTGACAAATAGTCTCAGAAACCCTTTTGTTGATTCGTTTTTTGGCAGTGTTTTTTTTTTTTTATGCAATCTTTCAGAAAATGACTTATTCTGTGCGTATTTACAACTGTTGACATTTTTGTGCATCAAATTTACAGCTTTTTTTTTTTTTGCCACATCCAACCGTCCATTCTTGGTTGTCATTCTGCATTGTGTTTTGCAGAAAAGCAGCTAAAAATCACTTAACATTTACCTGGACTTTTTTGTTTTTTTGTTTTTTTTTTACTGTTAAAGTAAGTCCAGACAATGCCAAGAGGGAGTTTGTCTGCTCACCTGTTAAAGGCGGCAGAGAAAACTGTCATCTACTTGAGAACTTGTTTTTTGAAATGCTAATGATAATATAAAAGAAAAGCTAAGAAACTTCCTTTGTTACCAATGATTTGGCCTCTTTATGTCTGTTCATTCATTCAAGCACATTAACTGAGCTTATTTGATCTTTTGACATAACAATCAAGCTTATTCTTACAGTAAAACAAAATAAAGTATGTACAGTGTATGCTCTTTTTGGAGATATGTGATGAAAAATAACTTATACAAGACAGTGATACTCTTTCAAAGGTAAAAAAAAAAGTATGAGATTACAAAAGCAGGCAAATGTAGCTTCAGTACATACTGACGAGGGCTCCCTTTGATTTGTCCAGTAGATAATTACATTTATTCTTGTAAGGTTTTGTTTCTGTCGTGCTATGTAGGCAAACCATCTGGAATGTTCAATATGCTTGTGTTTCCAACCCACTATTTCATTTTCTTATTGATTAGCTTTGGTTTGCTTTGCTCACCTTGTTTCTTTTCTGTCTCAATTGTTCTCCCAGACGTGGTTCTTACAAAGGTCTGGATAAATAATTTAACTAAATGCCAACAAGCGTATGTTTCCCAAAGGAATCAATTAAAAACCAGCTGAAATCAATGAAGAAACTAAATAATTCAATGTCTCACTCTGCAAAATAGGCTACATTTACTTAATACCATCAGCAGATGGAGAAAGTATGTCAAGTCTTGTACAATTCTTGTGTGTTTTTCACATTAAAGCCAGTTTGCCCTTGTTTAGTTAACGCTGATGCACAAGCATAAAATAGTGATGTATGAAGTATTATAATTAGTCGAATCCAAATAGCCAATTTTGATAATGCTTGTACACTTAAGAGAAAAACTTAAAAAAATTTACTAACCAACTAATATTTAATACAACAGTTATAGCAACGATAGGCAATTTACCACAAAAGCCACTGAATTATGTTAGTTAATGACATGTGCTTTGTGCATAGCAAAGCATATGATGATTACAAATGCTGCTGTTAAGCTAGCTCTACAGACATGCTAACGTTTGCAACTCCCATTAGATCACACAATTTAAACCTGCCTTACATCTTTGCGCATGTGTTTTTGGTTTCAGAAAGGACAGAACAACATGTGTTCATTATGTCCACAGGTTCATGCTGTGGTGTTTGTTGTAAACAAAACTGGTGAGAGTGTTGAGGCTCAGAAAAACAGTTAACTGACGATGTTGCATGATGGTTACAGCTTCATATGAAGCTTCATGGAGGGTTTGTCGCCACAGAGATGGAGGGGAACTGCAGAGTCGGGTGTTGAGGCTCATCACTAAGATTGACACCTTTCATGTACAAGAAGTCATGCTTTTTATTATTAGTAGGAAAGCGCTGGTTTCGAATGATTTTCTGAAATATTGAACTTGCTCAGAGTCCTGACCTTGACCTGATCCAGCACTTTTGAGATGAACTGAAACACCAATCATGAGACAGATGTTATTACCTACAATATCAGTGTCCAAACACACTGATGCTGTTGTGACTAAATGGAAGAGAACTACTTATCAGCATATTAGTGCCCATGAATTTGAAATAAAAAGTCATAATTCTCACATGTCTACATTGGGCATGTAGATAATGCTGTACCTTTAATGATTTAATGATTGATGATTAAATCACAGAGGTAATTCTCCTTTAATTTATTAATTAAACCCTACTGAATGAACTATGACTGTGAATGGTTTACTGAGAAATATGTAAAAACAGAACATTAGTTTTATTTCATAACCAACCAAATCAGCACTAATGTTACTGCATGCAGCGTAAAACACATTTTATTGGCCTAAATGACGAGTACTCATTCAGGGCACATTTCCCCAAATCAATGGCTCCAAGACCTTTGTGTCAATGAATGAGTTTACATGCACACAGCATTCTGCTAAGCAGCCTGAAACCAAGCCGGGTCTTTATTATTTATTTGTTGTGCTTTTTGCATGCCCCCTTATGCCCCCTATCACAAGTTAAATTGAATAATCTAAACACTACCATGGAAACAGAACATGCAGACGAGATTATTGAAAAAAAAAATGCTTGGGATGAGGTGCAGACATTTTTCATTGGCCAGAGTTACGCGACCATTGTAGTTTTTAAGTGCTTAAAATGGTATGCATATCAATATTTAATCAGTTTAATGACTGAGCATTGTGATTACATGTCTCTTGGTTCTTATCATTTTATATTTTTCCACTATTTTCAGATCTAAAGGTTGATTATGCAAATAACTGAATATAAAATCCTCTCGGCAGCAAATGCACAATTCATTTAAGTACTCCATGTTCACTGAGTGATTTCAGCATTTTACATTAGATGAGTAAATCACGCTGTGTCCTCATCCCCCTTTGTTTTCATAAGACACATCATAAGGACAAATGTCCCCTCTCAGATGCTGACAAGTGTCACTAGTTAATAAACACGTCATAAAACAGACAAGATTCAAAACATAATGTTCCATGCAAAATCAGAGGCAACTTGGATGCACACTAACACTCTGTTATTCCCTGGGATGCAAATCAATAGCCTTTCAGACTGATGCATTCACAGAGACTTTGCTCACTCCTGATACAGAAAAATGTTATAAAGACGAGCTAAACCATAGATTCTTGACACAAACAGGATCATCATGACTTCCAAAACATCTCCCTTGTAAATGTGGTGAGAGACTAGTGTTCGAGGTTTGGATGTGCTAGTCATAAAAAAGCTATAATAAGACAGTAAGCTTTAATACAACCCATTAGATTTGTTCTGTGATTTTTTTTTTCAGTTCTGTATATGGGATCAACACTCACGGTGAGTCTATAATTGTGTGTGTGGATGCTGCAGACGCTGCCTCCCCCTTTACAAAGCAAACAACGTGTCCATCCGCCGCCAACAACACAAATTAACTATCTTTAGGAAAGTACATTGAGTCTTCATAATAAGCAGGAATAACTAGAAAAATTAGTTGCTGGCCTGATCAGCTGTGCTCACATAAGCTTGTGTCATGTTTCAAAGAATCATTCTGTTCAACTCGAGTACTTGTGTTTGTTGATGTCTGGCTCTCACTGAAGTAGACAGATTACAGAATGTGAAGAGTGTTTTTTATTATTATTTTCAATTGTGAAACTTGTTCGCTGTTCTCTGAATAATTCCTATATTTAATCATTAATGCTCTGGGTAAAAAATACTTTCTCCAGCCAAAACAGTCAAAAATATCACTGAAGGCCACTTAATTTGAGTTTACCGCAGGATGGACGGTTTCTGAAAACACAATAAACCCTCTTTTGTGTTACTGTAAATAGTAAAATAACCTCAAACAGTCGGCTCAATGTGAACAGGAAACACAACAAAGCAGATACGAATTTTCATAAGAAAGAAAATAATTTTCACATTGTTACAGGCATGAAACAATAATATTTCCTCTCAACCAGGTATAAAAACTACAGAACACATTCGATTTCACTAAGCTATCAACATCATCAACAACAACAACAAGCCATTAACTTGACCTTGATGCCATATTTTTGTATAATATAAAGTGTCTGTTTGTGATTGTTGCTGCATCATTCTTGCTTCATTGGTTACAGTGCTTTGCTAACTGAAATCATCGATGCATTGCTTCTAAAAAATATGCACTGCAGTTGTAAATGCAAAGCAAAATGTGATCATCTTCAATTGTGCAAAATTTAAACACATTATTAAAAAAACATGTCTCAACCATCTTATATTATGATTAACCATCAAACTGCCACAGTAAAATAAACCAATCCTCCAAAGAAAAACCATCTGTGTATAATTTATAAATCTTTTCCAACACTTCATTAACCATGCGCTCCCTTTGGCTTGGATGACTTTCATTCCTCAATCAATCATCCACCTGAGTGCTTGTGATTTGGAACAGCAGGCAGAGAGAACGTAATAGTATTGATCTGTCTGGGCTTACTGTTGGTTGTACAATGTTCCCTGTAATTTTATTTATCATGATTGGAAAATCTTTGGAGTCTACATCGGCCCACGTTTTGCATGAAATGCCAGTCCTGGTTTGTGTTTCTAAGATGATCGACCATGATCTTCTTGTCACCTGCCCTCAACTCACTGAACATCAGGCCAGCGTCATTTAATGAAGTGCAACTGTTCTAATAAAATAATGACGCAATAGAGATATAAATGCCTGACTGGGTTGATGCAAAATTTGAGATACAGGCACAAATGAAAATAGATTGTATAACAGATGAGAAACTGACTTGGAAAAATCTCCAGTCATCTTCCTGAACTCCTGGATCAGCGTGAAGCAAGAGTGTGAGGAACCTCATCAGTCATGATTGATTTAAATAGACTCAATGAGCTGCAGTCATGCTTTAAGCTTTCAGTCACTGAGGAGGGACACTGCAGTGCAGGCAATCGTTCAGGGCGATCGTTAGCTGCTTCTGCTCTTAAAGAAGAATTACTGATCAAAAACGGGCTGATTGGACATTTGTTTCATTTGTTCATTCCCACACATGACAGCTTTGACGTCGCTGTTTATTACATCTCTTGTATAATTAAAGTCTGCTGTGAGATAGGCTACTTAATTAAACCACATTATGATATAAAATAAGATATTTACATGCATATTTCAACATAAATCTATGTGTGGTTGTGTTAAGTTGACAGGCCAAACTTTATAGGGCATTAATGCAGTTTAAGTGGCAATTATCTGAATTACAGGGACTCTTTTCCTTATGATAGAGCGAGCCAGTGAAAGCAAGTCATAAAACTCTTCTCTTTGTTTGAATAATATTGTTTTCATGATTGACAAAACCAGAGGTTAAATGCTATGAGTTCAAGTACCAGAGCGCACCAAAAACACACACATGCAAGCACACACAGGGTTCAGATGTGGATTATTTTAAAGGTTATGTAACATTTGTTTCTATGATGGCAAGTTTACATAGATTAGTCGACTGTAACAGACCACAATGTCAAATTGACCACAAGATTAAATGACTCAGTGACTTTATGAAGAGTTTTAGTGAGTCAAACATATAGCTTTGTTAGTGTTATTATAAGTGTTACTATATTAGTGTATATAAGTGTTATTAGGTGATACCACAGTTTTAGCAGGTTTTCAGTAGCATGGCGTTAATCAATATAGGCAAAGAAACACAGGTAGTTTGTGCTTTGAATGGCTCCATATAGGTCACTTGTGCCACTGGAATGTGGCTTGCATTATGAACATCCTCTCTCAGGAAAAGGCAGAACAGGCTAATCTAACAGCCTTGGATGTGAAAATGACACTAAGCAAGCTTTTATTTCCGGCAGGCATTGTGGATGCTTCACAAGTTTCACCGGCTGGCTTTGTAATGCTACTCTTAATGTTCCCCTGCCAGAAGAATGAATGATGGATGAAAGATTGCTGCCTTTTCATCTTTACTTGATAGTGTTAGTGCTAGCTATCATAATAAATAACTCTCTGTGCAGCTCAAAGGCTACTGGCAGATAGCGTAAACTTTCAAGGTGAAAAGCAACACTGTAAACTTATAAGTAACGACATAAAGCTAATGTTTTGATGCAAAACACGGTGTCTAAGCTAGCCGCAACATGCAACTATGCACAAAGTATTATCTATTTTAATCTGCAATGAATCTGATGTTCTCCTGTCACATGAACTCCCCATGAATGTGAATGTGTGAGAGAGAATATAATGGAAAGGTCACATATAATAAGGTCCATACAGTCTTACATCAGCACACCTGGCAAATAGCTACATTAAGTGGGCTTTTAACAGGCTTTTAACATTTCAGAACATAAGAAAAATTGTCAGATAAAGTTCCCCAACCCAAACATTTCATTGATGGGTGAAGTGACTGATGCTTTTAATTGACTTAGATTGGACCAGGAGATGAGCTCTTTGTGTTGAATTTCTTTCAGTAAAAATTTACATTTGAATGGGTGACTCATTCCTCTGTAAGTGCTGACAGGAGCAGAATAAATGCCGTACACCAGAAGATTTAAGATAGACAGTCCTGACTGTTTTGCAGCTGAGAGCTTTGCTTTTCTGAGAGACTCTGATTAGAAACCTTGAATTGAATGTCTGCCAAAAACTGTAAATTTTCACCAGGTTCTGATTCTGAGTCTCCCATTCAACAACTGAAGGGCAAACAAGCATGAATTCATTATTACATTGCCTGCTATCTTAAAATAGCAGGCAATGATGGTAAGGCCTACACAAACGAAGCTGCCCAGAGCTTTACAGACAAACAGGACTTTTTCCACCTCAGTCACGTGAATTCACCTGAAAAATCTAAGATGAATCTTTAGCATCCTCCACAAAACCACATCAGCCTTTTCTGTCCAGATGTCGCAGTTGTGCACATTGGACTTCAGTTCTTGCCTCTTTTACAGACGTTGCAGTCTTGCGGCTCATCTGCTCGTCTCCTTCTGGTACTGAAGTAACAATTTAGGTTCTTATCTTAATCCTTTTTTGTGCAGCGACTGGTCGATTATGTAGCTGATTTCCTGCTTCCATCAGCCTTACATAACGCCACTGAGTTATGCGTTACTATTTTTGTTCAGTTTTTTATGTGCGGTTGAATGTGACATCCACTCAGTAGGAGGTAACAAAGGCAGACGTCCATTTCAAGGCAATTATGCAGATATCTGCACCTTTTTGAAGCTTGAGGTTTGATGTGTTATTGTGCTCTTTTCCTGCACTGCTTTTAACAAAAATTTACATCCTAAACTTTGTTAGCTGATTTTCATTTAGAATGGGTTGTCCATAAACTCCTCTGTCCACATATCAAATATGTCCTTGAATTAGACTCTGACACCTTAATTGCTCTTGTTGGCCAGGGAAGCACAAGTGTGTGAGTATGAGTGAGTGCATGTAAAGCACTGAGGTTGAAAAGTGCTTCAGAAAAGCAGCTCATTTGCACTTTTGTATGTTAAGCAGCCATCTATATTAAAACGCTGTGTTGGGATTTATGTGTACGCATGCTTGAATGCTGATTTGCATGTGTGTCTCAGGGCTGGTTGAGGGGTGAATGTTGTCCTATTATCAATGCTACTGTGGACAGCAGATACACATGCAGTCCTGTTCACAATACACAAAAGATTTCTGCTTAGACAGTTGAGTTTAAATTGTTTGTCATTGTGAACCGCAGTTATAAATTTAGAACTGCTCACTGACCCTCTCAGGACCTTTGCAGCCAACAGGATGAAGAGTCAAGTGTAGCATGGTGTAATTGGGATTTTAACAGTGGTTCTTATATTCTATTTTGTGCCCTCTGGTGGTCAGTTTTGTGGCTTAATTCAGCTTTATGTATTTTATTGAAATAACACATTTTATTTAATGAAAGAAAGAAAAAGACTTGAAAAGAAACCAAACAGTATCCCCCTATTTGCCTTCTTGCAAGTAAGTAATTTGCATGAGGATCGGAGCAGATGCCATCTACCTTGTTAGCAAACCCCCTTTTAACCTGCCACACTCCTTTTCCATTGTAGAGAGAGTGCAGGAGCAGAGATGTTGTTTAGTTGATTATATTAGTCTATTCTGCTTGAGTCATTGATCCTTTTTTCAGACAGAGTAGTAAGAGTAAGAATCCATAGTCCCAACCACAGATCTGAAATATCAGTAACCTAACTGTGCTGTGTATCGATAAATCCATAGCGCTGTCCGCGGTGCTGAAGTGTTCGCCAAATCTGTTAATGTGCCCTCTCTCTTTGGACTGACCCTCTATTAGTTTCATTTTTGATGTGTAATATTTTTTAAACTATTCACTTTTAGAATTAACTCTATTCTCTATTGAAGTCTTAATACTGTGCAGGGTGGCATCATATGATCAAAGTTAAGTCTTATATTTCTATTATCTGTACTACTGTAAATACCCCACCTAGACCAAGTCACCTCTTTTATAAAATATGTTTGCAGAGGCATGACTACAGACATAGTTCTTACCTTACATGTCTGGGTTTAGGGTTTGGGGTTTGGGGTTTCAGGTTTGGGGTTTAGGGTTTAGGTTTGGGGTTTAGGGTTAGGTGCACCTATTGGGCTAAAAATGATAAAAGTTGACAATCACAATTTGTGTCTTAGGAAATATTTACAGAAAAAAATCAGCTAATGTGCATATTTTTCCAATTTACAAAGAAAATTATCAGTTTAAGTTATTCTGATGACAATGCAAGTTGATGGCTGTTGAAGCTCAGATATTAAAGCTAGTTGTCCATTAATCTAAAGCTTGTTATTTTTACCCATGGCACCTTCTCTTCTTCTGTAAGTGTACATCATTTCAAACAAAAGCATCTTTCAAACATGAAATAATCAGTTGAGATATTCCAAGGATTGGTATTGGCTTTCCTAAAACAGCGGATCAAATTCTGCCCCCTTTCTTTTTTGTATTCTACAATGTTTGTCCACCTCGTGCTGTTCTTGTTACATCAGGATAGTGTTAGTGGTCAGACCTACACGTGCCTGTATGTAAGTATACATTAACAATTCATGTCACATCTTCAGCCTCCCCTCTTCTTTCTGTCACTCACATGCTCTTTCCTTCCTACTGGATGCTCATTTTATACAAAGACATTGTGTTTCCTCCTTCATTTTAAAAGAAACTGTCCTCTGGGATTAGTGTAAAAGGTCATCATGAATGCACACAAGGCACTTCACACCATGTAAGCATCTTTAAATTCCCCACACGACAAATTTTCATTATTTTTTCTCTGCTCATTGTGTAGAAGCGTTAACTCATTAAGGTGTATAGGCTCCATTTGCATAGACTGAATATTGTGTATATCACATACTGACTGAGCAACTAAAGAAGAGCTACAGATAGTAAGCTGGCTGACACTAAAATGAATCTTCTACACACACTTTTTTTAAAAACCTTCCAGTGCGGATCTAAAAAAATGCCATCTGCACATTTTGGTGTGAATAAAGAAATCAAGCTTTTATGAAAAGTTAAATTATGCCTGCTCACACACAGCTTAAGGTTTTTGTCACAGTAAAATTTGAAAACTGCTTTCTGTTGTCCTGACTCACTTTGCTGCTGTGAACTCTCCAGATTAGAGGAACAGACATTTTGTTCTGTTTTGCCTTTAAACAAAAAAGGCTTAGATAATTTGGCTAAATTGTTGGCTTATTTGCAACCTGTCTGATCCTCTGATCCCATCAAACATTTTTGTTATGGCATCACCGTGTACCAAGACCTCAGAAATTACTCTGGAGGGTAAATTATTTTTATAAGTGTTGGCCAGAACTATAAAAAACAGACAGAAGTTGTATGAACAGAAATTGTTTTTTAAGGCTGTTGGAGTTGAAACGATGGAGGACTTGATGGTGAATAATTAATTAGCTAATCAGCAAAAACTTAACCTGCAGCTATTGTGCTATTGAGCTATTGTCTAGCTCTCCAATGGATCACCTCTATTTGGACAGTTAGTTGTCAAAACAAGACATTTGAAGATTGTGATCACAATTATTATAGTTTTCTAATGTTAGGTGAATCAAACAATAAGTGAATTATTCAAGAAAAAAAATCATTTCACCTGACTAATTACTGTTTTAGCAATACTGATGCAATACTGATAATATTTATCAAGCATATACAACCAAACTTTTCTTTGCCGGTCGTCAGGAAACACAAACATTAATGAGGGGAAACTGTTTTTTTTTTGTTTTTTGGTGGGTTTGTCACAATATGTGACCCTTTGTCATTTTTATCATATAAATATGATTGGAAATGTGAAACTTTATTTACAGCCCCATCAGTTTACAACGGGGTTAACTGGATTTATTTTTCCATCTCTTTCATCAGAAAGAGTTGCTGAATGAGGATGCAACAACACAGGACAACTAAAAGCAATATATAATTGCATCCTGGCTCATTAACTCACATGCGCCTCACACGTGCCTCTCACATGTGCACATGCTGGTGAAACACCTATGAAGAATTGAGTGGATTGGAAATTCACACCATACACCTCTTACTGTCTTTGACACTGCGTGCTTTCGACAATAGGGGGACTTCAGCTGTCAATTCTTCACTTCTGTATCTGTTGGCTGCTGATTTTTCTCGATAAAACTGACAAACCAATCACCACATCTGAAACAAGCCGGGCAGAAGTCATTTTCTTCCTCTCCGCCATCTACTCTCTAATTCTGTTTCCGTCCCATCCTCTCCTCCCTGCTGTCTCTGTTTACTCATTCCTTATCCATTTCTTCTGCAGTGTCCTCTACTCATGGAACCTAAAGTTCACAGTCTTGGTCCTCAGAATGCCAAATAGTTTCTAAACCATCACACCGCCGAGCTGAGAGCGTCCTCGGAAAACACAAACCAGAAATCAATACATTCAGTCTGATTCTGACTTTTCATCAAACATGTTCTGCACGTCATGGTTCAGAATCAGTGTGTGTGTGTATTTGTCTGTGTGTGTGAGTGTGTCTTTGGTTTTAATAAGTATTGCACAACTTGAGTCTGGCTGTGACTCAGGTGGGTCATTAAATATTACTAAACAAAGTGTCCTTGGGCAAGATACTCAAGCCCATATTACTCTGTTATTGCTGTGAGAGTGTGTGTGTGTGTGTGTGAGTTTGCTCAAGCGTGTATGCGTATGTGTGTGTGTGTGTGTTGTGTGCCTGAATACACATTGCATGTTAGCCTGCCAACACTGAATGAATGTGCATATGAACAGATGAATCTAAACATGTGTTGTTAAGCGTTTTAATGGGTCTTTTGGACTGAAATTTGCTTTATAAATTCTGTCTTTGCTGTAAAGTGTCTAACGGTTTTATTTTTATCTAACAAAACAGGTTGAAGATCACACAAATTATCTGCTATAATGTGAATCCATCTTTGAAAACATAATAGCAGTATTTTTTCCTATTTTTTCCGTCACATCTCCAAATGATTGTTTTCCTTTCGAACTATAATCATGTTGCTTTTCCACACAGTTTGCAGAAATAATGAAAGATAAGCTATGAAAGCACACTGAAAGCAATCAGATGTGTGGGCAAGTTATAATTCCAAGCAAACAATTAGATTTGCTGAAAATAATCTGAGCATTGACATATGACATATTTTTCATTGTAAAACAATCATAGAGTTTTGTGTAGATACAACTTATGCAACAGTAATTTACATTATTGCACTTGATCAAGAGGATATACTAGAAAATATGTATTGTTCTCCTCTGTCACACAGCGCAAGTAATTGGCAATGAACAGTTTTTGAAAGCTACACAAAACACCCACCTGATCTTACAAGAGGCTCCACTTCACCCATAATTGTCTGGTCTTATGATCAGGCAGCAGATAAATGCCACCCTATCGTGATTTCTTTTCCGATAAAAAGAGGCTGCTTGTAATGAGGGTATTGGTTTTGAGTGAAGTATCGGCAGAAAAGAAAAAAAAAGAAAGTGTGTTTTTTTTATTGCCTTGATAAGTTTAACACAAAAGGAAATTATTGCTATTATTGCTATTAAAGTAAATGACTCCAAATTTTGGAAACTAAAACATAAAAATCAACAGGTGTGTTACTGTAGGTTGCTGATAATTATTCCTACTGTAATAAGTTGCCAATAATAATCCATGTTAGTGAGTTTTCTCTCCACAGCATCCATGCAGCCTCTCACTGCAGTTTCAACTTAAGAAAAGCAGCAGACAACACCACAGGGATATAAAAGCTGGATGTTATCTGTCATAAAAGTGGCAGCATGACGCTCAAAATGCTAAAAACAGTTTGTTTTCTTTTAGATTATTTATGGCCTTTCTTGCAGACAGCTTGGCGCCAGCTAAATACATACTTATTGTACATCTGTGCTGATATTCTTTGACGTTTTTACAGTAATGTGTGTGGGAATGCAGTCATGAACCACAGCAATTAATAACTAACTGACAGCAAGTTAACATGATGTGTCACAGGACCATCCAAAGTGTTATAAGTGATTATGTGCAAATGATGATTGCCTGTATTTCTAATGAATAATATATTGAATAATTAGTTTTACCATTGCAATTTTAGTATTATTTTATTATTGCAACTTTTTTCCCCTCTACTTTATTATCAAATGTGCTGGTGAAGACGGACATGTATGATGTGTTACATCAGAGATGGGCTTCCAAAGGTTCCTTTCTGTTCTCTCAGATGGATAACAGGTTGTGGCTGTAGGCACACCCCCGAGTTTTATCCTCAGACGATCAATGTACAAAGGTCGAACAGTCTGGTTTCAGATCAGTTTTCCAACAAGGATGTGTGGCTTCAAACACAAAGGTCGAAGCTGCACCACCAAGTGGTTGCAGTAATTTCACGCCGCCACATCAACCCTTCATCCGTCGTTCTTCCCTCAATGATTCCCTTCCTTTCAGTAAAGACACTTCTTTCATAAGTGCTCCCTCCCTTCTTGCTCTTTTCGTGCGTACATAGAGAGGGCGAGGTTGATCCTTGTGGGTTTACCAGAAATCCCACCATTGTTGGACAGTGTTCAATGGAAACTCCCAGCTCGGCGTGACTTACTTTTACAGGCAAAAGACACGTTGCCACAACCCAACTGAGTTTTTGACCCCAGATCCTGACAGGATAGGGCTGTTCTCGGCCCCGTAAAAGAGGCAGTTTGAATGAAGAAACCCTTATCGTGCCATTATGTGGGTTGACAGGAAACTAGCTGATTGGACAGTTTTGATCATAGTTACCCTGCGTCATCAGAGATCCATGGATCCATGAAGGGAAACCAAATTCTAGATGCTGACAGCGAGAAATGCATCATTTCACCAAAACTCATGTATTCATTTATGCTCCCTGGTGTTTGCTTTTACATCCAACCAGGTTAGGTTGAAAAAATACTCTTAGACTCTGTGTAATCTCCTTCTGGTGAAGAGTGGCTGCAATTAAACGCCACAAAACACAAGTTGACCAGGGTACTGCAGACTGTTTTTTTCCAATCCTTAAGGGTGCTGAGAGATGTGTATGAAGCAAACCAACCCATCCTTTTCAAGTTGGTTCTCAAGGCTTTAAAGAAGGCCACAGCAGAGCCTTTGGAGCTGTTGGACCAGATTTGCTGTCAGTCAACACTTCTTACCTGCTGATGCTGGTTGCTACCAAGAACCTGAGAGAATGGAAAGTGTCTCCATCCATCACAGCTTGCGCAGGTTTCAGCCTGAAGGTGGATTAATAATTCAGTTCGTGGACATCAGTAGTACCACATATGAGACAACGCCTACTTTCCCCACTTGGCTTTGCATCTGGCAGGCTGGCATGACTTACTCTCCTTCCCTCTAGTTGGGTTTTTATAATCCTGCAAGTGAGCTCATAGCATCTGCTTGCTTGGCTTGAGGAAGCAGCACTTGCATCTGGCAGCTCATGCTGGGCTGGTGCTCTGTATGTAATAGACACATGTAAATGGTTCCTTTGCAGCGAGTAACAGCCCTGCTGTCATGTACATTAGTCTTTTCCTTGGAAAACTCAGTAAAATTAAAGCTTTGTTTTTATTGGACTCATTACTGGTTGCCATTTTGCAGTGAAATTTAAGATATCAGAGAGGCTTTTGTGATAAATATTTCATTTTTATGATAATTAGTGGTGGGATTCAAAAGTAAAGAGCCCAAGTTAACTCACATTATGTCAGTCAAATCAGCTTGTTTGTTTTTCCAGCTTTGTCACTGCCAATGCATGGGTAACAACACAAACTTGGGGCTGTGTTTTAACAATCTATGGTGCAAGTGCATTAAGGGCGTGTCCAGCATCTTTTTGCTAGTTGAACAGCAAAAAATCTGGGTACAGAGCAAGGTGCACAGCACAAAGGGGCTTCCCTTCAAAAGCCAGGTATGCCAGGACCTGGCATGTTGCAATATCCAAGTTGGGATTAGGTAACGTTAGTGGTTGAAGTGAGAGGTATACATCATCTGTGTGTGTTTGAAATGCAGAGTGTATGCATGTTGCAGACCTGTACGTCTGTCAGCTTTTTGTTGGTCTATGGCGCAGTCGCTCTCTGATGCCTCAATATAACAGTGCCCCAAACTCCCCCTCATTTTAAGTCTAATGAGCCTGTGGACGCACAGAGCAGTGCAAGTGCACCTGCGACTTGCACAACGTGGGCGCTGGGAGTGAAAATGACAACTGCATCTGTCTGAAACCGGCGCTGACTCTTGACCTCCGCGGTGCCTCACTTTGCACCATTCATAAGCCAGGGCCACTAGTCTTTAAAGCTGTGGTTTGATCTAAACTCTTTAGGTCCAGCAAAACATCTTAACCTCCCTGCTTTGAATTCATAACCAGTTATGACCTTGAAGGGACGTTTCTGTGTTACATGCTGGTCTTTATGGTATATGTAAATTTTTAAATCGTTATTTTTTTCACTGAGTATATCCAGATGCTCACCAGGGCTTAACCTAAGGTGCTGATTTTTCCTGTCTGCACCCTGTTTGTGTGAAGGCATGTGACATGTAGTCTGTGTGTGCTGGGGTTATCGTGATTCCCTGCAGAACAGAACAGGAAGAAAGAGAGAGAGATTGTTTTTAGTGAGTCGTTTCAGAAAGATGGATTGAGGGATAATGTTGCTAGGAGACCCTGACATCAGCTATTTATCCCACAATCATGCTGTAGCCCACGTGCACTCAGACTCAATGTGTGTGTGCTCCCCCCTCTCCCCACTGCGTCTGTGTGCCCTCACTCTATCTCGTACTATAAAGCCGCCAGCGTCGCTCTCTACTCGCTGCTCGTGTAAAGTCAAGGCTGTTTTTCGCTCAAACATAAATTACAGTCAACTCAGCCGTACTTGGAGAACGAACATCCGGTGATGCTCGAGGTCTTTTCTTTTTTAATGCAAAGCATTTTGTTTACTTTTGTCAAGGTTGCAGAGCAAACATCAACTCCTACATGAAGTGGTCACTTCTTTGAACCAAGTGACTCTTCTGTCCTGCAGTGAGAGAAACTCTGAATGGAAGGTTAAGAGATGGAGTGAAAAAACATGCTTGAACCTCAATACAGGAAAAACAGCAGTGGAGGTGAGAAAGAAAAAGGAAGCTGCGAGTACGGTGGATTGTTTACCTTTGGGTATTTGATGACCGAGCCCATAGAAGACATTTATCAGCCTCTGAGCCAACTCTCTGCTCCCTGTGAACAATCCTCCAGGGCTGCCTGGAGGCTTGCTTATCTCACAAGTCAGAAAACACAGCACGCTGCAAAGCTCTGAGGGGTGATGTCGCTGCAGTTTTCATTCAAGCTGCTCAGAAGAAAAGAAGCGATTTCTCCTCCTCTTATTTGCCTTCCGTTCTCCTGTGTCCTTTTCACATGAACGCATTGAATTTCTCTTTTATTATGCGTCTGCTTTTGGCTGCAAAGAGATGAATTCTTCTTCACAACTTGAAGGATCTTTATCCTCTGTTGTCTGTCCTCCTTTTCACTCTTTTGCCTTTATTGCTCACTGTGTCAATTACCTTGCAAACTTTCACTTCTCAGTTTCTTTATTTCTTTAATTCACGTTTGCCACAGACACGCTCACCATTAAGCTTTTTATCATGTTCAGCTTTTTTACCTTGTACCTCCGTTCACCTTCCACTCCTAAACTTTCTTCTGCTTTTTTCTAATGCACACCCTTTGCCTGATATTTTCTTTTTTGCCTAAATATTCCATGTCTCTTTGTCTCTTTTCAAATTCTCCTTACTTTTACTTTACCTGAGGGCTCCCAAGACTCAGGCAGCTGAACATCTCACATAAACACATACTGCACACCCTCTCTCCCAATTACCATTGCATTGTCTGCAGCTCTCACAACCCCGGCTCTCCATCCTCAGCACCTTTTCTATCACCTCCCTCACAATTATCCCTCCTGTCACGATGTACTCCTCCGAGGAGCTCTGGAACTCCACCGAGCAGGTCTGGATCAACCGCTCCGACGGCAACTTCTCTCTGGGAAGACGTGGGGATGATGATGAGGAGGAAGATCAGCACCCCTTTCTCACGGATGCCTGGCTGGTCCCCCTCTTCTTCGCCCTCATCATGCTGGTCGGACTGGTGGGAAACTCGCTGGTTATTTATGTCATTTCCAAACACAGGCAGATGAGAACGGCCACCAACTTCTACATAGGTTAGTAGAAGTGTTTCTGTTTGAATTTCTCGGTTCTGGTGGTTTATGAAAGAGATGGACGAAAATCAGACTTAAATGCGTAACATCTGGGTTATCAGTGGGCTACGTTATTATTAACTCCCAGTGCATCGACTTCAAATAACATATAGTTGTTTGATTCATGTCTCTGTCTCTTTTATCTATACAGTGGTGCTTTATTGAATGCCAACAACAGGTTCTAAGCGCTCCAACAGTTCAAAAGGAAACCTAACCAAGCAGTTTTCTCTCCAAAACCTCAATCAAACTGTGACTTTGAAAAAAACTGAAACAAAAAAAGGTAAAAATAACAATTTGACTTAGTCTCAAACTAAAAAGTTTCACTGTTAAAACAGGACACACACTCCTGTTCAGCACAACTTCCTAGAGATTTATAGAGTAGTTCAATTCAATCCTGGCACAAATCCCAGGAAACTTTGCAAATGATGTAAAACATGGTGGAAAACGTGACTGAAATATGGCATCTATTTTTTCCTAACTTTGAAGCATGTTACAATCTTCTCATTGCTCCTAACAGATGCAGAGTTCTTGAGAGTTCAAGTCATTTCCTTCATTTGCATCATATTTATTCACTGAGTCTGTTTCTTTGCAGTTGTCTGTTTTCTCTGCATTTTCCACTACAGTGTTTTTTAGAGCGCAGATTAAAACTGTGCAGTCAACACAGGCTTGTAAATATGCACACAAAGATGTTGTCTGGGAGATTTCATCAGCATCGGTTGTCTTAAGTAAAGAAAATTTTTAAAAAATGAAGTTTTCTGAGCTTCTTATTGAAATTTAAATCTCCACTACTCAAAAAAGTGTTTTTCTTATGCTCGTATCCTCTTAAATGTCAGACCTTGGCTATATTTGATTTGTATATGTGCAAAGTTTGTCACTTGAGATGTGTTTTTACATTCTTCCGCTGAAAGAGGAAACATGCACTTCTCTAAAATCTTACATTCAAATGGCCTTCGACAAGCTAGATTTGATATGTCACAAGTTCAAAAGCCAACTGAAGGCAAAGAAACCCAAAACCCCCCGTGCAGAGCAGACGTGGCAGTACAGAAAGTGACAGTTTGCATTAACAGAACTACAAGCTAACAAGCCTGTTAGCTAACAACTTAAATAAATAATGCTAAGTATACTTAACCATCTGATACATATGCTAATTGTCAGCTTTTGTGTACAAGAAGCTCCTCATCTGAGTCCCACACACGTTTAAGCTTCAGTCTGAGTTTCAGACTTAGAGCCAATGCCTGAATCTCTCCAATATTTCCTCTATTCAGCCATTTTAATCCTGCCGGTCAACCTTGAGAACTATGAGTGACAGATATTGAAGTCTGCTGCGAGTATGAAAGTACATGTGCTTCAAGCCACTTCAGAGAATTTCATTAATTTCAAAAGAGGAAAAAAACTGTGAACAAAATATTAATCATATCAAAGTATAAAAGATGTGTGGAGGGACAGTGAAAATCCCTTTTCATAGGCCAGGACAGGCTGCAGCACTAAACAATCAATCTTGCACCTGCCTTGTGTCCTCTGGGTTTCAGTGCACACTGACTAGAAGCCTGAGTGATTAATTTTGCTTGTTGAAATCAATTTCAGCTCATCTGACGCTGTTGACGTCATCTGTCACTTAGGAAATAATGCAAAAGTGATTGATTAACTGAGTTTGACTACACAGGCGAAAGGATTGATAAATGATAAAGAACGCGTGTACAGAAATGAACTTGTCTTTTGAGGTGTAAATGAGGCAGAGCGGTTTGTGCGTTTGTTTGATTTACGGTAGCAACCATTTGTGCCTGCGTCTGCGTTCTGCGCTGTTCTGCGATCTAAATGGATGGATAATATCCCAAGGCCACAGCACTGAACTGCTTAATATTCAGCAACATTAGATTAGCGCCTGCACCATCTGCCCACCCCTTCACCGTAATGGTCCAGCCTACTACATGCAATGTGATTAGATCATCTAAACAAATAGAACACAGTGTGTGGTGTGTATGTCACAATGAGTGAACTTACAGGAAAAAGGAACCGCCTGATCAGGATGCCAAGGTCATCATCACAAATGTGCAATAGGTGCAATCAGTGTTAGGTTGGCTGTATGGATTTAAATGGAGCATTTTTCATGTTTTATGATGTGTGTGTGTGTACTGTACAATCTCTTGTCGGTCAGATAACAATTGTGGACTTGATTTTCTAAAGCACACGTTCAAGTAAACAGGTGCAGAATTTCAAGTAATCTCTTAATATTTTACATCAGATGCACCACATTTAGCACTAACATTAGCATTTACAGAAGTTGTCAAACACAAGAAGTTTACTTGGGGGTCAAAACAACAGTTTAGCCAACAAGCTGAGTCGAAACTAAGCATTTTAACTTTCACCATGTTTGTACCGATGCATAGTTATTGCACTAGATTGCATTGGATTGCATTAGATTGTGCAGGTGTTGCTTTTTGGGCTATTACCTCCTGATAAATGACAATACTGCTGATTTTAGTAACAGGTTTTCAGCTACATTGCACGTCAAAATCTGAAATCATTAAAATGTCAGGATACCTGTTTTAAATGTTATGTCTGTACGTAAAGAGCGAACAGAAAAACATTTTATTAAGGATTTAGCTTAGTTATTTTACTTCATTTGGTCTCATCAAGGAGTCCATATCCACATCCAGAACTTGTTGCTTCATATACACACACATTTAAGAAGCTTTTGCATATCTGACTTGTGCAAATATTTGCTGATTATTTTTCTTGATCAGCTATTGATTTTAATGTGGTGTCATTACGGGTACTGCATATACTGTGAGTGTTTTCTATGTTGTAGATACACCATTTGTGATGCACTGTTTGGCAGACACGTCACTCACATGCTGTATGTTGTTTTCTCTTTGTGCAGCAAACCTCGCTGCCACTGACATCATCTTCTTGGTTTGCTGCGTCCCATTCACTGCCACCCTCTATCCCCTCCCTGGATGGATCTTTGGCAACTTCATGTGCAAGTTTGTTGCCTTTCTGCAGCAGGTAAAACATGACTCATGTTTTTAATTACACCTTTCTTGGCTCAGGTGTGTGCTTTCATGCTCATAAGTGTTAACTGCTCCAAAAAGAAGACTAAAAAAACATATTGGATTTTCTCTCAATTAAAATAATAATATAACTTTTTTTTAATAAATTCTCTTGTGACATTTTGGATCTTGGCATTATCGGATACTTTTCACCTGGAGCAGCCAAATATATGCCAGTTTCATAACTCAGCTGTGTGTGATTGAAAAACTAGTCTTATTATTCCACTCCTGGGGAGCACAGCCTGTTCTTTTAAAAAAGTGACAGTGGAGATCTGCCTCAGGAGAGCTCCTTTCAAAAAGCGCCATTGATTTTCTTTTTTTCACAAGTTAGAATGAAAGGAGTTTCATTCAGACGGTTGATGATTTATGACAGTCATCGAGTTCAACGCTACAGGAAGGATGTGCGAGGAACAATCAGAGCCCAACAGGATATAAAGACAGGAGGAAAAGCACAAAACTGCATTCATGACCGAGAGCAATGTGCTGCAACAAGCTGCAGTAACAGATTTTAAAGAAATATCCAGTTGTATAACACCACAGCAACAACTCCTAAGCAAACATTAAACTCCACACATTGGGTTGTTATGGTGGTGTGCAGAACAGTCAATGATTTATTCATGAATAGAGGTTTACAGGAAGGTGTTAAAATAGATAGACAGGCAGACAAGTTCAGGTTAGGGTTAGGGTTCACTCAGGTGAGAGAATATCAAAACATAAAGCAAAAAAAAAGCAACATGAACCGTCAGAGTACGAGTGGGAATGAGCAGGTGAAGTATCTGCAGGGCTGATGGGAAAATGAGATGCAGGTTGGCAGGGAATGACAAGATAAGGGGAGTGGGAAGAGGTTGTATGGGGCAGGTGGGTGATGTGGAAAGGATGAAAGGTAAGTGGGCGAAGTTAGTGATTGACAGATGGAAAGAGGCAGCGAAGGAGGGACGGAGAGAAAGACTACTGGCTTGTCCTTTGTATATTTATCAGAAGGCAGCTTTTTCTAGGTTTTCTGGCCTTTTTTTCCACAAACACTTGTAGTCTTAGGTTGGAGAAAACTTATCTTTTAATAAACTGTTGCCTGGGTTATTCAGTTATTCAGAAGCTCTGTTGGCAGTGTTTGCAGTGTTTACAGGTAAAAAATAAAAAAAAATGTGTGCTGTTTTGGCTTCTGCTTGATGTCAGATTGCGTGCAATTTCCTCTTCTGTTTACATGAAGTAATATGGTGCCTGAACTTACATTGTTAATGGGACTTTTGACACAATCCCCACAACACAGATGCTGCCACTAAAACTGCAGAGTTTTAAAGAAAAACTAATTGAACCTCTGGTTGCAGTCAGGCTATAACTCTTTCTTTGGCTTCTGATTGGTCAAAATGGCTGCATACTGGTTTGGCATGTTCATGACAGTGCTTCAGTTTTGTTTTGTTTTTCTGTTTTCATTTGAACAGGGATTTAAAGTGCTGGCATGGAATGAACGATAGGAATACAGTACTTTATGAAATGCTCATGTGCATGTGGACTATGCCTGAGAGAGGTGCACCTTTTTCAGGTTTGTTAACTGGCAGGAATACCAGAATATACCATTAATCAGAGCACAGCAGTGAACCCAATCCCTAGTGCTCAGACAAGCTAATACATGCACCTTGTGACTCCATGCAGCTTATTCAAAGAGGATAGGCAATCAAAATACCCTTAAATGCACAGCTTGTGACACAGCGTGGGCCTGAAGCAGCTTTAAAGACCATGTTTCTCTGCTGCACTGTGATTACACTTAACCCTGCACTAAAACTTGCTCAATCAACACCCGGATCATGATAGCTTGGAAAGGCCTCACTGTCTCTGAGGTTATAAATAAAGTGCAGGGAAAATGCCATAGCTGTTTATTTAATAAGCAGCCTGACAAAGAATAAAATATGCAATGAATTCAAATAAGTTTCCATTGGTTTGACACTGTGCTCCATTTATCACGTGGAGGAAGGGGGTGAAGCTCTTTTAGGCTTGAAAATTGAAGACATTTTCTTTTGAATGCGCATTGAAAAGATGTAGACGTCTAATTTGAGCATAAAAGAGAGAGATGTCAGGCTGACAGGCAGGTCAAAAACATGGGAACATGGGCTAAAAGCATCGCAATTGAAAAAGACATGATTTAGTTGATTCTTCTGAGCGTGGAGACTAGTATCCACTGAACTTGTCTGTGATGTAAGAACGATTCCTGAAGATGATGATTGAGGCATATTGAGACTTCTCCTCTGGAAAATGGGGGAGAAAACTATTGTCTGGCATGCCCTCTCTTGTGGGTCTATCAATTTTTCTGTCTGTTTCAGTTCAACTATATTGCAGTCATCGTTCACCCGCCCTGCATGCTCAGTCTGGAGTGCAGGGTCAAGGCGACCCCCCATTTAGACTCCTTCTTTCAACCTTTAAAACTTAAAATCATTATGCACAGGTTTTGTTATTGATGGTGGGAGAAAGAGTGAGACTGTTGCAGCAACAATCCATGTCAGACTTTTAGTTAGATGGCCCATCAGGCTTTGCTGAGTGTTTATGTGTTCTGCAAAACCACATCAAGAATTCAGATCCTGTCTGCTAAGTCCACCTCTCCACACACATTTTCTAATATTCATGCAACTAGGGAGACAGACACTCTTATTTGATAATCCAGTGGTTTGTCCTCTAGCATCGTCCTCCAAACTGGCTTTACTTTTAGATGTTTTTCCTGTAAGGAGCTTAAAACAAGCAAAAACAACTCGGTTTTAATTTTATGTGATGTAATGAATTTCTCAGCCTCTAGGGGGAACTAATGGGACTTTACACTTTCAGAAGTGTCACTAAATACTTTGAAAATTTGCAGCAGACAAATGTTTTTGCTGTTAGTTTTAATAGAGCTCATTGTGTCTTTGGTAGAAGCTCAATGCAAATAAACACTGTTTAAAATTACACTTACAAAAATGTTTTCATTAGATCCATTTTTCTTTCTTTACTGTTTGGTTGCAAATCAGTAACACATCTAAAAAAATTATAGAACAAGGAGAAACAAAGACATAATTTGTTTCTCTCTTTTTTTTTTTTACCTTTTCTTGTATTAAGACTTTATTTTAACCTACAGTTTTAGTTTGATTAATCTTCAGACAACACTTATGTTTCCCCTTTAAAAAGTGAACTACATCTCTTCTTTTAAATTCTGTCCTTGTCAACGTTGAGGACCTTCCATCTTCACCAGATGATTTCTGCTTTTTTACACCTCTTAAATCTCTTTTTCAGCTCTGATGGAAGAGTTTTCTCTCTATAGTTCTACAATCACAGCTGTTATCTCGAGAAACCGTGAAAGCCATGTGATTGGACATTCAGTGAAAGAGAAAACAGACAGCTCCTCTCCAACCTGTCGCAGCGTCCCTCATCAGTAAAATCAGATAGGACACTAATTAGAAAAAAAATGCCCACCAGAAACATTTGGCTTAATGAGAAATTTCTTTTAATGAATATTTAAATTGAATCTATTAAGAAATCAAGCTTCATGTCAGTGCTGCTTGTGATCAACTACATGTTCCATAATTGTAAAAGATCAAAATGAAAACGTGACCGTTTTCATGTAGGTATTCTTTGTTATTCTTTCTGTTCTATAATTCTTTATCATTGAAAAAATCACTTCTGGCTGTTTTAAACAAGAGATGTCAGAGATTTTTCGTAAGAACAGCGTTTTCTTTTAAGCAGTTCATGACCCAGTTCACTGTCAGATACATTTCTTGGTCATAGGTTCTCATTCCACTCGATCTGCCTCTTTGTTCTGTGTTTTATATTGTAATTTATGTTTTCAAAGTGATTTGTAATCAGTTTTACTCTCTTTTTTCTTTCAAATATCCAGAATGACTTAAACACACTTTTAAATCGTCAACTAAGTCCAAACGATTATTACTGACATTTATTGACTTGCACAATACATCTTTATTATTTAATGTTTAAACTCATTTTGACCACACTTACTGGACTGTAAGAGAAAAAAAAAGAGTAATAGTTGAAAAGTCACTTCAATATTAATTCCAGTGAGTTAAATGAGAAGATTAAAACCAACCTCATGTCCTAAAGTTTAATGTGAAGTTGTGAGTGGCAGAGAAAATACTCATCTTTAGTCTGAGCTTGTACTGTAAGATCATTAGTGAGCTCTTGCAGTGCTTGCTGCTTTTTTTTAACCTTGAAAAAAAAAGGGTGGATGATACCTCTGTTATATTTTAAGCATATCCATTACAGGCTTCAGATTTAAGAGTTGTATTAATTTTGGTAAGAAAGCAATAAGAAAGTTCTGCAAAAAGAGAAAGTCAAAAAGAAATTATTTTAATCAGGTGCAATATTCACTGTTATTCGCTGATGATTTACATTGATTTTAAAACCATTTGAAAGCTAATCAACAGGAGAATGTTCCCATGGAGCCTAAAACATTTACTTGCTATTATTAAAATGAAACAAACATAATTTTTTTCTCATTATCTTGCACTAATTCACCCAAATTTTAAAGTCTCAAGCACATCCTATTGTTTTAGGAAAGACGTGCAACAAGAAATCCAACCTACAACATAATTCCATCATTTCTGTTTTCACTAAGGCAAATGCAAAGGAATAGAGATGAAAGAGATGAAGCCGATTCCTTTACATAGATGTTACGTATGAAAGATAACAGCATAGTGTTTCCTTGAGTACCAAGCATCTTAAAAACTGAAGGATAGTGGGACCCTCTTCCTCAGTGGCCCCAACACTGAACTCATCCTGACCTTTTTCTGTCTCTCTCATCATAGCCTTTGAAACACTGATGCGGTGCTCCAAACCTCTTGTGGGTAATGGGTGCTGGCTTCACAGTGGCAGATAAGACGTGGAGAGGGAGAGAAAGAGGCAGATACATACACATCAGAGGGACAAAATTAGATCCTATTTTGAAAAGAGCGTATGGAGAACTTCTGACCCCTCATTTCTCACCCTGCTGCACATAATTCAAAAGAATATGGATTAGTTCACCGACTGTAATGCAGCACAATCATCAGAGGAGTGTAGTGTGGAACACTACAGTTAATCTAAGTGTTTTTATCAGCATGTGATGTGAAATTAAGCAAAACATAACATGAAACTTTGATTCTGTGAACTTTGCATCAGCCTGAGCTTTTATATTGAGTTTCACATTTGGCATTGAATTTGCATTCTTCTGATCCACAGAGTTCAGCTGTAGTAAGCATCATTGAACCCCATTAAAAATTTAAAACTGAATGATTTATTTGCATGCTAATTAAAAATACTTATCATGAATGAAGCCTCCTCTGCACAGTCTTCCTGCTCCTTTGTATATTTCCTCCCTCGTGTTTCAGCTGAAAAACACAGGAGCTCATTTGCAAAAAAAAAAAAAAACCTCAAAGGAGTTGGGGGCAAGCCGGTTTCTTAAGGACAAGAAAACAGTTTGAACCTCCACTTTGCCACTTTGCTTTGTGATGATGAGTGACTGGATTGAATGCATGTGACACCATTTTAGGCAAAACAAACAGTTAGTGAAGATCTAATAGGTCTGAGACATGATTTCAGAAAGCACAGCTTCTTTCAGCGACGTGCACAAACCGGAGCTATTTTTAATCTCTGAGAAATGTTTTGTCTGTAGCTCTGAGTTTTTAGCACTGGAAATAATCTTTTTAACATAGTACAGCTTTTACATTTGCTGCATGTGCTTGTTTTAAACACCGAGAATAAATGAACATTTTACAATTCAAGGAGAACACTTTTTATCTTATAAAACTTGATGTTGTTCTTGTTCATAACAAGTCCTTGCTCCTCTACATTAAGTATCTCTTTATCTATGGCATCTTGTGAATATAAACCAAAACAGAGGACATTCGCTGATCTTGGTCACATTTGTAAGACACATCTGTGTTCTCAGTTGTATACTGCACTATAATACAGCACTATGTCTGAAGATTCCTTTCTCCTTAGTACGAACATGTCCAATGTTCTGAATAATGTCTGTCTTCAAGATGCAGTAATAATTTGGAGCTGTCTGTTATTTATTATGTGTAGCACAGCTGCATCATCTGTTATTTTTTTATTTACATTCTACAGCTGCATTTTTATGACATCTGTCTTAGATGGACGTAACCTTGTTTATGCCAACATAGTTACTTTACAAATACATAGTGACATGGACATATGTTTTCAGACTCATGTTTATATTGATGCTGAATTTATTTTCTCTCCCTCTTTCCGTAAAAATAGCTTCTTAAAAATCGCTACACAAATGGTTAAAGACTGAAGTTTAATGACCTATTTGATCATTTTAAATAACAAACAACACTGGCATGGTTAGTATAGTCCAGCTTTGTCTCACATCTCTTTAAATGTCACAGCAGCTTGAAAATACACTCAAAAAGATACATGTGTGCATTCTTGCTTACAGCTCCTACAAAAAGCCTCCGCTCTTCTCTGTCCTTCAGATGCTTTTTAGGAGTCGGGACATCCTTCAAGGTGGTGCACTGAGATTGAATTAGGGGTCAAGTAGGATGAAGGAGAGAGGAGAAAGGCAGGCACAAAACAGAGAAATGACAGAAGGCTGAATAAGATCTGACAGCATACACTGCTTTTCTAAAACCTGCTCAGATAACCAAATTTGTAGTTTTTACTGCAGTAAGAACACAAAACTGCCAACCCAGTTTCCTAGAAACCATGTTACATTTTTTATTTTTTAATGTTTCAAACCACAGACCTTTGACACTGAGTTTAGGCTCTGATAAAGTTTAGGAAACAAAAGCACTGCTAAAGTGCTGAAACACATGACAATTTTGCTTTCTAAATTTTATTACAGTGGTGGTAAATTAAGAATTGGCACCAACCTTTTGTAACTTTGCACACACACTACACAGTGAACATTTTCTAAAAGTATAACTTGTAACATTTCACTCAAAATATTTTTATGCTGTAAATTAGTAGAACTACAATTATATTAAAAAATCAATTATTGGGCCGCCGTTTAGCTCAGTGGTTAGCGTGCGCGGCCCATGTACATGAGGCTCAGTCCTCCGCGCAGCGGTCGCGAGTTCGATTCCGGCTCCGACCCTTTGCCACATGTCACTACCCCCCCTCTCTCTGTCTCCCCGTTTCAACACTGTCCTCTGTAATAAAGGCCAAAAATGCCCGAAAA
>JAPZDY010000004.1:15785562-15816110 GCA_029783645.1 Ctenochaetus hawaiiensis | reverse complement strand
CCCCCCCCCCCCCCCCCCCCCCCCCCCCCCCCCCCCCCCCCCCCCTCAAGGACAGAAAGCGGACAGATTAAGTCGCAGGGAACAGTTTGTGGCGGCGAATCAGAGAGACGTATTTTGAATGGGACTGCTTGCGGGTGCTGGAGGCCCATCAGGCGGTGCAGTTGCCTGCAATAACAAACAGAGACTGTCAGGGTGATGAGCATGGATGGTGGTCCCTACTGTAAAGTCTTTTATAGTAGATCCTCCAGAGAAGAGGGGAAGAAGATTAATTTCATTTTATTCTGGAAAGGTTTTGGGAAGGCGTCCAGCGCGTGTCTGCAGAGTATTGTAAAACAGAGTTGGATGAATACTGGTGAACAATATGAAACACTACTTTCATTCACATTTATCAGGATGACAGCTTTGTTTTGTTTTTCTTCTTCTACCCAAAATTGGGCTTCAGACAACAGATTAAATTACAGGTAAACCTTAAGTAATGCATTATTTTAAAGAGACCATATAATTCTGTTTTAACTCAGTCGCAACAAATTCCATGGAAACCCAAAAAGTCAACCATGAATTGATCTTATTGTCTGCGTAGCTGAAGCCTGATATGCTTTCTTCCTCTGTTAAAGACCTCCATTGTTGTCTCAAATCATTAAAATCATCAGTCAGCCACTCCAGTCACTGACCAGTGAACCTGAGGTGAACTGTCACAAAAGGGAAATTAAAGGAAATACAAATTATGTGTGTTTCTGTCACCTGATTTGGAAAAATAACGGGGCTACATGAAGCGCTTCATCAGGAAGTTGGTGGTACGGGCTACGTAAGGCATGACTGTTACAAACAGAGTAGAAGAAGAGGTCATAAAGAGTCTTTTGGCAGCACTGATGTTTATTCATGGATGAGACACTGCCTTAATCTGGCCTCCTCATTGGTCCACTGGCAGACGATGTTAATAGCAGCATCCACATTTTTTATATCCAGAAGCTTAGACAAGGAAAATTAGTTTCTTCTTCTTCTTCCTCTTACTTTCTTCTGTTTTTTTCCCCCTTCCTTCTACTTCTGCTCCTCCTTCATTTAATAGGTCATGTGAGTTAAATGTTCGCTACATCAGAACTTAGTTGGAAAAAGCATTTAAATTTCCAATTAAGTTTTTTTTTTTTTCACTTCTTTTAATTAACCAATGCTATAGTTCAAAATGATGGAAACTCAGCTACTGTTGCATTGGGTGACATGTTCCTTCAATACAATGAACAAGCACAATCAGTTCCACACACACACCCTCATACTGCTGTAAATAATCACCAGCGCACAAGTGTTTATTGTTATTACACAGCTGAAAAAAAGTCCTGAACAAAAGCACTTTTTTTTACTCCTGTTTGATTAACATTTACTTAAAACTACAGAGCCCATCTGTTCAAGGGAACGACAGAACAAGTAATTGCCTCTAGTGTGACTGTTTAAAGTGTGAAGGTGTTAAGACAGACACTGAGGGTTTGTTGGTTTTGGTGTGTTAATGGCTTTTGTTGTCAATAAAAAAAATGTAAAATAATAGCAGCCCTATAATTCAATATTAAAATAAAATAACATGCTTTTAGTGTGATTTCATACAAGTAAAGTCTGGTGCGCTTTCAGTTTTAGCAAAAAAGAATTATATTTGCATTGTTCATTTATTTATTCAAATATTTAAAAGTTATCTCTGGTTTTTGTCCAAAACATTACCAACAGCAACAACTGTGACAAAAGCAGTTCTAAGAATCAGAAAGAAGACTTTTTTTTTTTATTGTTTTTGTTTTGTTATTTTCTTTATGCTGTTCCTCCAAAACCCTTCCTAAATCTTTCCAGAGGCCACATTAACAGTCTGAAAGCGTTTGCACATTTTCTTTCTTTTCATTGGTAAGAAGAAACCAAAACAAGTCAAGAAACTCTTTAAGTGTTACGGTGGAATCACTCAAAGGGAATAAGAAGTTCAGAGACGTTTCTGACTACCAGTGTTCAAGCATCCCCACATGGTTGCAGTTGAAGAGCCGGCTGTCTGCCAGTTCACTTCACCAGAGGCGCTGCCACCCAGAGCAGAGTACTCTCTGCTGGTGAGCGTCCAAGTGTGGAGAAAAAAGAGAAACACTTCGGTTCCTTCTCTGAGATAAACACAGCCGAACAAGAAGAGGAGGAGGAGAGGAGGAGGAGGAGGAGGAGGAGGAGGAGGAGGAGGAGGAGGAGGAGGAGGAGGAGGAGATTGAAGGCAAGATGACTGCAAGAAATGAAAACTGTTGTATTCGCTGTCTGGACTTTTGTATTTATTTGTTTGAGTTTGCTTCCTGTGTGCAGTCCATAACCGATCAGGATGCATCGTTACACGTGGCATGCACACAGTGTGACAGAGCTGCTGTCAAAAGAGACATTTTCCCTCTCTGTTTGGGATGAAAACAAAATAACAGTGTGCCACAAATCATTTGAGCTTTTTGTTTTTTCTGCTTCCTCTCTTGTTGGGGAACAAGCTGCACAGTTCAGCTGCTCAAACATCATGCTGAAAAGAGCCTGTCCAAACCTTTCATTAACCTGAATAATGACACTTAATATGAGGTGATAATAGCAGAGTTAAGACAAACATGACACGTGGCCTGTTTAGCTTACAGATTACATAATAAAACAGATGTAAGTGATGAATCAAATAGTGATATAAAAACATCAGGGTCAGTTTTTCTATTGATTTTTTTTGTGCTGTAAAATTACATAAATAACGTCAAGTGATTTCTCTCTCTTCTTCAACACAAATTCATCTTTCTGTTTATGCGATTATTATACTTAATAACACAAAATAAATAATAAAATTGTGTTAATATTTAAAAAACAGAAACAGAAAATTATATTTCACATAATAGAGTTAAAAGTACTTACTGTTTACTGTAAGCTCTGATTTCATTGGTGTTGCCATCAAAGATAAATTATCGAGTCTTGTGAGAGCACATGGATGATTTAATTTATCCAACATATTATTTATTTTTAAATTTTTAATAATTTGTTTGAAAGAGCTGAAGAAAGATTAGTATAGAGACAAAATTGGAAGCAGCTCAGTGAAATTATAAAAATAACTGACAGCTGGGAACATTTGCCGTTATATAATACACACATATTTATATCAGATATATCTGTATATATTTAAAAGATAAATAAAATATAGTACTTTAAAAATAGAAAAATAGTGTCTAATACACAAGCTGGAATAGGTCAAAATTCAGAGGAAATCTAAAATCCCTTTCAACAGTTTATCTGTAAGAGAAACAACTCTGTGTTTTGCTGACCTGATACTTTGTGTTCAAATACAATGACTCGTTCATAAGTGTATTTGCCTTGTTATGACTCGTCTCTAATCGTTAACAGTGATGTTACACACTGCAGGGACTTCACTCCTGAGCCGCGGTTCATGTTCCTCCCTCTGAGCTCTTCCTCTGCCTTTGAAAAGAAAGCGGCGGGGTCGAGTGAGGTAGCCTCGAGTCCTTCATTCTCCAGCGGAGGATGTGCTACTCACGCATCTTTCTGTGTGTTTATGTGAGTGTTTATGCCTGTGTGTGTGTGTGTGTGTGTGTGTGTGTGTGTGTGAAAGCCTCACCATCTGGCCGCCATCAGTTGCCCGAGGTCCTGCTGACAGTCGGGACCAGCTGGCTGACTGGACAACTGAGCAGTTGTACCGGAGCAGACGACTGCAGGTCACTGCTGGGTCTGAGGCTCAAAGCAGGAAAAGTACACGACCTTTACCAAGACATACAGTTAACCACATTTCAGTCACATTATGCATTCACTTGTAAAAAAGCTAAAAAAAAAAAAAAAAAATTGCCTGATATTTTTTGACATTACACTCCTTTTTCACTTTTAAGGATGATTTATTCTTGTTTTTTTAAAAAAACTTGAATGTTGTGATGGTTACTTTTGTGTACATTTGTGCCTAATGTGTGTGAGTGTATCTACATTTTACTGCATGATGGCATTGTGAAGCAGCATGGAATCATGGGATATTTCATTGTTTAACAGTTACCATTGCAGATGAAACTCTATCTGACAGCCTGAGGCAGCAATGGTCACAGACGAGTTCATGTATTAAAGTTTTAAGCCACATAACGTTTGGTCACATTTGCCAGTTTCCTTCCTCACTTTCGAACTGGTGTTACTCTGGAAATTAGCATGAGGGGACAAAATGAAATGCTCATTTACCTTGAAAAAAGTTTAAAAATTATACATTTCTTTGGGTTTGAACATTGTTGGAAAAATTTAAGATGAGCACACAACTCAATAAACACACAACAGAGGCAGATGTTTTTAATGTGGATGTGTTAAATTTTATGTTTAAGTAAATGATCTGAATACTCCTTCCACCACTGACTGTGCTCTTTTGTCTGCCAGTCATAAAACTCAAACACATACAAAACATACTAGTGCACGTGCCCGTCTGTGTACTTTGACATTTGCAGCTATCAGGTCTGGAAGTCGAAGGTCTACTGTATTTCCTCCATACTCAGTCCTGGAGGAGATAAGAGCTGGGGCCCAACCAGACAGACGCAGCGGCAGTAAAACAGAGACGACTGAAACTCTCTGAATTCCTGCCAGAGTCTCTCTCTGATTTGTGCCTAAAGGCTGGCACAGTGCCTCAGTTTGCTCATCGTATGATCTACAGCTGAGTTTTCAGCCCTCATGATGCAGTTTTTGAATGTTTTTTTTTTGAGTCGAGCTGTCTGTTAAAATCACTGGTGAGTCAATGCATCATTATTATGACCACCTTCCTCAAAATGGCCTCTATGGACCGGACTGGACTACAATGAGAACAAAGCATGGCCTATGCTGATCGCAGAGAGTCCAAGACACAGGAAAAAAAAAAACAGGCTTGGATGTCCATGTTGGCATTTACATCAAAACCACATTTGAATTGGAATCAGTTTGTAATACAGCAAAGAAGTGCAAACAGGGAGATCCCCTCGAAATAAAAATGTCCCGTTGCGAGCATATCAGATGTCTCAGATCTCTGTCCCCGTGAACATTAGACCCAGTTGTGTCTGTTTTCAGACACATCTTAAGTGGTAGCCTACAGGTTTTTGTTGTGGCAGTGACTTTTATGTTTTTTTGGAGTACAGTGTGTATTGTGTTTGTCTTCCGGTACATGTGTGCACCAACATCTTGCGCAACCAAAGCAGATCCCATCGGCCAAACAGCATGCTCATCAAGACATGTGGGACAGATATGAATCCGTAGTTATGGCGAGCTACTGTAGAAAGATAAGTTTCTTATTTTTTAAAAGCAAATCTCCAGAACAGAAGCCAACATGACAAGACGGTGCATAAATGTTGAATATATCAAATCAAGCTAATTGTTAACATCTGGCGTGGATAATCGAGCCCCGAGTGGTGTTAAAATATTTCTCTCTTTTTTTTTTGGAAGATTTGTGTCTGAATCTGTGTTACAGTAATTTGCCAAAATGGTTGTGACATTTTCACTGATCATGTATTGTGTCTTTAGAGGCGAGCCTGGATGCCCGGGAGGTCTGAGGGCTGTGACTCATGCTCAAAGCCTTTGCGCCTGTGACATGGAGAAAGGAAATAAGAGCCAGATGCCAACAGATATCCACAAGCACATGGCTCTCACGACGGACCTTGATATGTGTGTGTGTACGTGTGTGCGTGTGTGTGTATATTCCCAGCAGTCACACACAAAGGATTCAGGTGCGACTCAAGTAATTTTCCAGTGGCGACTTTACGTCAAAGTCCTGACAATATGTTTGCAATCCTCAGGAATTCACCTTAAGAACCACAACAAACGGAGAAAAACACACACACACACACACACACACACACACACACACACACACACACACACACACACTCACAGTGCAGCAGCTGCGTACAGTAAGAGGTATCGCTGGTTTTCATTGTTTACTCTGCAACCAATAATTTTATCCTGTGTTTTTTAAGGGTTTTTTTTCACAGAGTTTTGGCAGAGACGAAAATGTCTCAGCTAAAACAGATTTTACCAACCATGTTTTCAATTAGTAGAAATTTTAGAACTGGTGCAGACGTTGGTTTCCTTTAATACACTGTGGTGTTCTGCCAGTAAATCATTTAAAAAACCAAAATCCACCGGGTGGAACTTTCGCCATCTGCTTATTTAGTTGAAACAGAGAATGAACTCAAGAACTGGACTTCATGATGTGCAGCTTTTCAAAACATATCTTACAAAACTTTCCACATTTTAATGCTTTCACTGGACCATCAGTTGCTCTTTTCTTTCTCACACTTGATTTTCAGAAATTTCATTCATCATCCATACAACCTCAGCTGGATCATATGTCCAGGAATCTTTACTTAAAGTTAATTTAAACATATGTTGTACGGAGTTTCCTTTCATTAGTGATCTAGACAAAATATAACACAGTGAGTGATAAACAAAGTTGACATCAGAGCCCTAGAAGAATATTTTTAGGTTAAAACTGTTGTTAGAAGAGGCAGCATAAGTTGAAGGAGGAGGGCAGACTGTCCTGTGTGGGCACATGGGTGGGTGTGAGTGTGTCTGTACAGTATGTGCAGTACATATGTTAGTGAGGGGGGTGGTAACCAGAGAAAATATATAAATAACTCAGAAAAAAACAACAGAAAATGAGATGAATGCTCATCTCATTTTCTGTTGTAGGCAACCATTCTTCTATGGGAAAGGTGTTTGATTTTGAGGTGTTTTTTAGTTTTTCTATTCCTGCCTCTTATTTTAAAAGTTTTTTGTATAAATAGCTTACAAACATTATAATACATCAGCATATAACACCAGCACCTTGTCCTGTTGACGAAGTAGCCAAACAAGCTTGGAATAAATACACTGCCTACATTAGCTTTCTTAATGGCAACAAATCTAATAAGTCGGTCAGCTATTAAATTTAACAGCATGTAAACTTGCATGCAAACATCATTTCTATTCATTTAGATGCTGGTTAGGTCTCATCAAAAAATCATTAAAACCAATGTTAACAACACACCGTCTGTCCATGGCTCCTAGGTTTTCTGTAACTTTGTTAGCTCTGTCTGGCTAACTAAGGCAGCTGGCCTCCAAGCTGCTGACCACCTTATTTATAAGATTTTTTTTTTTTTGAAGGAGGAGCAAAAACAAATGACAACAACACGCTGAGATTATTTCTAACGTAACAAATGTGGTTCTAGTTGCACTTGAAAAGCTAAATTCTGCTAACCTAAGGTAAAGTAAACTACGCTAACATTGCCATATCAGAAGATGAATTCCTTAATGTTACATGCAATTATACAGACTACAATGTGGTGAGATTTGCTCTCTGCATCTAATCCATCCATGAAGAGCAGTGGGTAGCCAACTGGGGCCGGGGACTAATCCCAGCTCCATCTCCCCATCACTGCCAGGCTTTTCAGATTCATTAGTTTAATCAATTCATCAGCCTATCAGTCTCAGCAGAGTAATCAGCCATCACCACCACCAGGGTCAGGACTCCATGAAGGGATTTATCCTGCTACTGCTCAATAACACAGTCTTGCTCTTAAGCCTTAATGCCATGAAAACATTTTGACAAGGCTTAATCATCACATATCATCTGTTATAATAAACAGATATCTTTGCTTTATATAATCGTCTCTCCTAATTATGATCCCGCTGTCACAGCATCTTCATTACTAACCAACACGTCACACATGTGTCTGGGATGCGTCATATGCTTGC
The DNA here is from genome assembly GCA_029783645.1 of Ctenochaetus hawaiiensis. Classification (NCBI taxonomy): domain Eukaryota; kingdom Metazoa; phylum Chordata; class Actinopteri; order Acanthuriformes; family Acanthuridae; genus Ctenochaetus; species Ctenochaetus hawaiiensis. The sequence continues at coordinate 15,808,412 of JAPZDY010000004.1, read as the reverse complement.
TGATTCTGTCAGAAAATTCAAAAATCTTAAAAACAATTAAAATAAAAATCTTTCTTTCCAAAGACTAGATAAATAGAGTGTATCGTATTAAAAATGGAAATAAAAATATGCTCTGAAGAAGGCTCTGCAGCGAGGACTCTCTAGTCAGCTCTGCACCAAACTAAAAAGACAGACCTGACAAAGCTGTCTCCATAACGCATTAGCGGTGAATGATGGGCCGCATCTCAGCTGGCTGCAATAAAAATCAAAGACCATTCTGTACATTGAGGGAGGGAGTTCTCCAAAATATGCTTGTGCCATCAGAGTGATCCATCTTTTTTTGATTAATCAGAGCAGGAAGTAATCCATCATGGTAACTAAAGAGGCAATTACAGATCCATCTTTGTATGACTGACATATAATTACACAGTGAAGGTTGGAAGAGGTAACCAAAACATTTGTATTGTCGGGATGGAAAGACTGCAAGGTGGCTTGTTTTAGTATAAAATACAAATGTTGTGAGGACAAATAAGCATGATTCCATATGCTTACAAATGGCTTTTTTAATTAACATGGTATTCAAGCCATGCTGTCAAAAAAATACTGCTCTTAATTAAACACTGTCAAGCGAAGCAGTCTGTGAAGGTGCCATAATTCAGACTTGATTTGCTTTAGTTTGGTTTAACAACATGTATTCTTAAGAGAAATTGCTCACCTGGACATCTGTAACTCGATACTCATCTGTCAGCAAGTAACAGGAGTTACAATGAGGGTATTATAAACAAACTTCCAGGGTGAATGGTTCCCATTTGTGAGTCACTGACCCATGGTGCTGCTGCTTGTTCGCGTTATGTCGTTTAGTTTGACGTGAACCCTGATGTGACTCACGATGTGTGCACTTTCCACCAAATTCTTCTCTTTACTGGAGCACACAGTGAAAGGGAACAGTCACATTAGGTGTCAGGTGTGATTGAGCGTGTTTACAGTACAGAGTCATCAGCATATTGTTTAAACTTGTCTGAATCGCTTGGCTTTGTTTTAAACTATGTACATAAAAAAAGCTTCATTTACTGTAGCATGAGAATTTCTCCAGTTAGATACTTTGGGGCTTAAAATGGATCCCACATTTAAACAAACACTTTTTCTTGCAGTGTCTGATGGTTTAGACTGATGCCATTCCATTCCCAGACTGTCAGATGCTGAAATTTCATCTTAGTATTTCATAAAGATGCAAGCACCCTTTAGCATCTGTATAAGACGAGTTAAACAAGTTAAGTTCATGTAAGATGCTCAGTGCAAGCTGTCATAGTATAAATGTAGGTATTTAACTTAATGAGAACAAGTTTGATTTTCAAAATGGCAAGCAGTTAGCACACTTAGCATGCAACATGCAGTGTGCCTTGCATGCACTTACATGTAAAATATGTTTGACAAGCTGTTTACAACTTTTTGCATCCAATAGAAAGACACACAAGGGCTGTGTCCAAAAATGACTCCATGTTTCGTGCACTAAATAGTCACTGATTTAAAAAAAAAGTTGACTGCATGTCAGTAAAATGAGTGGGAAAATCAAGATTTTACAGAATGGGGGAAGTGGGTTTAGCTCTATCCAGGTTAGTAAACCAGTTTATAATGCATCATGCAAAAACTTATGCATACAGATACTATAGCCATTAGTCCACAGATAGAAGTTGGACAGCAATGCGTGCGTGACCAATATAATGAGACACATATAAGACAAAAGTGCTCATACACGTTATATTACTACAGCTGTCACTACTGCACGGAGCAGCCAACTTGACTTTTGAGGTTAGGTTGGTGTCTTTCTTCCAACTTTCTGAGTCAGAAATTCCGGCTTCCCATTTCAAATGAGACGCCCCACCGCTTCCAGGCAGCTCTGATCACCCTACACCAGAACTACAGCTCACTCAAGAAACAAAGAGTTGGAAATGCTGCTGAACCAGTTTGAATTTCACCAGCTACAGTCAAGCACCGTGCCAAACATCTCTCACCTGTCTTAGTGGATCATTTCAATCTTTCTATGGATGAGTGCATCATGGCAGTCTGCTGCCAAACATCTGTCAACATTCTGGTCTCACAAATTAGTGAATTACGAGCTTGAATGACTTAAGGTTACTCACTCTAAATTCTGTAGTCATGCAGTGCTTTGAGAGACTCATCTTGCTGCATCGCAAAACCATTACAGATGCTCTGCAAGACCCTCTGTAGTTTCAAAACAAAGCAAACTGATCTGTGCTAAATGCCTTAGACCACTACATCCTACAGCACCTTCACAGATCACACACATATACACACACAACAGCATACTGTTTCTTACTGCAGCTCAACTTTCAACGCTGACCTACTGCTAAAAAAAAACCTCATGCACCTCAGTGTCTCCACTCCTGTCTGCCAGTGGATTCATAACTTCCTTTCTAACAGGAAACAGTTAGTCAGTGACCACATCACAAAAACCAGCAATCCTCTCTCTCCACTGCTGCAGTCACCCACACCAGTGACTGTACATCCAGTAGCAGCCCATGTGATCAAACTCCTTAAAGGCACAGATGACACCGCTGTGGCCTTATCTCAACTTCAGATGAGGCCACGGGCAGAGATGATTTCAGAAGGCTGGCGTCATGGTCTTGGGCCAGTCAGCCTGGAGCTAAACACCCAAAAAACATGAGAAATCGTTATCAACTTCAAAAGAAATACCATGGGATTAATGGGAACTGTTCCATAAATTACTGGGAACCACCATCCAACGGGGTCTGAAGTGGGACACGAACGTTAACACCATAACTTAAATGGTGAGAAGCACCTGTATTTCCAGAGAGAGCAAAAGAAGTTCAGGCTTAAATAAGCGCTGCGTGTCTAATTTTACACCGCTGTAACTGAATCCATTATCACCCCTTCAGGGTCCCTCTTTTAAGGTTCTGTATTCTCCTTAAGCAGAGACTGAAAGTGTGCAGAGAAAACCAGCGGACGACACAAGTATACTTATCTCTGACACATCTGTACTCATCTTGAAGCAGGGAGACAGTCCAGGAAATTATGACAGATCCTCCTAATCCTGGTTACTCACCAGCTCTTTAAGCAGAATTAGATCCCACAATAACAAAGACTAGGCGCCACTTCCAAAGCTCCTTTCCTCAGGCCATAAACCTTATAAACAAAGACCCCTCTCAAAGCCTCCAAATCCTCCAAACACTTTGCTCTTGACCCATCATATAGGAGCTAATTTCTTCTGTAAACTCTGCTGTATGCAATAATTTGCTTTTGTGTTTGTGAATATTCTCCTATTATGTTTGAAATTATTAATAGTAATAGTATTTTACTTTAAAAGTAATAGTTTTAATGTGCTTTTTTATTAAGTCTTATTTTCTTTTTTTATTGCAATCACATTTCATTACTTTGTTGTTTTGACACCTGCTCTAAAACAAGTACACAAGCAGTTGGTGAATAACGTTTAAATTTTACTCTGTAGCTCTGCTCTCTAATGGTATCTGTCACAGAAAGAAAGTGGAGCGGGTGGATCCAATCTCATACGGCAGGCAGGCTCAAAAGCAAAACTTGACTGTTAATAACAGAGGCAGGGTGTGGACAAACAGAGCAGATGACTTGAGCTGAAGACTGAACTGAGGACTGGACTTAAATAGAAAATATACTGACGAGGGGATGAGAAGCAGGTGGAGAAGCTCAGGTGAATGGGATGAGATGATTAAACTGAAAAGGAGATGACTGGCAGGGGAGAACATCAGCAGTATGAAGGGATAACGAGACAGATGCAGGTCTGGTGTGGAGGGAAAGAGTTTAGGTAAAAAAACAGGTTCTTGAAGAGCACAGAGGGTTTAGACTACAAAACAGGTTTAAAAGAGCTGGCTCAACAAAAGCTAAAACTCAAGCCAGAGATAAGGGTACCACAATTGTTACTTGCTTTCTCAGACTCAGCGAGCTTTCCCATAAAAGGGGTGTTCGGTGCCTCCATGTGACTCCACTGCCACAAGAAGCTGACTCATTGCGTGCTGTTTACTTCTGCCTATGAAGAATAAGAGCATTATGTTACAGCAAAACACAACATTTTTTATGCAAATAATGCAAGAAAAGGAAACTTAATTAAAGTGTGTACAAAATAAATACACCGTTATCTCAGTGCCTTCAGTTTATTTCTAACTTGAAAACTGTGCGTTCTTAAACTATCAAGCATTAAACTTGATTCAGTGAATTTAAACATTATACAAAACAATTTTCATTTACGTCTCATTCTGTCCCATAATGAAGATTCTATACTAACTATATTATACCTGCAGTGTTAAACAGACTTCAGCAAATCAGGACAGAGTATAACATCATAATTCAAACTGGTAATGTGGTGGTCTAAGGAAATTAATCACAATTTATATGTAAAAAAAACAAACTTTAAATGATTGTTATGTGATTTTTTAGGAGGCTTCTTTTAAAGCCATTGTGGCCAAAAAGCCTGTGGACACTACAAAAACAATAAGTATTCAATAAAAGCAAGAACCAGTGACTGTACATCCAGTACATTAAAATTCAATGCATATTTTCACTTACATTTTGTTTTAGGGATAGAGGTTCCAGCTGCAACATGATACGTACAGTTGGGGCCACTGTGACACTGTGATTGCAGAGCTTAGTAATGTGGCATTAAGACTGAGCAAGTGTGAATATAAAGCACTAAGATATTCCTTTAGCTGAAACGATAAAAGAGTTGCAACTTTTAACAGTCTTGATGAATAAAAGGCGCTTTTCAGCTAATTTCAAGCTGAAATTCTGAACATAACCTGGTCCGCAGCGTGTTAGGTTTATAGAATAAGTCACCGTGTTGATCCAGTCACGTTAAAAGTGAGCCATTTTAGGAACATATAAAACTCTATCATTAGACTCAATATACCCCACTAACCCATTAATCCCTTTTTGTAGTACAGGTCTCTGGAGGGAAACAAAGTGAGATTAACACAACAAAAACCCAGAAAATAATGAGACTTGACAGGACTTAGACAGGACCATGACATAAAAAGAATAAGCTCCATGTACTTACAGTCACTAAAAAGTTGTCCATGTGATTATGTGTGGAGAAAAACACACAAAACTTACGCCGTGTTTCATGGTCTGCAGGCTAATATCAATGATTTTCTCCAGATTGTTTACAATCAGTCACTCCGCCGCCGTGATGTTGAATATTTTGACATGTTTTATTTCTTTTAGATGTAATCCAATTCAGTTGACAAAGATAATTTACTTCCCTAAAATCTGATCAATGAGACGTTGCTGTCTCCACTCAGCAACTGTACACACAATATAGGACTAATGGAGCACAGTCGCCTCTGTTTAAGTGTTTCCATATTGCTAGATTGCCTTTAAGTCATACATGGTACATTTGACCTTTCTGCCTTGCCAAATTCACGTGCCATTAAATACTGGGAAAGCTTAACGCTCCCTGGCACTAGAACACACATAAAGCTGCATAGCCCCATTATTTTTGTGCTTATTCTGCCAGAATATCAGTGTGCTCATGAATTTCAATGTGCGGGCCTGATCTAGATGATTTATTGACTTTTCTGTGCTTCCAACTGTGTTGTTTATGGAGTCCTTTGAGGATTTCTCGTACATATTGTTTCAGTATCCAGTGCGAGTGTGGAGATATTGACAAACTGCAGGACTGTAAAACTAGATTAAAAGAAAGCTTTACAATCAGTCTGAATGATGTTCAGATGGACACAAGGGTGACAATTTGGAGAAAACAGCAAACATATTTTTAAAAATGTCCCACATTTGGATCTGGCAGCTGCTATGGTAAACATTTCATGTGAATATTTTTTGCCACAGGACAGCTGCTGGCAGAACACTCGGGACTGAAGTGTAATGGTAGGCATTAAAGGGAAATTAAGAGGCCCACATGGTCGCACACTTACTTGATCTCCCTGCTAGCCAGCGACTCTGGTCTTTACCCTCTTAAAACTTCAAAGTAAAGGACGTCAGAGCTCAAGCAGCACAGCTTCATAATGGAAGCAGAATGAAACGGAGCCAGTTTGTTGTGCATCTGAATATGTTTTTCTCTGTAGTTCACTGCACTGGAGTTTATTTGATAAAATGACACATTGAAAAGTGTTATTTATCCCAGATGCAGATGCTCAGCTAAGGCAAGAGGATATCAGACAGCCCCATGTGGAGTGACTGCAGCCTCCACGGCAGCTACATGTTGAGCTAAATGAAAACAAAAATGATTAATCTGCATTACATTTATCCTGCAAACTACTTGCAGAATGGAAACTGTGGCTCAGGCATGTATAGATGAAAACACAAGCCATGTGTATTGACAATAACATTACAGAATGCAACAAATTCTTCTGCAGTTACAATTGTGTAAAAAACTGTTTTTACTACAGCTAAATTGGAGGATTTGCTTTATACACATTTGAAGCTTCTCTGACTTAAAGTTTTTTCAGATCATCAAGGGTTAACACCTGCCTTTGTCAGTGTAACAGTACACCGGTTTATGACCTGATGCTGACATGCTAAATCTTAATTAAAAGGCATGATATGACATGAGCTTAAGTAAAATTGGGGCACTGCTTGACAAGCAATATGTAACATAATCCACTGGAAAAACAAATCCACCAATACAACAAAAAAATGTGTTTTCATGGCAACATGGAAAGAAGAAGATTTGTCTATTTGACTATTCAACCACTGAGAAAAAAAATCACTTTCATTTCTTGAATATTCCAAATTGACCAAAAGTTGTTTTAACTGAATTGCTTTAAATTGTTTTTGACATATTCCCACCAATCTGTTGAATTTGTAACATGTGACAAATTTTAACAAAAATCCTTGAGTGTGTTTGTTCCAGTCATTATTTCCTTTGGATAATTTTTGTGTTTTGGAAAAAAAACAAAAGTTGCTAATTATTCCATCATGTGGTTGTTGTGATCAGTCTTAACATAACCCTCGGCATCCCTATTCAGGCTGAAGATTCAATTTTATTTTCTACAACATAAAATAACAACATACTTACTTAATCTGCACATTGTGTCCTTTCATCTGTTTCTATTTCTATGACCGTTCCTTTCAGCTGCTTGCCTTTATTATTTCAGTGTTTTGATGGTTTTCACCTTGAATTACTTTGTGAACCCAATTTCAAAAAGTGATTCATTGAATTATTAAAATGATTGCCATTAAATCATCATTTAAGTAATGACGATAATGATAATGATGATGAGGAGGATTAGGAGGACTGTTTTGAAGTCTCTTGTGCATCACAAAAGTCTTGATGTTGTCTTTTGGCCTCATCTGTCGTGAACATTGTGTCAGCGCAAACAGCTCAATTATCTCCATCTTGAAATTCAAGAATAAAACCACACAGTAAAATCCTATTAGAGGGGTGTGCACAGGAGTCATTCAAAAGGGAATGTCATAGTTCCTTTTATGTTCTTTTTATGTTCTTTGTCCCCAGGTTACCTTGTTTCGAACATTTTAAGGTGAAACAACAGTTTACCTCAGAGGCTTTCAGTCAAACAGTATGAAGAGATGGCCTGAGAAATATACTAAACACTTTAAAGCTGTAAACAACTTTGAATAAAGCTCTATTACATTCTTCTATTGTTTTGACATTCACTGTAAAAGAATGCTGTGACAATTTTGTCCAAAACATTTTCATCACTTGTTGACAACAACTCACAACAAACAGACTGACAAAGGCTTCGTTTAGATTTGACGAGAGAAATCTGAACTTTTACAATTCTGAACTAAACAAGTTTTGCAAGTGTCATATAGCAGGTAACTTTAAAAAGTATAGAATGTAAATGCAGTAAACTATTTTATTTGCTTTCTTCAGGTTATACAACAAACATAAGTCTGCTGTCTTTGTCCTCTCAAACGCCAAAAGAAGCACTTTCTGTTCTGACGCCCTCATCACTCATCGACTAAGCAACATGATTTTATTTTTCTACAAATCAAAAATGAACCCTTTTCTTGTGATTTAGTTTAAGCACAAACAGCTTGGTTAGTTTTAACCAAAGATCATGAGTTGGGTTGAATAAGCTCTTAGTTTAGGTCAGAAATATCTGCGGTTTGGGTTATGACTACTCTGTTAAGGTTAGCGAGAGCAAACATCAGCTCTTACATCTACAAACATGTGGTTCAAGTCCCCCTCCAGACACGTTTATAGTATGAAACAATATTCCTGCATAATATTGTCTTCAATGAGGTTTTCTTACACAAGATGTTTAAAAAAAATCTCTAAAATCTCTGGAAGCATATCTACTATGTCCCTTACTGAGAATATATTGTTATTCATTTAATTATTCTCGTTTATTTACCGTCATGCTGTAGGCTACTCTGACACAGGAAATCTCTCGACAAGAAAACAAAACCATGACATTTATTGTTTTAATGAACCACAGGACAAACACGCTAACACAGATCAAACACACCCAAGATGCTGCATTAAAAACAGGTTCATACTGGTGGAGCTACAGGCTAAATGTGTCTACATGCTAGCCTAAGACTGCAAAGGTTTCTGCAAGAGTGACTGTTAAAACCTAATTTAAATTCAAACAATGTGTGCATTGAAAAAACACGTAGAAATTTCACTAAAGTTTTGTGAATCTGAACATCTAGCATGAACCTGTCAGACACGTCGCTGAAGAACTTCTACCTTCAGTGAGACCTTCATCTGTTTCTGACAACTTTTGTCAAAGCTGGAACTGAAGAGCTTCATTCACATCAAAACGTTGAAAAAACTCTAAGAAACAAAGCGAGAGAAGTTTAGCGGGCTGGTTGTATTGCTACAGGAAGCTACAGCAACTGGTTATAATATGCACTGAGAACAGTCAAGTAAATAAGTTAAACCAAGAGCAGATTGTGGTGGACTTTGTGGTGCACGAGACTCCGAAAATTACGTTCGTAAAGGTGAGTAGAGCCACTGTGTAGCCTAGCAACAAAGCTTTGCATGTGCATGCTAATGTTCGTTAAAAAAACAGGAAGAAAGAAAAAAACCTGCGCTGCTCTCTCTGCTTTGGTGATGTTTTCCTCTGCAGTTAAAGTGGCAGTTATTTACTTTTTATTCATCGTTGGCAGTTTATTTAATGAGGCCGTCTGAAATTTTCCGCCTTTTGGATTAAACTACTCGGAGGGGAGAGTCATCAAATGTTTTGATAATTGATCATTAGGTGAACACACAGGCTGCAACATCTCTGTTAAAAAAAATCCCAGTTTTAAATGACCACTTTAACATGAGAGCCCCTTTGTAACCAAGATAGTGAATATCATGCTAAAAACTGAAGTTGGTCATGTAATGCTTTAATCTTGTACCAAACAACATGAAAGTGGTTTTGAACCTTTTTGACACCACAAGTGCTTTAGTAAATTATTCATATAAACTGGAGTGCAGCACTTGTGTTTAATTGTGGCATTTAATGCAACTCTAGGCAAAAATTGTTGCAAAACTGTTTTGAAAGTCACAAAAACACAATTTCATCAGGTCATGTGCACCAGGAAGTCATGCAGAAAAGAAAAAAGGGTACTTTTTGCAGGAGAAGCATCAGAAAGATAAAAAGAAACAGAGGGTTTACACAGTTCAATGGATGCTAATCAGATCAAATCTTTTTTTAGGCAAACACAAATGATCTGCTTGATTTATAAAAGCTTGTTCTCTGTTAAGTTTCATAAGCTTCCAAGAAGCTGCTTTATTGGAGATGAAACATTAAAAAATGACTCGATTGGTTCAGTTTGCACAACATGTGTATTACCCGCCGGTGACAGGCAGTAGTATTTTGTGGGTCTGGCTCGAAACATGGCAGCACAGAGCGACAGAGTAATAAGGAAAGATCACGAGAGGTTGCGATGGGATCCCTTCTCTTCCTTTGAGAGGAGTGACATTTGGAACAAAGAGGCCAGTTATGCGAGCAGCTCTGTCTGGGACAGGCAGACTGACAGAGGCCAAATACTCCCAGCCCGCCAAATCAACCGCCCACGTAGGGTGGGGTCACTTCAGAATGACTCATTCATACACACACAGGGAAACAGGAACACACACGCACAAAGTATATACTGTTCGTGCTCAAAACTTCCTTAAAAAATGTCAGTCCTTCAAGGCAAAGATGTGCAACCGTGCAACTCTGCAAGAAAGTATTAAATGGCAACGTCAAAGTGAATAAATATCTTGTTGGTACACCCCCAGGCTTTGTGCCAGCACTCAGTGTTGTCTGTGACACAGGTGAAAGTGTTCCTGGTGGGATTGGCTGTCGGGCTCGTCTTTCTCTTGTCACTGATAGTGTGTGCGTAGGCAGCCTTTGTTTTCACATGTCATCTCGGCAAGCTGCCAGACCAAATAAGACTTTTTATGGTTTGTTTCAGGAGTCCTCCTTTTGTGAGACTGCACCCAATACGCTTCCTTGGAAAGGTTTGGTCAATATTTAAGCATCCATTTTGTCTCAGTAAATGATGCCGGCCAGACAAATAAACAGTTAAAAAAAAAAGAAGTTTGTGTGATTTGTGTGATCACTGATGGTTGTCGTCCTCCAGCTCCCAGTTTTTTAGCTTTTCCATCTCTGCCCTGAACATTTGTATGTCTCTCGATGTGTCATGAGCTCTCTAAGAGGAAAATGATGAGTTCTGGCGTATACGTTGCTGCCGTTTGCTGAGCTGTTAATGCTAATTTGATAACTTCAATTGAACTGGCTGTTCCCTAGCAACATAATATTTAGCCATAAATAGAAACTAATGATCAAACATTTCCTGGCTTGGCTACATACAAACATCACCTCTGGTTTCAATGGCCTTTTTTTTTTTTGAATGATTAGTCCTGAAATACTCCAAGTTTGAACTCTGCTATAATTGTGCTTTACACATAAGCCCTGACATTCTCCCTGTAAAGGAAGTATTTAACAGCGGAGGAAAGGAGTTGTTTGTTTTCACACCTTAGCGACAAAACCATTTGTCTTGGGTCTTCTTTGTTTGGTGTGAAAAAAAACGCCCAGTTTAAGAACAGACGGGATTTTCTTTGTGCAGCCTGTGTCTGCTTTTACTTCAATGCTGAGCTTTACTGGAACATTTTAATTAAGTTTTTTCAATATCATTTTGGTAAGAGGAAAACAAATTACAATTAGCAACAAAAAGTCAAGAAAAACACAGCAAAATCCAAGATTTGTCTCCTGTGCTGTCATTGATATAAAGCTTGCAAAGATGCAGAAGACCAGGTTACAAGGCAATATATCTTATGGCAATTTATACCTACAAGTACCGTACAATGCATGCATATCAACAAAATCACTCAAGTACTAATTTTAATATCACAAAACCTAAAAAAGCAGAAATAAACCTTAGTAAGAAAAACAAAGCCAGTTTAAGAGTCAAGGATTCTCACTTGCACCTGGAAAGTGATAATCCTCACTTTTTTTTTTTAGATTTTGTTATTCCTGATTAATTATCAGGCTACATTTTATTTTTTCTAATTATTAACAAATCCTATGAAAAGACCCAAACCAACAACGCAATTTTAGAATATCAACCCGATTATATACACTTATCAATTTATCTGCTCCCTCCACTTGCTGTCCTGTCATTCTCTGCTTAAATTGACATTTGCCCATTTCTGAACTTCCACCGGTTTGCAAAATTACAGAACTGATCCTTCTAAAAAAAATTTTTATATCCATAGTCTGGTATATTATTGCTTTGTCCCACAAAGGTATATGAATGATTTAAATCACTTTAATGAGTCAAACTGTTGCACCAGATTACTTGTTTCTTTCTCATGGTGAATGAGTAGATACACTGGAGAACATAAAACTGTATAAATCCACCACTGAAAATAGTCCCAAACAAAGAAAAAGATTAATGGTACGTGAAATCTACTTAAAATACAAGTGTTTAAGAACAACTCCAGCAAGTTATAACAGAATACAATTATTTTCAAATGAGCTGTCATTGCTGATGACAGTTTTACAAAGTGTTTCTGATCCAGTCTACTGATATCCTTTTTACAATCACGAGTTTCACAAAGTTGTAACCCTTTACTCATCCTTTCTGTGAATGACTGAGCCTTTCTTGGATGCCCCTTTCTTTCTCGATCATAACACAATCACCTGTTACCAATGGATCTGTTTACCTGTGGAATGTTCCAAACAGGTGTTTCTGGAAAATTCCACAACTGTCCCAGTCTTTTACTGCTCCTGTTACAACTTTTTTGAAACAAGCTGCTGACATAAAAAAATAAACTTATATTTGCAAAAATCAATGAAGTTGATGTGGTTTACATTAAATATACTGTTTTTTTCTGTTTTCTATTGATTATATGTCAGAAAGAATTAATAAATAATCATGGTCTGCTCTCTTCTTTATTGTTGTTATTTTACTTAAATAATCATAGAGCTCAGTTTCAACAGTTTCAACACTACAGCCCCCAGCTGTTTTAGATAATTATTTTATACTATATTAAAGGTGAAAATATATATTTAACACCCATTTCTTAAAGATGTAGGTCCTCCCAGTACGAGTGTATGTTATTTTGTGGGATTAATTTAAAAGTATAAAACATCAACAACTACATCCTTTTAGGGGGAAATATTTAGTCCTTTTAATGAGAAGATGGCGTGGCTTGTTTCAAACACGTGTACTCAACCTATGACTAATTGTTCCATGTGAGTTTTGACGACTCTAATCCATGGCTGTGTGAAGCAGGCTGAGCTCTATTTTAAAGGTAGAACGTGGCACCAGCACTGCCAGGAATAGGAGTGTGATTCCCGCCAAGCCATACTTTGCACTCATAGGACTGTAAAACCCCTCTGGATGAAAGCGGCCTCCAAAGGCCCTTATGTTATGTTATAATAAAGTGAGATCAAATAAACGGCAGGGGCAGAAGAATTGCTCTGGGATTGCACATGTTTGGTTAACGCCAAACAGATGTAGGCATACTGTATGATTACTGCATTATAGCATGGATTGTATACCCACTCAGACAGGAAAGACATGGCAGCTGTTAGCCATCAGCGTGGAGGCGCAGGCAGCCCAAAACTATAGGCCGCCGCCGTGCCTACTCAAACACACATGAATGTACGCACATGTTCGCGAACGTACACGCCATGCAGCCAGATGCACGGACACATAGGAGCATGTGGAGGCACGAACACACAAACACACTTGCAGAGTAATCCTTTTTATCTCTGTAATCCGATGTTTAACGTCAGGGCCCACCGTACGCCTACCGCCATCTTAAAAAGTACAGAGCTTCTGCCAAATAACATAAACATCCTGAAATGACCGCTGATCTGCGTCATAATTTTCTTTTCATAACAGAGCCTACTGCCTGGTTATTTCGAGGCACTGGGTGACCCTGAAACCAGAAGTTTCCTCACTCCTCCTCTCTTGTTATTTAAGGAAAACTTCTATGTTTCCCTTTCTGTCCTGCCTCTCTCTCTCTTTCTCTCTCTCTCTCTCTTACTGGGTGTGGTTTGCAAGAGGCAAACTTGTGTGAATGATGTGCAGTCTATAGTCATTGCTTTGATTCAGTCCACACCCTTGAACTTGAGTTTGGAGGAGGTGGAGCAAAGTAACGCTTGGAGCAGAGTTTGAGCTTGGACTTGAGCACGGAGGCTTTTGCAGGCAACATGTACGTCCGCTGTGACCTGTGTTGCCTTTGTGCTGCACTCTGTGACTTTTGGATCTCTTCAGTTTGAGCGTCTACAGGCATCTGGTTTTTCTTCTTCCTTTAGCTGCCTCGACTCAGGGACGTGTGTGAGTTTAAGAGCAGTTCCTGCTTCAGAAAAGTTTCAGAGGTGAGTGAAGTTTGCATGTTGTGGCTTATTTAAAGGTGAAAATGAAAGAGTTGAAAAGGTTGGAGGGTTCATGATGTGTTTTTGAAGAGTTATGCTGGTTCAAAGGTGTCTTTATAATTAATATATTTAGTTAAGTTATGAAAGTTTAAATTGTGTAATTGCAGCTCTGCAATACCGTCATTTGATTTTTTTTCTCATTTTTTATCAAAATTATAAAAAGATAAAAAAACCTCTAAAAGAATTTATTCTGAGCTTGTTTCATGTTTTTTATCCTGGTAACCTTTATATGTCTGCATTTTTACAAAAAAAAAATATTGTCCTTATTTTCTTTGTTGGTTGCTAACTTCATCTGGAAATGCATTGCAACTGACTGCATGTGTAAGTGATTTACGCTTCATGGTAGAAATTAAAGCTTCTCCAAAGATAAAAGCAAAGGTACAGAATTAAGGGTTAAAGTTATGAATATTTTCCCACTTCTAAACTAAATGTGCCATCAAACTACTTTGTTAGTCTGTAGGTGGAGCGCTGATATGAAGTCCGAACCAACGATGAACGCAAGAAAGTGTATTAGCGAGGCCTATTTTGATGTTTGTGGCTAGATGAGTAAATATTAATCACAGCGTACTTGGCGCTCTTCTGATTATTCCCTTCTGTTCATTTTAAGATTACTGAATGTCTTTTTCAACTCTTGCATGCAAACTTGCACTTTTTGCATGAGTTTTTTCACCCAAACTTGAGTTTTAACTGTCTGTACCGATGAATGAATGGCGTCTTTAGCCTTCCTCAGCCTTCCTTGTCAATTAACAACTCACAACAAAGTACTCAAAAAAATCTGTTGTGTTTCATGTTCAGTGTCACTCATGTTTAACTGTGACTTTAATAAGAGCGGCATGTTTTTTTCGAAGCTGATTTGGTTTATCCTGAAGTTAAACATGCAAGCGGAAAACTGACAAACAGACGGCAAGACTCAGACCATGTGGCTTGTCTTCTCTCACTTTCTCCCCTTCTTTCTCGCTCTGTCTTCCTTCCTCTCTCCATACGTTAAGAGTTGGCACAGACGGAGGAAGTAGCCAGTCTTTTCCACCTGACATCACTTACTCATTACACACACACACACAAACACACACACACACACACACACACACACATGCTCTCCACCAACTCACTGCTGGCCAGTTGGCTTTACTCGACCATCTGGGTTTCCTCAGTGAGCAGTAAAAATCAAACTGATACTGTCCAGAAAACCAGGGTAACACACCAGAGTCTGACTGAGAAAACACACCTGCCTCAGTCTATATGTCACGAAGAGTGTGTTGAAAAAGGCCAGAGTCGCTTTAACTTCCCTGACAAACTGAAGCACTGAACAAAGGACTGGTAGGACCAGTAGCATGTCATTATGACAAAGTGCTTTTGACATGAAAGTACATTAGGATGTGACGTCTGTAAGCGAAAGTGCCTGCAGCTCTCTTTTAAATGATTTTTGTGTGGGTTTTTTGTTAGGTGTTAAATTTCATGCATATTTTGTTTATTAGAAAGCTAAAATATTTTGGGTTTTTTCATGCTGATGATGAAACAGCCGGGACTTCCTGTTCAATCATGTCCTGGACAGCGTAATTATCACCACTGATTGTTGAATAAACTAAAAACTAAAAATTAGCCACACTACTATTTTGCTGCTGCAGGATTACACAACTTTTATTTGTTTTCATGTTTTCAAATTGCATTTTTATGCAAAACAAACAGGAAAAAAACATAACAGAATAATATTTTGCTTTTGTACCATTTGTGTGCAGAACTCTGATCCGTTGAACTGCTTTACATCAGCTTTGGATCTAATAAAACCACATATCAGTATAGGTGTACTGAGACAGCGTCCAGATTTTGCTGATTTCATTTTATTGAGCCTGATATTTGGTTTCTCAGAGGAAACCAGGAAAAAGGCTTCCGAATCAAATATCTCGTGAGGCTTCTTTTTATGAGTTACGATGTTTCAAAACACCAGTTCAGCAAACATATTGATATTAGGACAAAAAGTTGTTTTAGATTTTCATAACAAGATTCCAACAAGAATCCACACTGATGACTATAAGGGAATGAAAAAAGATGTTTTATGCATTGAAATTAAGGTCACTCACTCTTTGACAGTTTGGTTTTTATGGCATATTTGAATCTGTCACAACCTTTATACTTATATAAAATAGCAATTGAAAATTTGGCAATATTACCAGCAAAAAATTTAAATTATGTTCTGAATTTTAAAGCTTGTATGAAAAACTAAAAAAACAGGATATTGGATTCAATTTACTGGACTTAAAAAAGAAAAGTAAATGTATTTCTGTTCAAAGAACAAGTCAGGGAAGAAAGAAACGGAGAGCGAGGAAGATCGAGGGACACTGACCCAGACTGTGAGAGGAGACAGAGGGGTGACTACAGAGAAAGAAAGCTGAAAGTCAAAGAGCCACGGCTGAAAGCAATGCAGTGGGAAAAATTGAGAAAAACAAAGATGAAAGGCTAATCCCAGGCAGCAGTGGCGTGTTGGAAAAGTGTGAGAGGATTTGTTCTCTTCAGTTTTGTTTACAGGAAGTTCTTTTAAAGTTCCACAGATGGCTGCATTCACAGAAAGGCTTTTTATTGCATTTTTCCGAGCCCCATAAACCCTCTATACCTTCATTTATGTGTGGGAAACTATAATTGCTGCAGCTACTGGTCTCAAGGTTTGTCTCATCCTGAGTTTTTGTCCAAGTGGATTGCACGCTCGCTGCAGGTTTAGTGCCGACAATCATCTTCTGCTGACGTTTAAATGTAGTTTCAGTAGTGTCTGTGTCTTTACTGTGTGTGTGTGTGTGTGTGTGTGAGGGCGGTTTTGGGGGGGGAGCTTGCTGTTCATACGCACAACTATTTATGCTTCAGTTTTTTCCTGTCAGGTTTTTAAGGGGCAATGGTTTTAACAACAAACAAGACACAGAAATATTTTTCTAACGCACTGTGACTCAAACAGCAAAAAACACAACCAGCAAAGACTTTTAAAAAAATTCACGTTTGTTGTCAAGTGCATCAAAATAATTCTACTTATACTCGTATAATATCTCTGTGTACATTACGGATTTCAAAATATGTTTTATTGAACATTCTGTGCGAAGCATGAGTACAATATAGCCTATGTGTGACGTCCTTTACTAATACAATGAATATTTCTTGATGATTGAAGTTTTAAGGGTACTTGACAAACAAAAGACAGTTTTTGCCAAAACTGACACATCGAAACCTCTCCTTTAAGTTCATTTTAAATATAACACTGCTAGAATTTTTTTTTTGATTAAGTGAAAGACGAAGCTCAAATTGTCAATTATTTTTTCAAATCATTAAAAAATCCTTTATCAAGTGAAAATCACCCACTAAATATTTCCTGGTTTAAGCCTTTTAAATGTGAGAATAAGCTTCTCTTCTTTATATCTCTGTAAATTGAATGTTTTTAGCTTTTAGACTGTTGTTTTCACTATTTCTTCTTTTTAACATTATATGTGGGGTCCATAAATGTTTAATTAATAAAACAAAAACACATATTATTAGTATAAATGCAGAGGGCAGTGTAATACACTCAAAGTCGTACTTTATACACTACGTGGTATTAAATCATTCATGTTGTTTAGTATTTTTTGGACATCCCTGCTGTGTTGATGTGCGGGGTTTCATATTAAAGGGTCTGTTTGGTTTCAAGCACACAATGCATTAATTTGGTCCTTCAGTCCAGGTCTGATATGAGACTACGAGTCCACAGAGGCCCCTTTAAAAATCTGCCAGGCTTATGTTGCTGTACTACCATGTTGAGAGGTAAATAAAGTAAAGGCTGTTTTGCCTCCAGATTCACTGCGTCTGTAAGAGATTTAGTGGGCAAGGAGTTTCTGCAGAAGTGATCTGACTGTGGTGGCTAAACCTCAGCCAAGTAATTTTTTGGTGATTCATCTCACCAACCATCCCAAGGTTCGTAACTTGGCTTATTTTTAGGCCTTTTCATTTTGTTTTATTCACATGTAGGAAATTGAGACTTTATCTGGGAAAGGAAACACGTTCTAGGTCGTGTTTGGATTGTTGGCAGCAAAAGGTTGTCAAACGAGTGCCAGCAGAACTGTGAAATATGTATTCAATCATAAAATCATTACGTTCCATTTATAGTTTAAACATCACAAAATACTTGTTTCTCAGCTTTTGATTGAAACTAATAAACACAAGAAAGATGAATGATTTTTTTCCAACAAAACAAAACATAAAAAATTAACAAATAATTTTGAGTAGTTTTTTTCTAATGGAATAAGTAATCAAAGCAAAGTCATTATTTTATCAAAGCTTGTCAGATGGTTTACATTTGTGGGGCATGTACTACTGTGAAGAAAAATTAAAATAACATATTGTGATTAATTGTTTAAAACTTGTGGCATTGTTTGTTATTTAATGTCTTTAACAAAAAAATGCTTTTAATTAAAAAATTCACATATTGAGTTAGCTGTTTAAGCTAAAGCTAAAAAGTAGACAGTTAATACAGTTGATAAACGGCTAATAGATCAAGCATACTGGAGATCGGCTTAAAGTTATTAAAACACAGCTGACAAATTGTTGTTGCTAAAATTAGTGCTTAGTCAGAGTTAGCTAAAACTGATTAATGGTTAGCATAGAGGGCTACGAGTACTTAAAAATAGATGAAACAGTATAAAATAGTTAGCAAGAAGTAATTAATACACAGATGAAATAGCTAGCTAGCAAAGGCTAATAGATGGCTTAAGTGGAGATGATAGTCAGATCAAAGTAGGACAAGCTACTGGATTAGCAGTGGTTAGCGTAAACAGCTAAAAAAGTGGATACATAGCACTTAAAACTGATAAAATTATTAAAGAGTTAATACTGTTAGCTGCAAGAGACGGATGAATGGTGAAAACATACAGCAATGATTATTGATAAATATCTGGAAAGGTAAGATAAAAGTGATTGATTATGAGTAAAAAAAGCTGTACCTGTGGTTGGTGAATGACTGGTGGTCAGTGAAGGGGTACTTGGGTTTCTCGGACAGGGGGGGTACATCAGACACAGGGATTGGGAACGACTGCAGGATGTGTTTTGCTAGAAGATCAAGCACACTGGAGAACATTGCTGGTGTCAGGGTTGGTTTTGTCATTGTGTCTTCAGCTCTAACCTTTTGCTTATTTTACCAATAAATCCTGAATAGATCTTTCATTTGAAAATCGTGCTTTGAAACAGCAGCCTCAGGCTTTCTGGAGTTGAATCTCTGCTTCTCTGAGGCTCCTCTGTTTAATTCTATTAAAGTTCCCACTGTCTGCTCATACGTCATGTCTCCTCGCTCCGACTTTCCTATATTCCTTCTTCCTGTGTCTGCCTCTCTGTCTTTGTATCGCCCTCTCTCCCCCTCTTCCTGCCTGTCACTCTGTCCCCTCTGCACGCTACAGGCATTAAGCCAACTCTAACATCGACTCAGGAAGCCATAGGTTCACAAAAATGCACTGCCTCTTTTGTTCACGCTGACACGGACACTGTGGAGCCACCATACAGTATCCGCCACTAAAAAACTCTGGGGTGAAGTCACCTTTACATGTTGACAAGAGATCACCTTACAAAGTCCTGATACGAACCTTTGAACATTAGGAGCAAAAGTAATCCGGGCATCCAGATGTGTTTTTTAGAGCAGGTTACTGAAAACTGCAGGTCAAACTAGGATAAAACAACCATGTGTGAGCCCCAGACAGGCCCGGACCAATCATGTGTGCCCTTGGCCTGGTCCCAGTGTCTAGCCAAAATACTGCACAGCTGAGGCTGGTAAAATCACGAGATGATCACAAGAGGAAGGGCCCTGGCTGTTAGCTCTTCAGAGAGTAGAAAAGGTGGGCCGAGGAGGAGCGGGAATCGTCTGGCATTCAATCAGGGCTCCTGTGCATGAGAATGTTTTGATTGTCAGGTTAATGCTTTTCCACATTGATGTGGCAGCTGCTGATGTTAAGGTGTCCTGGAAATTGATGCACTTAGAGGCCAGCCATTTGTGTGTGTTTTAAACTAACCTTTAGACCTCATAAAAGTGTGTTGAGGAAAAGCAATTTTCTACAAGCACTATTACTGTTACAAGCACAAGCACTGTTACTATTTCAAAGAACATGCAGGCACTCGCAGAAAATAGAGATTTTATTATTATTATGTTTTGCTGAGATTGCCCAGTATGCAAGTTCTTGCACTTAAGTGGAAAAACATTCAGGGTGCAGCGATTTACATGGATTTTTCTTTTTTTCACAGCTTGTAATTGTCTTAAAATGCCCCCCAACTCTTGAGTTTCACAGGTGATTTGTTAACTGTGCAGTTTTCCCTCTTGATAAAACAAAAGTCAGAAACACTTATTACAGTTTGACAAAAATCTGTCATCAGGTAGGGGTTATAAGACCTTAACACAGGCTCATGTGTCTATTCTTACATTTTCATACCATGTAATGTGATGGGAAGGACAGGGTTTGCCCCTTCAGTCTTGGTTGTAGCGTGGAGAATGAAGGATAGAAAATAAGAGAGAGCAGAAAGAAGAAAAAGTGTGTGGAGTTTGAGCGGAGGGCATTAGTCATGTACGTACTTCCTGCTGTTATTGAGTAGCTCAGGCGGTCTGGAGCTCAGCCAGGCCAATTGTTGCTCATTTAGCTGTCAAACAGCCATAGCTGAGAGGCAGCCTCAGGCATGGAGCGAACATTTTATACTTGTTGAAATGTAAGACTTCATTTAAATGATGTCGTGTGAGTGTGTTTTTGAAGACATGTGATCAACACTTTGGGGTTCTATTACAGGATTTTTTTGTTTGTTTGTTTCTGGATGTGTCACATTTTCGGTATGTCTTGTTTTGGTCTACTGGTAGTGAAAAAATCCTGCAGATGGAAGAACAGGCTTAGTCAGCCCCTATGTGCAGGTTTATCGCATTTACCAGCATTAATACATTACAGGAGCACCACATTAGTGCACATCACTATCTAAAATTACCACTTTAGGTTGATGTTTTACAAATGGAGAGACTGCAAGGGAGATTGAAACATAGATGGAGACCCGGCAGACAGCACCGAGCTATTAAGTTATCGTGACTGGCTGTCAAAGTCGAGCCCAGAAACAGACTAGCTCGAGGCTATTATTGTCAGCCAGCTGTGAACCCAGATAAAGGTGACAGAGAACATCAAAGTTTAAGAGAGTGGAGAACTGCAGCACTGAAAGCAGAGGAGAATAACACTAATAACAAAATATTTACTCCCCTTCTTGTTTTGAACAAAGTAAAGCAATTAGACCGTGTTGACAGATCTTTTTAGCCACTTGGAGGCAGGAGAAATAAGCTGTACACACAACGTTGACATAATATTATATTTTAAGATGATATTGTGGTCTTCGCGGCTGTGAATAAAAGTAAGTCTTATATTTATTCTTCTTTGAGTTCAGTTTTGTTCTTCACCAACGCAAAATCTGACTCTTTAACTTCTGAATGCACCACTAAGTGAACTGGCTAGTCGCTAACAGTAGGTCACAACAAAACAAAAGAAAATACTGTGATTGCAAGATCATCAGTCAAAGTTAAATAATAAGTAAATCTAAAGTAAGTCATGATGATAAAGTTGTTTTGCTGAGATATGTATTAAAAATATTATGTCTCCCAATGTCTAAAAAGTATGATTAGTAGACACGGGCATCTCTGCAGCACCACAGTGCTTCACTTATAATGTGATTTTCCATTTTCATAAACTCAGCTTCTGCAATTTGGATATTAGACATGGCCTTACTGCAATATTTGCTTCAGTGGAATAAACGATCAGTTCCCCAAACACTTACATTGCTTTCCACAGAGATTAAGGCAAACTGATTCAGGTGACTTAGCCATTTGAAAAGTCATAACCAGGCAGAAATGTCAACAGGTTAAATACTGTATTTAAGTTTTATCATGTCATGTTTAGTCACATTTGTCAACTTCCTTCCTTACTGTCAATCGCTCATCATCTGGTATTTCCCATGTGTCCCTAGCAGTTAGCAACACGCAACTAAACTAACACGCTGTTATCTTGACTACAATACATATTTCTCTGGGTGTGAATGATGTTGAAAACATTTAGATTAATGTAGGCGCGGAACTCAACAACAAATAAATCATAGTTGTTTTTGGATATTTTAATAAGGAATGTTACATATTGTATTTTTAGCAGAGATGATCAGTGTCAGAGGGAGGATGAGACCGATGTTTATTCTGGATCAGTCGCTGTATTTTCTGTTATATGGAACGCTGTGTTGAGATAAATATTTGTGAAGGCCAGTCACATGGACCCCCTTTACTCCTGTTTCTGGAATGCAAAATGCGGCAGCAGGTCAACAGTGTTTCCCAGTAGTCAAATCACATTTTCTCCACCTCCTCCTGTCCTCCTATACCTAGAAAAGGAGGCTGTGGTTGTCAGGTACAATCAATGAAGGCAGTTTGAAAGGGACAAAGAAATAATTGCTTAAATGGGCAAAATCATTTGAATGTCATACTGAATAATGGTTCTCTTTGTAGAAGTGACACTTTGGCTGCTTAACTCCTCTTTTATGGTATTTCTGTCTCTGTCTTTTTTACTCTTGTCTTTACCAGCTCACCTAAGTGCTTTATTACAGGAGGCTTGTAATAAATGCTGGAGCATCAAATGTGACTTTATCCTCTTATGTATGAAAAAAAACAGGTAGAATTCCTGTTTTAAAATGTATTAGCTGCAAAAGTTTAGCTTCTTTACCTTTTTTTCTGTTTTTGTTGTTTTTTTCTTTAACATTAAATGATCATTTTCTTATTTCTGTGAAATAAAAAAAAGATGAATCACAGCCTCTTTGGTTGTGATTCATCTGGTAAACAAAGTACTGCCTGTCATGAGACATTGCTTAGTTTTAAAGGGGTCAAAAGTTATAAACGGTGGGGACCACTGAAGTAGATCATTATCAAGTGAAGTTGGCAATGGTGGGAGTAACTTCAAAATAAAAATTGCTTTTTAATCACTAAAAATTGCCCTAAGAGAATTATGGAAATGACATTTAATGGTG